>VZRI01001476.1:36572-47501 GCA_013397515.1 Upupa epops
GCTCCCTGCGGGCTTCCTGCTCCCCCTTTTTATCCCCTTCATCTCCCCCCGATTTGCCCTGCCTCTCCCCGCCTGTTGCCCGGCCTCGGCTGCTTCCACAGCCCTTTTCCCCCTGCATTTCCCTTGGTTCTTGCCCTCTGAGTGCCCCGGCCCTGAGCTCTCTCAACAGCCCCCCTCCAGGGCTCCCTGCCAGCCCCCCCATTGCTTCCCACTGCTCTTCCCTCTCTCCCTTTGTACGGCCACGACGCCTCCATCCCCTGCTGCCTCTCCCCTGGCCCCTTTGGTGGGGGTTTCTCTCCATGCAGAAGAGTACTGAGCTGCCAGCCCTGAGTTACCTGCCAGTCCCTATCTCAAACTATTAGCTACTCCACCAACAATCCGGCGCTCGGGTGAGTCGATCCCTGAGGTATTTTCACTGCGTTCCACAGCCAAGACTTCTCTGCGAGCTAAGACAGGTGGCAATAGCTGCTAAGGCAAAGCTGCTCCCTGCCTGCTATCTCATTTCTGAACTTGGCTCAGCTTCTCTCTTCTGACCCCGGAGAGTGGGTTTTCAGGTGCCACAAACAGCCCCGAGCTGTCCCGCTCTGACAGTGGCGGATATTTCACGCTAAAGGGTCGCTGCTGATGGGACTGGAGCTCTTGAGAGCTCCTGTAGGTAGTTGTGTGTTTCATAAACATCAGCGCTTCTTTATTTTCTTAGCACAGTTCTTGTTTAACGTTGCCGTTGCGGTAAGTGAACCCAAGAGATGGAAGTTACTCTGGTTGGGTTTTGTGGCTTTGTTGTCAAGGTTTTTCATACCCTCTGCATTTCAGAGCTAGCGAGAGGGGGGTTTACAAGCCGTCTGGGTTGTTTTCAGACGGTTGTAATCACCCAAACACCCATTATATACAACCCTGTGAGGTTTGAGTGGTGTTTGTTGTTAAACATCATCTCCTTCTGAAGAAACCCATCCTGTCATCTGCACTCGGGTCTGGAAATGGTCAATTAAATTAGCTACGATGGGCAGAACGAGGTGTTTGGTTCAAATAGCTCTAAAACCAGAGGGCACAGCCAGTCTAACAGCTTCTAGGTGGTGGAAACTGGAATGATACAACATCTTTAGGAGTGGATTTTATTGTCTTTGCTGTTTTCATGTGCTATCTCTCAGTAGAGGGATCTCAGAGGATGGTAGAGCTTTGCATAGTGTGAGAATATAGTTGAGAATGTCAGGGACTGCTTTAAAAACTCTTAAAGCTACTACTTTTCAATGTGTTTGCATCTGATTTGGAAGAAACAGAGAAGCTTGAGCTACTGTAAGACTATCGCAGTCCTTGTGGAGGAGACTTGAACAAAACAACCGAGCTTTCAGCCCAGTCCTTCAGAAGATGCTTTGGGGAAACAACTGAATTCCATGGAAAGCTAAAGGTCAGCTCTTGCGAGGAGGTACTTTGAGGAGCCCTCTGTGAGATGAACACAGGAAGTTTGTTTCATTGGTGTCATGCTGCCTCAGTAGATTTGATTCCAAGACGTTGTGCAACTGCACAACTGATGGACAGGAGGGGCTTGTTCTTGTGATTGCTCCTAGTGATGAGTGGCCCTGTGTCTGTCACTTGGATTGTGCTTTTTCCCTGCAGTTTTGTGCGCTTAAAGTTCATTAAGGTGGTGAAACTGCATTGGTTTAAAGTAAGAGCTGATCATATGTGGCATGGAAACCATTCCTGAGCTTACTGTGGCCCCACTAAACCCCCAGCAGAGCTCAAGGCTGGGGGGTGAGTGACTGGAGAGTGGCCTGGCAGAGAGGGACCTGGCAGCACTGGGTGATAACCAGCTCAACAGCAGGTGGCCCGGAAGGCCAGTGGAATTCTCACCTGCACTGGGCACTGGTGAGGCCTCCCCTCAAGTGTTGGGGCCAGTGCTGGGCCCCCTCACTGCAAGAAAGAGATGGAGGGTCTGGAGTGGGTGCAGAAGAGCAACGAGGGTGGGGAAGGGACTGGAGGGAAAGGCGGCTGGGGGTGTTGAGGCTGGAGAAGAGGAGACACGGGGCCGGGGTGTTGCTCTCTCCAACTCCCTGAAGGGAGGTTTCAGTCAGGTGGGGATCGGGCTCTTCTCCCAGGCACCCAGCACCAAAACGAGAGGGCAGGGCCTGAAGCTGCCAGGAGTGGGTTAGGTTGGATGGGTAAGGGTGCTCAGAGCCTGGACTGGACTGCCCAGGGCAGTGGGGGAGTCCCAGTGTCTGGAGGTGTTGAAGGACAGCCTGGCTGTGGCTCTTAGTGCCCTGGGGTGGCCACTGGGGTGCTGTTAGGTGCTGGGCTGGGTTGGCTGAGCTCAGAGGGCTGTGCCAGCCTCACTCATTCTGGGATTCCATATTTTTGGTAAAACTGATGCATTTGCCCAAAATAAGGTTTCAAACTGTCTTAAACATCTTAGGGATGTGGTTTAGGGTTGGCCTGGTGGTGCTGGGTTGAAAGTTGGGCTTGTTGACCTTAAAGGTCTTTTCCAAGCAGAGAGGTTCTGTGATTCTGGGAAACTGAGGAGCACTGGTGGTTAGTTTCACCCCCCCTGCACTGTAGCTAAATATTTGACAAACAGGGTCAAGTTAGTAAGATCCGGCTAGTCTTAACCCTTCTGGGAAGGCAAATAAGGACTGGAATAATTCAAGGAACTGAATAGAAGTGATTTCCCAATGAAATAGAAACTATTTTTTCTATTGCAAACCTTGGTGTCAGGATCTGTGTAACGGGGATGCAGCTACAGCTACCAGCTCATTCCATCAAGTCTTGGCAGGTTTGCTTGTAAACAGGCTGTGCAAAGTAGTACTTTGGATTTTTTTTTATTGGGACTCATAGAATCATGGACTGTTAGGGGTTGGAAGGGACCTTGAAAGATCATCCAGTCCAATCCCCTTGTCACAGCAGGATCCCCTAGATGAGTGGCACGGGAGCAGGACAGGCAGGTTTGAAATGGCTCCAGAGAAGGAGACTCCACAACCCTCCTGGGCAGCCCCTTCCAGGGTTCTGGCACCCTCACCAGGAAGTTGTTTCTCCCCTTGATGTGGAACCTCCTCTGTTCCAGCTGACACCTGGTCCTGGCATTGGGTGGTCCTGGCATTGGGTGCCCCTGCGCAGAGCCTGGCTCCTTCCTCCTGACTCCTACCCTTTCCGTCTTGATCAGCAGTCATGGGGTCCCCCCTCAGTCTCCTTTTTTCTCAGCTCCATCAGCCTTTCCTCCACAGGAGGATGTTCCTGTCCCTTCATCCCTGTGGCTCTGCGCTGGACTCCCCAGCAGCTCCGTGTCCTTCTGGAGCTGAGGGGCCCAGAACTGGACACAAGATTCCAGATGTGTTCTGAATGGAATTATTAGCTTCTCGACTAAGCAGCCTTTTTTATTAGGGATAAAAGCTGAGTTCTCTCTCTCTCTCTCTCTCGTTAGGACATGATTTATTTTTATAATTTTTAAAAATAAATTATTTGGGGGACATTTGCATTTCTCCACAGCTATATTTAGTCTGAAATGCTAATGTCTTTCTAACTGCTTTATTTTTTTCTCTTCCACCGTGCAGCCCGTCTAAAGGAGGAACAGATTTCTTCAACTTTGATAGTCTTCTCCCTGATAGGAAACAGAAATTAACCCCCTTAAACATCTAGTGATTCCCTTCCCCTGCAGACTCTTTGAAATCAGTAGGAAGCCTCTATTACAATACTCATCTTTACCTGCCCACGTAGAGGAGTGAAAGAAATCTTAACACAAATGCTCTGTTACGCTGGGGGGTGTAAATGGGGTGACAGATTTTGATTGTAGCTCTGTGGGATACTGTCAGACTGCTTTGTGTACATTAAAAGAATCCCAGACTGGTTTGGGAGGGAGCTCAGAGCTCATCCAGTGCCAACCCCCTGCCATGGGCAGCAGCACCTCTCACCAGAGCAGCGTGCTCACAGCCCCATCCAACCTGGCCTTCAACACTGCTGGGGATGGAGCAGCCACAGACTCCTTGGGCACCCTGTGCCAGGGCCTCAGCACCCTCACAGGGAAGGATTTCTGCCTCAGATCTCATCTCAATCTCTTGTACCCATCCCCCTTGTCCTAGCACCAGAGTCCCTCTCCAGCTTTTCTGGAGCCCCTTCAGGTACTGGAAGCTGCTCTGAGATCCCTCCAGAGTCTTCTCCAGGCTGAACATCTACAACTCTCTCAGCCTGTCCCCATAGTAGAGGATCTCCAACCTTCTGATCATCTTGTGGCCTCCTCTGGACTTGCTCCAACAGCTCCATGTCCTTGTTGTAATGGAGACTCTAGAACTGGCTGCAGGACTGCAGGTGAGGTCTCTCTGAGCTGAGCAGAGGGGGCGAATCCCCTCCCTTGCGCCACTGGTAATACTTTTGATCCAGCCCAGGATACCAGTAGCCTTCTGTGCTGCCTTCCCACCCTGCGATCTCATGTTGAGCTTCTCATCCAGGAGCAGTGTAGCCCAACCCCCTAGGCTGGTGTTTTCAAAGCACAAGTTCCCCTATTTCACTCTGGAGAGAACAATGCTCTCTGCTAACAGTTTTTGAGAAACAATTGTAATAATCTGAGTTAATTTTTTGTCTTTCACTGCTCGTTCTGCAGATTCTTTGTTAAAAGACAGTGAATCAAGCTCTTGTACTGCAGTGGGTGGAAAGGCTGTGGGGGTGAACGCAGGATAAATACTCCTAGCAACAAATCCAGATGAGTCTCAGCTTCTTTCAAAAGAAAACAAACCCGTGGCCACTTGCTTTGAGAGCTGAGGCGTTCTGCTGGTGATCCCGAGTGCTAACTGCTGTTTAACTAGCTGCTCTTGCCTAGCTTTACCCTACCTGTTACCCTTTCTGCTTCCCTTTGCCTAAATGCCCTTTATTTTCCTGTGGAGCTCTTCTTCCTTCCTCTGTGTGCCACCTGCTATTGTTTGTCCTCTCCACCTTCCTGCTTTTGTACTCCTTTGTGTTTTTAGAAGCCAGCATGTCTGTGGCATGAGGACTTCCCGTTGTCCCAGTGCTCTACAAACATGCAGAACACCCCGTTCAGCTCTGTGTTTACTGCTGTGGAGTTTGGCCAGCGGGGAACTTTGAGCCCTGATGCAGTCAGCAAGTTGGTTTAAATAATCCTTTCACCTGAAATAATTCTCTTCTATAGACCAGGGCACTCAGGGCCACAGCCAGGCTATGCTTCAACTCCTCCAGACACAGCGACTCCCCCACTGCCCTGGGCAGTCCAGTCCAGGCTCTGAGCACCCTTTCCCTGAGGAAGGGCTTCCTAACAGCCAACCTAACCCTCCGCTGGCACCTTCAGGTCCCTAGTGCTGCTGGCCACACTAGTGCTGATCCAAGCCAGGATGCCAGTGGCCTTACAAGTACTTTGTTAAGAAAATACTCAGCAGATGATGCCAGAGCTGGATAAAGCAACAGCAATCCCTGCTGTTAAGCATTCGATAGGTTGTATGCAACCAGGGACTCGCTGGGAAATACGGTCTTAAAGAAAACAAGACACAGCAGAGGAGGAACGGGAAAAACTAACCCAAAGTTTTAACAGAGGAGCCACCACCTCTGACAGGTTGGCCCCAACTCAATTTTGATTCACTGACAGACAAGCTGATGCCATCCCTCAGCTGCTGACAGCACATATCTGCTCTGTGCTGTGGTCACAGGAACTAACTGCTAGCACTCTGCTGTCCCAGAATGGAGTCACCAGCAAGGGAAAAGGGGAAAAAGTAGTTTTAAAGGCCCTCCTTCCTTCCCCATTGAGAGCCAATCTCTTAAGTGAGTGGTGGTGTGTACCACAAAGAACTTCTTGGTAAGCAGACTCCATCCAGAGCTGCTCTGCCAGTGGTGATGGTTGTTGTGATGAGATGTTGTCAGTTACACCTGATCTGCTGGGGAATCACTGAATCTGGCTGGAAAAGACCTCTAAGATCAAGTCCAACCACTGAGACAACTGTCAGGGCAGTGACAGCTGCACACAGTGCTGACCAGCTTTGATTTATTCCTTCGGGGGGACCCTCTCCCTCTCTCCAGCTAGGTGCAACCAGCTGAACAGGAGCCATCAAGGTTCCCAGGTGGCACCAAAGGCCAATGGTATCCTGGCTCGGATCAGCACTGGTGTGGCTTATAGGACTTAGAGATATCATTCTTCCTCTGCACTGGAGGGCACTGGGGAGGCCTCCCCTCCAGTCCTGGGGGCAGTGCTGGGCCCCTCCTTGCAAGAAAGAGCTGGAGGGGCTGGAGCGGGTGCAGAGGAGCAACGAGGCTGGGGAAGGGACTGGAGGGAGAGGCTGATGGGGAGAGGCTGAGGGAGCTGGGGGGGTTGAGCCTGGAGAAGGGGAGACTCAGGGGGGACCTGCTCCCTCTCTCCAGCTCCCTGAAGGGAGGTTGCAGCCAGCTGGGGGTCAGGCTCTTCTCCCAGTGCCAGGATGAGAGGGCAGGGCCTGAAGCTGCCAGGGGAGGGTTAGGTTGGCTGTCAGGAAGCCCTTCCTCAGGGAAAGGGTGCTCAGAGCCTGGACTGGACTGCCCAGGGCAGTGGGGGAGTCTCCGTGTCTGGAGGTGTTGAAGGACAGCCTGGCTGTGGCCCTGAGTGCCCTGGGGTGGCCACTGGGGTGCTGTTAAACGCTGGGTTGGGCTGGCTGAGCTTAGAGAGCTTTTCCAACCTCAATGATTATGTGTTTAGGCTGATAAAAAGAAACTTTCAGGAGCTACTTGTCTGCTGCTTGTTTCTGTCTGTCAGTGTAGAGAACACGATGAGTGAATTCCTTAAGATGAAACCTCTGCTTGGGTTCAGTCTACAGCAATAGGTTTGTTTTATTTTTATACAAGCTCCCATAATGCTGGGCTGTATCTAGTTTTAAAGAAGAGCTTGAAGAGCTGTCAGAAAATCACCAGAATCACTCCTTCCTTTAATTTGAGACACAAGCTTTTTGATAATTATTTTGCAGATTGAATCCCACTGTAAACTCTACTTTTGAGGCTGAGAACTTATGTCTGGAGCCAACAAATTCTGCCTTTTCCTTTATTTTCTTGATCAGAACATCTGTGACATCTGCTGTCTTCTGGTTTGCTTTGCCCTGCAGCTTGCTAAATTCTTCGCCTCACAGCTCGGAGCCAGTGGGACTAACACGGCTTCCTACATGTAGTAAGTTCAGGAGGACTTGGACAGGGACAGGTTGGATCGAGGGGCTGAGACCAATTGTCTGAGGGACAAGAAGGCCAAGTGCTGAGTCCTGCATCTCAGTCACAACAGCCCCAGGCACTGCTGCAGGCTGGGGGGTGAGTGGCTCCAAAGCTGAACAGGACCTGGGGTTGCTGGGACACAGCTGGCTTCAGAGGAGCCAGCAGGGTGCCCAGGGGGCCAAGAAGCATCCTGCCCTGGATCAGGAAGACCATGGGCAGCAGGAGATGGGCAGTTCACCTGCCCTTGGACTCAGCCCTTGGGAGCCTCCTCTTGAGTCCTGGGTTCAGTTTTGGGCCCCTCACTCTAGGAAAGACAGGGAGATGCTGGAACGGGTCCAGAGCAGAGCTGCAAAGCTTGGGAGGGGTTGAAAGAACCAGTGCTTTGAGGAGAGGCCCTGCTCGAGTGGCAGCAGGGAGGGAGTTAGTTTGTGTTTGTCAGTCTCTCAGGACCTGGTGTGGGGTGGTTGGACTCGGTGATATAGGAAGTCCTTTCCAACTAGGATTATCCTGTGATTCTGTGACTATTTCTAACCTGTTGACCCAAGCGGCGATTAATGTGTTTTCATTATGCTCCCCATACAGACTTGCATGTTCTATGAGGATATAAATAGAGTAATAAACCCACTTAAGCGTTTGAATACTCCTGGAGTGTTGCATAAGCTTTTAGGGTTTATTTCTCATTGCTTTGCCTTTATTCTTGAGCTAATAGGGGATAGAGATTAGGGGTGAACTTGTAAAGTAGGCTTAATGATTGGATTCAGTGATCCAGAGGGTCTTTCCAACCTGAGTGATTCTGTAAACCAGTGTTTCCTTGCTCTTGAGTGCCTGAATTCCACTTTCATCTCCGCAGTGATGACAGTGGGGTGATGCTGAAGCACTTTGGGGTCAACCTTCAAGGGATAAGGTTGTGTAGAAATCATCCTCTTGTCATAAGGATTTTTACTTTCTGCTACCAGGAGCTTTTAATGCTCTGTCTGAAACACAGAGAAAACAGATCCTACCTCTCTGGGTCGTCAGCAAAGCCCATTTTAGAGCATTTTGTTTTCTTCTGTGCATCCTACTGTATTACAGAGTGTTCAAAGAGTTGCTCTGTGTGGCTTAATGTTCGCTGCCTTTCTCAGAAGCCCTGTCCCAGATTCAATTCAAGTGGTTTCCAGATTAACTTCACTGATACTAAAATCCTTTCTAATTCCTCTGCCAAGAGCCAGCAAAACCTCCCTGTGTAGTGGGGGAGGAGCTGGGGTTGTCCTGTGTGTCACAGTAAAAAGAGGGTTTATGTGACATCGCTGCTGCTGCTGCTGGGGTTGACATTGGTGGGGGTTAAGGGAATGGATTTCTCTTTAGTTTAATCCTGAGCTCGCTTCAGGCAGAAGTTTCTCATGGTCAGTTTGGAGCCTCTCGATACAAGAAGGACATTGAGGGGTTGGAGTGGGGCCAGAGCAGAGCAACAGGGCTGGGGAAGGGTCTGCAGAACGAAGCTTGTGAGGAGCAGCTGAGGGAGCTGGGGCTGGAGAAAAGGAGGCTGAGGGGGACACACTCTTGCTGCCTGCAACTACCTGCCAGGAGGGTGGAGAGAGGTAGAGGGTGGTCTGTTTTCCCAAGGAGTAAGGGACAGGAGCAGAACAAATGGCCTCAGGCTGCCCCAGGGGAGGGTGAGGTTGACCCTGAGGAGAAACTTCTCCCTGAAAAGGGTCCCTCAGGCCCTGGCACAGGGTGTCCAGGGAGGAGGTTGAATCGCCATCCCTGGCTGTGTTTCTCAGTTGTGGAGATGTGGAGCTCAGGGACAGGGTTTAGCGATGGCCTTGGGACAGCTGGGTTCAGGGTTGGACTCGATGATCGTGAAGGTCTTTTCCAACCTGAGCCATTCCATGGTTTAAGATAGTCTTGAGGAGGTTGGAACAGACCAAGAACGACAGATGGTCAAGTGTTTTTTCCTTAGCTGCTGGTGTGTGTGGAGCAAGCACCATAGTTATGTAAATAAATGTATGCAGTCTCTTGGATCTGATGGGTTTGACTATTTATTTCCTCTCCTTTTTTCACCCCCCTTCCAGCTGGTAACTGTGATCTCAGCTACATCTCCTTCATGTGTGAGGGTCAAAGCATGAGTAAGAGCCTGTTAATAGAGGACAGTGGGAGTTGTAGAGAAGCAATGACAGGAATAGTCTGTCAGAGCGTTTTCCTCTGCAGCTTTGGCAGTTCACGGAGCAAAGGATGAAAATGTTGATCCTGGCGTTTGCTCCGGGTGCTTCCGACAGATTGACTTGAGTGCTGGTAAGCAGGCAGCTGGGAAGAGATGATTCCTGAGCTGTGATCTCTCCCTGTGTCACCATCTGGGATGGAGAGACGTGGCGATTGTCTTTACCAGCTTGTTGGCTCCACAGAGAACATGAGTTTTGAGAGCTGTTAACCCGAAATCCTGACTATCCAGGGCAGTGTTGCTTTGGATTCGCTGGCTGAGGCAGCGTGGCCATCAAGGGAGTTACCTGCTGTGCTTGAGACCTTGGTTCAGTGGCTGCAGGAATGTCCCAGGCAAAGGACTCTCCTCTCACAATGGAGAGAGCTCTTGAGGTTCCCTCACATGAGCTTTCCAAACAGTTTTCCTTGCCCTTGAGCGTTGCCATTCTCCATGTGAGAGGTAGCCAGGAGCGTAAGCAACGTGACTCTGGCATAGAGGGGAGCTGCAGAAAACAGATCTTGATGATCTCTGTTGATCTCTGCATGCGTGTGGGGTTTTCTCCCCTTGGTGTGTGTTTATGTAACTGCTTTTTTGTTTCTTTTGAAGGATTGGACCTATCCCATGAGGAGAGAGATGCAGGTACGATAAGCTCTCATTTCCTATTTGAGTGATGACCCTGGTGGGTTCAGTAAGAAAAAGAGCTGCTATCAACCAAACCTCATCAGTTTTTAGGGGTAAAGCATCAGGCAGCACCCTGGGAGGGACATGTGAGGTTGCTGATGTAGAGATGGGTGTGCTGGCATCTCTGTGCTGTAGGTCCTCTCTAAAACATAAAAACTGAGTGAATCCTTTCCTTCAGAAACCCAAAAGACCACATTTTTGTCTTGGTGAAGGGTTTTTTAGGAGATTATTGAAAACATCTCACTCTTTTCAGTTGGAAGGGTGGGATAGACAATCCAGCTGTTTCTGTTGTGTTGTCAATGCACCAGGTGAGATCCACAGACCTCCTTCTCTTTACCGGTGGGGACATCAATGGTTGGCAAGAGAGATTTTCCTACTACTCAGAGCAAAACTACGAAGAGCTACCATAGCAGTGTGTTTTTTCTTTGAACTGATGACAACATACAGAGTTGTACCCAGAGTTAGAGCTCCCTTCATTTGACCCAGGGCACAGTCATCAAACTGGAACTTCGTCCAAATAAAGGACATGATTCCTGTTCCAAAACAAGACGTCCTGCCCCACGATCATGTTTCTTTTATTCTGCCAAACCGATTCATCTTCCTCCTTCCCCTCCCTTCCATCCCCCTGTTATTTATACCCCTAGATACCACATCTCTCCCTGATAACCCGACTCAATCTCCACAGTTGTTTTATTTCAAATCTCTCTGAGTTGATGCTAAACGGTCTCTTCTCTTCTTCTGCCTCCTAGGAAATTTTACCTGGGTTATTTTTAGGCCCGTATTCTTCAGCTATGAAAAGCAAGGTATGATTTCACAGTCTTTGCTGCAAGAGGGGTTTAGCCAGCAATGTGCCCAAGTGGCCGAGAAGGCCAACAGCATCCTGGTCTGGATCAGGAAGAGCGTGGGCAGCAGGAGAAGGG
>VZRI01001476.1:63181-73832 GCA_013397515.1 Upupa epops
GAGGGAGGGAAAAGACAAGTTCCAGCCTGTCTCCATGGGTTTCCCCTCCAGCCCTCCGAGAGGCTGGTCCTGCTGCACTCCTGAAGCCTCCCCGGGGCATCCCGGGTACCCACTCGGGTCAGTGGGAACCTCACAGCTCTCCTAAGCAACGTGAAGGGGGAGCCCTTCACGCCGTATCCAGCCCCTCGAGGGGGTCTCTATGTCCTTTCAGCTCTCACGAAGCCAATCGGGGGTTGCCCCTCAGTCCATACCCAGCCTCTCAGGGAGGTCCCCCACACCCAGCTGCTGGGGGACACCTGCTCACTTCGTAGGAGCCCCTGCAGAGCGGGGTCCCCTCACCCTCAAGGGCATCCCCATACCCAGCCCCTCAGGGGGGACTCCTCACCCTATATCCAACCCCTCGTGGGGGTCCCCATACCCCCTCACTCCATCACCCCACATCCTCGGGGTCCCCTCCACCCTATAACCAACCCCTCGTGGGGGGGGTCCCCACACTCCCTCACCCCAACCCTTCTGGCGGTCCCCGCACTCCGGGATCCCCAGACCCCGTGCCCTCCCGGAGGGGATCCCTTGACCCTATAACCCTTCCCCTCCTGGTCCCGCTTCCCCGGTCTCCCCGCACTCACCCGCGGCCCCTCCGCACCCCTCACCGGTCCCTCCGCCGCTGGCACCACACGGACGTGGCAGCGGCAGCAGCCGCGACGGCGGGAGGAGGGGGCGTGTCCCGACGCGTGACGTAACGTCTGGCGTAGCCAATCACCGTCCCCAGGCCCCGCCCCCAGTGCCGCAGCTCTCCATGAGCTCGCGGGTGTCCCCGCGCCAGCCTCGCGACTTGCGGGAAATGCCCCACCCCCTCACGCTGATTGGGCGGTGGGGAGGTGGCCACGCCCCTTCGCTGCGATGGCCCTGCCCCCGTGACGTAGAGCTCTGCGTCTCGAGGCCGGGACAAGATGGCGGCCGTGGCCTGGACTTCGTGCTCTGGGTCCTGCGAGCGGCCTAGCCGGGCCCAGGAAGCCTGAGGGGGGGCCACTGGGGCAGCACTAGCGGGCAGCGGCCTCAGCACGGGGAGCGGCTCCGAGAGTCCTGGACTGGGCTGGGAGGGAGCTCAGAGCTCCCCCAGTGCCAGCCCCCTGCCATGGGGCAGCGACACCTCTCACCAGACCAGGGTGCCCACAGCCCCATCCGGCTTGGTCTTCAGCACTGCCAGGGATGAAGCAGCCACAGCCTCCCTGGGCAACCTGTGCCAGGGCCTCAGCACCCTCCCAGGGAGGGATTCCTGCCTCAGATTCCATCTAAATCTCTCCTGTTGTGGACTGAACCCATCCTCCTTGTCCTAGCACCAGAGTCCCTCGTACAAAGTCCATCCCCAGCTTCCCTGTAGGCAAATGCTCCTCTTCAAGGCATTAACTCACCCTACCTGCTCATCAATACCTGCCTTCTGTTTACAGGTTGTTTTCCTTCCCATAAAGATTTGGGGTTTATTTTCTCTCACTGTGTGACTGTTTTCCTTTACCAGGAGAAGAGTACAGCTGAGGCCCAGACCATGTGGGAGCAGCCAAGATCCTTACGTGGCACCAGTGTGATCTTTACTTGACCAGATCTCATCGGGTGTTGGATCATACAATCACAGAATTGTTTGAGTTGGAGGAGACCTTCAAGCTCATCGAGTCCAACCCTGACCCCAGCTGTCCCAGGGCCACCGCTAAGCCCTGTCCCTGAACTCCAGATCTCCATGACTGGCAAACATGGCTGGGGTGGCAATTCACCCCCTTCCCTGGGCAGCCTATGCCAGGGCCTGAGGAACCTTTCCAGGGAGAAATTTTTCCCTAATATCCAACCTATGATCTTTAGAGGTCTCTTGCATCCCAAACTAGTCTGTGATCCTGTGATTTGGAGGGCTGCTGGCTTTTAACCCAGAGCTGGGAGCAGCTTTGGAGGCGCTCAGGGTACCTGTAGAGGGCGAGCTCCAATCAGAATAACTGTGGGTGGGAGCAGCTTTAGCTCTGAGAATTTCCCTTTGATCCTTTTTATCCCTTAGGGTTTGGTTTGGAGGCTCCATCTCTCCCCATGCACTAAGTCAGGTTGGTTGGGGCTTTGAGCAACCTGCTCTAGGTGAAGATGTCCCTACCCATGGCAGGGAGTTTGGAACTAGATGATCTTTTAAGTTCCCTTCCAACCTAATCCCTTGACTCAGTCATTCCAGGACCTGTTCTGTGCTGGGCTGGACCTTGTTCAACATCCAGGGCTCGTGTGGGCACAGCTGAGGGGGTTTTCTCCTTTTCAAGTGAAAACCTCCCAGCCAAGAGATCATCTTGGGAGACTGTTGTATAAATAGCTGAGGTCTGGGCTCACGTGGAGCAGGAGATCTCCCGGCCCTGATACCGACGCAGCGTGCTTCGCACATGATTTTCAGTTGCCCTTCTTCTCTCCCCCTTCTTCTTTCACCCTTCAAGACTGAATCACTCTCTGTTACCAGGGAAACCATCAACATTACTTCAGTTCTACTTCTTGGAGCCTGGAGTGACCGGATGACACACACCAGCATGTCCAGTCACACCCAGAGCCTGGGGACGATGTCCGGCGGAGCCAAGGCTGGGGGCTGCAGGAGTGAATCATCACCACGACTATCAATGGCAAGAGAGATGAGGAAGTGCTGATTTAGCTGCTGAAATGGGGAAACTGGGAGCGTGGCCACAGTTCCGCTGTGTGGAAAGTGATAGCTGGGGGGGTTAGCTTAACTTCCTCTGTGGTGCCTTCCTCTTGATGGAAAGATTTGAGGGATAGGGGGTAGATTTGGGGTTTCACTTCATCAGCTGGAAAATCAAGGCTTTGTAAAGCCAAAACAGCATCACAGGATAATCCTAGCTGAAAAGGAGCTCCCAGATCCCTGAGTCCAACCATCCCCACCCCAACAAAACCCCTCAGTCCCGGAGAGACTGACAGACAAAACCTGACCTCCTCCCTGCTGCCACTCGAGCAGGGTTGAAGCACCATGGCTACAGGGTTCTTCAACACCTCCAGGCAGGGGGACTCCACCACCTCCCTGGGAAGGCCCTGCCAGTGCCCAACCACTCTGGCTGCAGAGAATCTCTGCCTCAGAGCCAGTCTGACCCTCCCCTGCCTCAACTGCAGAGCAGTGCCCCTGCTGCTGTCAGCAGGCACCAAGGAGAAGAGGCCAACAGCCACCCCTCCACAGCCTCCCTTCAGGGAGTTGGAGAGGGCAGTGAGGTCCCCCCTCCCTCAGCCTCCTCCTCTCCAAACTCACCCTGCCCAGCTCCCTCAGCCTCTCCTCACACAACTGGTCCTCTCAACCCCTCCCGAGCTGGGTAGCTCTGCTCTGGACCCGTTCCAGCACCTCCCTGTCTTTCCTAGAATGAGGGACCTAAAACTGAACCCAGGACTCAAGAGGAGACTCCCAAGGGCCGAGCCCAAGGGCAGGAGAACTCCCCTTCTCCTGCTGCCCACGCTCTTCCTGATCCAGGCCAGGATGCTGTTGGCCTTCTTGGCCCCCTGGGCACCCTGCTGGCTCCTGTGAAGCCGGCTGTCTGCCAGAACCCCCAGGTCCTGTTCTGCTGGGCAGGTTTTGAGCCCCTCATCCTCCAGCCATGCAGTTGGAAGGCTGTGACCGCATGGAGACAGCCCAGCTGTCCCCAGTGAGGCTGAGAGCAGGGGTTTTGGACCCACACTGGGAGTACAGAGGGTTTGGGATGAGCTTTCTCCAGACAACATCCTCCCACTTGCCTGCAGTTGGCTGTGGAGGGACATCCTGACCCAGAAGCTACATCCCTCTGCCTCTGACCTCCAGAGCAGCCTAACTGCAGTACGAGGCAACCATTCCTCTGAGTCGTTTAAACCCAGTCCTTGCCACAACCAAACTGTTTATGTTCTGTTTTGGAAACAGCTGCTGGGGGGGGGCTCTGTAATCCCAGAGCTCAGCCTCATCGATTCTTTTTCATCTCTCCTCCATCAGGCTGCCAATAAATCCCCCAGGGGAGGAAATAGCTGCAGGCTTGCTGCGTAAACCAGCTCCAGTATCTGGATTTCACTGAGGATCCAGCTCTGTTTCTCCTCTCTCCTTCATGGTTTCTCCTCTCTCCTGCCCAAGAGCATCTCTCCTCATTAAAACTCCAACATCCCAGCTCTGAATCCAAATCAGGGGCTTCAAAAAGAGGTGAGAGCAGCTCCATGGGGAAATGTACTCGTTGCTGTGGCTCACCTCGGGCTGTGGCTGCATTGTGAGGAGTCAAACAGCAAGGGCTCACCCCAAAGAATTGGAGCTGGGATCAGCTGGAGCACTGATCCGGCCCTGAGGTGGGCAGTGGGGACAGGGTTCTCTGAGCAACCTGCCCTAGAGAGAGCTGTCTCTGCTTGTGTAGGGGGGTTGGACTAGCTGACCTCTGGAGGTCCCTTCCAGCCTGGAGCAGTCAATGGGGACAGCAGCCAGATGGTATTTGGGATCCCAGTGTGTCCTGAGCCCCCAGCACGAGTGAATTTGGGATCATGGAATGGGATCCCAGAGTCATTGAGGTTGGAAAAGAGCTTCAAGATCATCTGAGTCCAACCCTGACCCCAGCAGTCCCATCCCACCCCCAAATCCTGTCCCTGAGCTCCACATCTCCATGACTGGGAAACACAGCCAGGGGTGGCGATGGAACCCCCTCCCTGGGCATCCTGTGCCATGGTCTGAGGACCCTTTCCAGGGAGAGGTTTCTCCTCAGGGCCAACCTCACCTTCCCCTGGGGCAGCCTGAAGCTGCTCCTGTCCCTTGTTCCTTGGCAGAAGAGACCCTCTACCCACCCCTACCTCTCTCCACCCTCCTGTCAGGCAGTTGCAGACAGCAGTGAGGTCTCCCTTCACCTCCTGTCCTCCAGCCTAAGCAGCCCCAGCTCCCTCAGCTGCTCCTCACACGATTTGCTCTCCAGACCCTTCCCCTGGTGCAACTGGAGGCCATTGAACCTTCCTCAAAGGAAATTCAGCTCTGACCTCTTGTCTTTCCCTTCCCCAGGTGCTGAGGTTACACCAGAGGGACAAAACCTGCCTCTGCAGCTGTGGATGATGTAGGCTTTGAGAACCTCTGAGTGTCCAGGACAGACCCTGACAGGATGAGCAGCAGGAAGAGCTCTGGAGAGGAGCTGTAGGCAGGACATGAGTGCCAGCACAGCAGCTCTGCAACCTCCACAGCAGAAGCGCCTTGGCACAGCCCTGGGCAGTGGGGACAAAGTGTGCAGCAGTGTGGAAATGAGTGGTTAACAACTGGGGAGGCTCTACCCGGCCATAGCAGACCAGAACGTGGCGACTGGGAAGAGGCAGAGGCTGGCTGGGGGCAGCTGAGCGGGTGAAGGACAGCGTGGCCATGTGAGTCGCTTGGCAGCCTCGAGCTCTGTTTATCCGCCGCGGTGGAAATGTTTTATCTGCTGCCTGGGCTGCACTGTGTGGGCAGTGATAAGAGGTGGTTGTTAAACAGAAGCTGAAGCTGATGTTCTCATGGTCTTTGATTGCCAGGGTTAGAGAAGAAAGGACAAAAAAAGCCCAGGGGCTGATGCCAGTGGCCAGAGTGCAGGCGGCAGGCAGCAGTCCCTCAGGAAGGGCAGTGGTGGCAGCTGGTGAGTGCTGGGGAGAGGTACTGTGGTTTGTGTGAGTGGCTTCACCCCCTCCATCCATCATCCATCCATCCATCCCTCCATCCATCCATCCATCCATCCCTCTATCCCTTGCTCCTCCCTCCCTCCATCCATCCATCCATCCATCCATCTCTCTCTCTATCCCTTGCTTCTCCATCCATCTCCTCCATCCATCCATCATCCCTCCCTTCTCCATCCATCCCACTCAGCCACCCCTCCAGCCATCATCCTATCATCCATCCATCCATCCATCCATCTCTCTCTCTATCCCTTGCTTCTCCATCCATCTCCTCCATCCATCCATCATCCCTCCCTTCTCCATCCATCCCACTCATCCATCCCTCCTCCATCCATCCCTCCAGCCATCCTCCCATCATCCAGCCATCACTCAGCCATCCATCCATCCCTCCCTCCACCATCCATTCCTCATCCATCCATCCATCCATCCATCCATCCATCCATCCATCCATCCCTCCCTCTTCCATCCTCCATCTATTCCTCCCTCCCCCCCTCATGCCCCTCTCCACCCATACCTTATCCCCTCTCCATCCATCCCTTATCCCCTCCTTCCATCCTCTCTCCACCCCAGGTGTCCTCCACCTCAGCCAGATGAAGCCACAAGCAGTCCCAGTGGCCAAGAGACAGTAGCCAACCTGCTCCCAGTTGTGGTGGGGCCGCTGCTGGCTGGAGAGGGGCGGAGGGTGCGGCTGCTCCGCAGAAAGTGCCGCTGGACTCAGTTTTCAGCTGCGATCGGAATCACTGGAAGCACTGAATTATTTCAGTCGGGAGAGACCTTTGAGGTGACCGAGTCCAGCTGATCCTCCAGCTCCCCTCTAACCCCTGCTCCCCACCCCACGGGAATGAACTGAGGGAGAAGGGAAAGCAGAGTGAGAGAGCAGTCAGTCAGGTGCGAGGGGGTGTTTGGGCGCTGAGAGGGGGGGCCGTGGCAGCAGCTGGCTCTGATTCCCCCACCCCTTGAACCATCCGTGCCCTGCGAAGTGCTGGTGAGGAGTGAAACTCAGCATGGAGATCACAACAGAGGGCAGTGCCCTGAGTGGAGGACTCGGAGAGTCACCTGTGGGGTGGCTACCAGGTTCGGGTATGAGACCAAGGAGTGGCAACTGGTGCTGGGAACATGCTGGGCTTGGGCTGTGGTAGCCAACAGCCCGTCCTTTTCCCTCTAGGTGGAGTAATTACCCATCAGATGGGAGCTGCTTCTGCTCAGGCAGATCATGGCTGCGCAGAACCATCCAGGTCGGAGACCTTCAGAGTCATCACCCGTCTGCTCTACAGCCCCCAGCCAGCTCCTCAGCCCCCCTGGCTGCTCGGGTGTTGAACCCCTCCAGGGATGCTGCCTCCACCCCCCCTGCCCTGAGCAGCCTGTGCCAGGGTCTCCCCACTCTTTCTGGGAAGAGGTTTCTCCTCAGATCCTGTCTGAGCCTCCCCTGGCACAGCCTGACTCTGTTCCCTCTGCTCCTATCGCCAGTCCCTAGGAAGAAGAGGCCAACCCCCCCCTCACTGCACCCTCCCTTCAGGGAGCTGTAGAGAGCAGTGAGGTCTCCCCTCTGCCTCCTCCTCTCCAGGCTGAACAGCCCCAGCTCCCTCAGCCTCTCCCCATCAGCCCTGTTCTCCAGCCCCCTCACCAGCCCAGCTGCCCCCTCTCCAGCCCCTCCTTGTCCTGTGGTGCCCAAACTGCCCCCAGTACTCAAGGTGCAGCCTCAGCAGAGGGTAGGATCACAGGGGTAGGAGATCACCCCCTTGGTCCTGCTGGCCACACTAGTGCTGATGCAGGCCAGGATGCCAGTGGCCTTCTTGGCCACCTGAGCACCCTGCTGGCTCCTGCTCAGCCAGCACCCCCAGCTGATGAAGGCCCTGACCTGTGTCCCCATGGCCCTGGGTGCTTCGTGGGCATCAATGAGCTGCATTCCACCTCCTGTCTGGGAGGGCATCGGGTGGGACAGGGTGAGCTGTGGGCATCGGGTCGGCGAGGGAAGGACGAGGGTGACTCCAGAGAGCGATGAAGTAGGGACAGCCCACGGGGTGTATGGATCATCTTCCTTCGGTTCTGCTCGATGAGCTTCTCCTCCTTCCTCTTTACCCCGTGGTGCTGACATGGGAGGAGGCAGGAGATCCTGGGGGGGCTCTGGGTTAATTAACTGCCTCGTTAGGGGGCAGGGATGGACTTGGCCCCTGAGGGCTTGAGTTTGGGTCCAGATGTTCTTGTTCCCAGGCTGCCTGGACATCTGAGACAGAGCAGGGCTTGGCTTGGGGGAGCAGTTGGGGTTGGACTCTGCAAGGGGTGGTGGTGAAACTGGAAGAGACAGAGTCAGGGGAGAGAGAAGGGGCTGCTGAGGGTGGGGAGAGCCTGGCCCAGGGTGCCCAGAGAGCTGGGAGAAGCCCCATCCCTGCACAGGATGGACCTTGGGGCTCTGAGCACCCTGGCTCTGGTTGGTCAGGACAGGGGGTGGCACCCGGGGGGCTTTAAGGTCCCTTCATCCCAACCCAGTCTGAGATTCCCTGAGCACAGAGCCACTGCTATCCCAGTCTGAGAGCCCTGCCCAGTACCAGCCCAGTTTGAGGGCAGCTCAGGGAGGACACACGGTGTCTCTCCCCAGTCAGGCTGGGTTCAAGGGCTTCACTTCCTCCAGTCACCACCGCAACCTCCCCTGTCGCCCCTTTTGCTCCCCGCCTCCCAGGCCACTGCAGTCCCTCCCGGTGGGAGGGTCCCTGGGCCAGGGGTGCAGGGGCTCAATCCCCAGCCGGGATCACTGCCGTGGGTCCAATTTCCAACCCAGACCCTCTCTGGTTTCCTTCACTCCCCATTTTCCAGGCAGAGTTTGCTCAGGAGGGGCTGCCCAGCTGCTGCCTAAATCCATCCTCCCCCTCCCCATCCAACCCCCCCTCCTCATCAGCTCCAACTGCACTTTCTCAGAGCAGGGTCAGGGGGATCCCTGCAGCTACCAGGGATCTGTGACCTCCCCTGGGTCCCCCCAGGCAGGGGGGCTTCCAGCTCTTTGTGGATCACAGGGAGGGCTTCCGGGGCTGTTTCCATGTCGGACAGGTTGTTGCCTCTCTGAGGCCCTGAGAAACAGAGAGGTGGGGGGGTCTGCCTTTCCCTGGTTGCTTGGGCTCAGGGAAAATACTTGGATACTCCGGGATCAGCTAAGAGAAGGATCACCCCCCCACACCCCCCACTCCAGTCAGATCAAACCAATGCTGGGCTCCCCCACAGCCTTTTTTTGGGGTGAATTTGGCCTGTTTTCGTTCTCACCCCATCCCATCCCATCCCATCCCATCCCAGGCCCTGCGGCACCACCTCCAGAACAACCTGGATAGGGTCCCTGCCGGCTCTCTGGGGCAGCTTAAGGGGAAACCCAAGGAGCAGTCTGCTGGGGGAGGCTCAGGGCTGAAATATGCGGAGCAGCTGGAGGGGCCAGGGGGTTTCCAAGGGGAGAGCAGGCTGCCCAGCTCCCTTCCTGGGAGAAAGAGCCCTTCCTTTCCCTTCATTAGAAGGAAACCTGTAACCTCCAGCAAATATTTATAGATCCTTGATCTCTTTAGAGCCTCAGAGCCACCAGGAAAAGCTCCCAGTGCTACTTAAAGCCAACAAATCGACACCCTCCACCCCCTCCATCCTCCCCGCTGGCCGCTCGAGAAGGTTGAGAGCCGGGGGGGGCAGCAGCGTCAGCGATCGGTGGGAATTTAATTAGACTGATGGACCCAGCGCTGCGGGATGAGACTCCTCGGCAGCCTTTCCTGCGGCGGGGATGAGCGTGCATCCACCCGGGGAGCTGGGGGGGAACCAGGTGAAGCCCTGCGGCCCAGGGCTCCTCTTCATGAGGGGTTAGGGTGCAGTGTGCTGCTCCGGGGTGTCACACAGGAGGCTGGAAGGAGCCAGGTGGAGGGTGCAGGGTGCAGTGCGCTGCTCCTGGGTGCCACACAGGCGGCTGGAAGGAGCTAGGTGGAGGGTGCAGGGTGCAGTGCGCTGCTCCTGGGTGCCACACAGGCGGCTGGAAGGAGCTAGGTGGAGGGTGCAAGGCTCTCGCGTCGCTCCCCAGGGGATTCGGGTGATGCTTTTGCTCCCGTGGTGACCCCAGGGTGCTGGTGCCGACCACCCAGAGCCCCTTTCCAGCTCAAAGGCTGGGAAGTGCCCCCCTCCTTGAGTTTCTTGAGGTGCTGGAATGATGCATCCAGTGTGGACTGACTGGGGGTTAGTCTGAGGAGCCCGGGGGGCCTGTCCCATGCTGGCTGGAAGGGTGAGGAGCAGATCCCAGTCATCAGCAACAACCCAGCTCCTTCTGCAGTGCCTGGGGATCCTTCTCTCTTGGAGCAGCCCCCCTCAAACCCAACAGCTCCCCCAAATACCCTGTCCCCATCGATCTGCCGCAGGGCAGGTCTGCCCAGGTCAGGCTGGGCAGCTCTGACCCCCACCCCCCCACCCCGTTGCTGCCACCCACAGCCCTGCCTCGATGGCATTTCCCTTCCCGCTTGCTTTTCAGGATCCATAGCTCTGATAATCTCTTCTCTCCCCCCTACAAACCTCCTCCTTCCCTGCTGCAGAGCCGCTCCGTGACTCTGCCCAGCTGCCCCCTATTGAATTACTTCGGGCTGAGGGTTCCCAGCCCAGCCCACACCTCGCTCAGACACAGCCACGCAGCCCCCCTCACCCCCCCTCTTCATTCTGCCCAGCTCGGAGGGGGGGTGTGGGTGCTTCACCCTGGCAGCTGCTTTGCATCAGGACCTTTCGCCCAAGTGATTTAGTTTTTCCTTTCCTCCCCCTTAAGGTCCTGGAGCAGGGTCAGCAGGGAGGAGCAGCCTCCATCCACCCCCCCTCTCCTGGAGGGATCCCATCGTCGCCGCTGGTTTTGTTTAAACTGGGGTTTCGGCAGCCCCGTTGGCTCTGACCCTCCCTCTGCATCTCATCCTCCCTCTGCATCTCATCCTCCCTCTGCATCTCATCCTCCCTCTCCATCTCTTCCCTCTGCATCTCATCCTCCCTCTCCATCTCATCCTCCCTCTCCATCTCATCC
>VZRI01001476.1:87021-98514 GCA_013397515.1 Upupa epops
GAGGCCTCCCCAGTGCCCAGTGCAGGGGGAGAATGATGTCCCTAGTCTTGCTGGCCACACTAGTGCTGATCCCAGCCAGGATGCCCTTGGCTTTCTGGGCCTCTGCTGCAGCAGGGGATGAACTGCAGAAGCCAGTGGTGGCTGCCAAACAGCTGTCACTCGGGTGCTGCCGGTGCTGGTTTGCACAGAACACTCGGTTCAGTTTCAACCATGAACGGAACCCCCAAATCCTGAGTGAGCTGGGAGAGCAGCAGAGCCTGCTAACCTGCTCCTTCTGGCAAGGAGAGGGCTGACAGGCTGGGATGAGGCTGTTCATAACCCATCCAGCCACTTGCAAACCTGGAGGAGAGACTGGGAAAGGATTCCAGGCTTCACTGCTCCGGTGTTTACTGGGTTAGAGAAGTGCCCCAGCACACACTGCTGGCTACGGGATGGTCAGGGGGCACTGACAACAGGAAAACACCCAGAGGGTATTGAATCACAGGATCCCAGACTGGTTTGGACTGGAAGGAACCTTAAAGGTCCTTCAGCCCAGCCTGCTACAGTGCATAGGGCCATCCCCAAGCAGAGCAGGGTGCTCAGAGCCCCAAGGTCCAACCTGACCAGGGATGACTGCAGCAATGGAGCTTCTCCTACACCTCTGGGACACCTGGGCCAGGCTCTCCCCACCCTCAGCAGCCCCTTCTCTCTCCCCTGACTCTACCTCTTCCAGTTTAACCATCACCCCTTGCCCTGGCGCAGCAGCTCCTGCTGAAACCTTTGTCTCCACCTTTCTCATCAGCCCCTGAAAGGCTGCACTGAGGTCTCCTGGAGCTGCTCTTAGAACATTTACAAACCGATCAGCTTCAGTATCGATCACTTCAAAGTGTGAAATCCCCAGGGACTGCCGCAGGATGAAGCCAGGAGATTAAAGCCCCCTGGATGGCAGGCAGGAAGGCCATGAATTATTCACAGACATTACCAGTTCCACAGGCACCTCTTCCCATCAGCACTTACTTGAAGACTTTAATGTAGTCTGCCAGCTCCGGGATGGAAGTGATGTCACCCTGAAAAGCAAATAGATCCTGTTCACCCCCCTGCCCCAGCAGAGCTGGGTGCTGGGATGCTGAGTAGGGGAGGAAACCGGTGGCAGCTCCATGGGCCAACAGCAGGGTCATGAAAAAGCTCTTGAGAAAGCCCCAGCAACTCCACGGGAGAAGCGAGCAGAGACAAATCCATGGCCCACAAGCGCTGTTTGGAAAGCAGAGGACAAGGTTTTCATTTCCTCTGAGGAATCCCAGCTGCTGCTCCCACCCGTGGGGTCACGGAAGATCACACCCGCTCGGGTTTGCTTGGGGCTCTCTCCTCCCTGAGAATCTTTTAGGGTAGAAAAGACCTTCAAGATCATCGAGTGCAACCATGAACCCAACCAGCCCAAGGCCACCGCTCAACCCTGTCCCTGAGCTCCAGATCTCCACTCCCTCATGCTCTGAATGATGCTCTGCACCTCCAGGCACAACCGGGGAAGGGATTTCTGCTCTCCAAAGGTTTTCTTTTCCCCCCTTCCCGGGGAACTGAACGGGATTTCTCTTTGCATTTGGCACCAGCGTGAAGTAAAGGGACAGAAGAGGAAGCAAAGGGCTGCTCCAGGAGAACTGCAGCCAGTTCTCTTTCCATCTGCTGTTTATAGATACCAAGGGGGGGTGTGTGTGGGGGATGCAGAGTCTAAACAAACAATCCAGTAATTGCCCATTATCCCAACTCAATTACTCCAATGCATCTGGAAATGGCTACAGCTAACACCCCCCCTACTCCCCCCACTCCGCTAGGGAAGGGGATGGAGGGGTTTTGGATGAATCATCGTCCCCTTCCTCCCTCGCTGGCTGTGTCTGTTCCCTACGACTGGGCTTCCAATCTGGTTTTGCAGAGAAAGGAGATCATCTTGGAGACAGAAACCCATCGAGATTTCAGCCTAAACCCCTGCTCACTGAAGCGGCTCGAGTGTGGATGTCACCCTCGTAAAGGTCCTTCCTAAATGCTCTTAAAACATAATAGAATCATAGAATGTTCCAGGCTGGGAGGGACCTCCAGAGGTCATCCAGTCCGGCCTCCCTACACAGTCAGGGACACCTCTACCTGGGGCAGGTTGCTCAGAGCCTCAGCAAGCCCTGACCTTCAATGACTCCAGGGATGGGGCCCCATCACCTCCCTGGGCAGCCCCTTCCAGCCATCAAACCCCCTCCCAGTGAAGAGCTCAGCCTCAGTCTCTCCTTTCCCAGCTGATCCTCGTCCTCTCCATACAAACCCTTGGGAATAGACCTGTCCCTGCCTTCATGCAGCCTCCCACCTCAGGGGTTGGAAGGTCAAAAGAAGGTCTCTCAGGAGCCTTCTCTTCTCCAGGGGGAACAGCCCCAACCCTCTCAGCCTGTCCTCACAGGAGAGATGCTCTATCCCCTGAGTTGGAGAGAGGGAAAAGGTCCCCCCTGAATCTCCTCTTCTCCAGGCTCAACACCCTCAGCTCCTCAGCAGCCTCTCTCTCCAGTCCCTTCCCCAGCCTCGTTGCTCCTCTGCACCCGCTCCAGCCCCTCCAGCTCTTTCTTGCAGGGAGGGGCCCAGCACTGCCCCCAGGACTGGAGGGGAGGCCTCCCCAGTGCCCAGTGCAGGGGGAGAATGATGTCCCTAGTCCCGCTGGCCACACTGGTGCTGATCCCAGCCAGGATGCCCTTGGCCTTTGGTGCCACCTGGGCACCCTGCTGGCTCACTGTTCACCCAGTGCTGCCAAGTTTTGGTGTGGGATGGGGGGTTCAGTACGATCCCAGCTCCTCCAGGACTTGGATGCTGTCTCACGGTATTCCAGTCCCAGGAGGACCCACAGAGGTGGGTGTGAGGGATGGGCTGAGCTCTGGCTGCTGAATTCAGTGCAAACACCCCAAAAGCAGAGTGCTAAGGGGTTTAGAGCTTAAATGCATCTTTGGTTCTGGGGCTAAAGAGGTTTTATATCACAGAGCAGGACTCCAGCCTGGTGCTAGCCCCATGTCCACCACTGCCTGGGGTCTCCTCCCACCAGAGAGTGATTAACATTAAAAGCAATCAGTATTTTAAAGAAACCATGATTGGGGTCTAGATGTTGTTGGGCTGTGGACAACCTTCTCATGCTGGAAGAAGAGAAATAGGGGGGAAACAAAGGGGAGTGCAATGAGGCTGGATGCCTGGACCCCTCTGAACCAGGCACCAGTCCCCCTGCCACTGCTCTTACCAGGATCGTCGACGTTTTGCCACCTTCCAAGGTAATTTCCAGATCGGAGAGCGCAGCATCCACCTCATCCACCTCCTTGTCACTGTTGTTCAGGTGGTTTTCCGAGGACATGATGGACAGCTTGTTGATGTGGTACTGCAAAGCAAAGCACAGCAGGTCACCGGGGTGCTCTGCACATCAGCTGGGTGCTCTACAGACTCCTCCCAGCATGGCCAGTGGAGTGGAAAACCAGAGCTGTACTCACTGCCGGAGCTGAGACCTAAGGGCAACTGAGTCAGGAATGACCTGTATGGCTGGTCTGAGTCCAAGGAGTTGGCTGTATGAATCCTGAAGGGCTGCTCTGCACCCCTGCTCTTTTCACACCATTGTGGATTGGTTGAGGTCATCTGGTCCTATCCCCTGATCCAGCAGGACCACCTACAGCCATTGTCCTGGACTACATCCCGTTGGCTTTTGAGTGTCTCCAAGGATGGAGACTCCACAACCACTCTGGGCAACCTGGGCCAGTGCTTGGTCAGAGGAAACCTCCTGTGTTTCAGCTGGTGTCCACTACCTCTGGTCCCACAGCTGGGCATCTCTGAGGAGATTCTGGCTCCATCCTCACCAGATTGTTGTACGATCCCTCTGAGGCTTTTCTTATCCAGGCTGAACAGCCTTTCCTCACAGGAGATGCTCCACAGAACCTTCTTCATCCTTGTGGCCCTTCACTGGACTCTCTCCAGTGTGACTATGTCTCTCTTGCAGTGAGCCCAGAAGTGGACTCAGTCCAGGTGTGGCCTGACCAGTGCTGAGCAGAGGGGAAGGATCACCTCAGGATACTCTGGTTTCTCCCCAGGGGCAGGACTTGGCACTTGGGGTTGGGTTGGAAGGGACCTTAGAAGCCCATCCACTGCAACCCCCTGCCCTGAGCAGGGCCATCTCCAACAAGAGCAGGTTACTCAGAGCCCCAAGGTCCAACCTGATCTAGGATGGGTCCAGCAACAGGGCTTCTTCCACCTCTCTGGGCAACCTGGGCCAGGCTCTCCCCACTCTCACAGTAAAAAGCTTCTTCCTTACTGCTCCCCTTGCTGAACTCCATGAGGTTTGTGCTGCCCCATCTCTCCATCCCACTCAGGTCCCCCTGGCCAGCAGCAGTACCCTCTAATGTACCAACCACACCTCCCACTCTGAGAGGATGAACTGCATCTCTTTTCACCCCAGAAAACCAAACCATCACTAAAATCCGACACACAGGACCATGCCCACCCCACTCTGGACTCCTCAGAGAGGGAAACCGAGTCTTTCTGTTTGTGTTTCCTTAGGAGGGGCTTTAGGAGCTGACAGCTCTGCTCCTGATGGGGCTATTTCTGCATCCTCCGGCGACACGGCGTGCCAGACCACACGTAGTAAGTGGCCTGCCACCCGTCCCACAGAAGTCAATAGCAGGTGCAGCACCGGTGCCAAAGCACTCCGGGTATTTCATAAAACAGATAAACAAAGAGTTCTGGGAAAGCCACAGATTATCACCAGCTGTCTGGGGGGCAGAGTGCCAGAAACCTCCTGTACTTACAGGCTTGGTTTTTTTATAGAAGGGCTAAACGAAAAGTTGAGAGAGACGTAAACATGTTTGGTAAAAAAAGACCTCAAGTTCCTTTCATGGAATCAGGGAAGGGGTTGGGATGGAAAGGAGTTCAGGGATCATCCAGCTGCAACCCCCAGTGCCATGGGCAGCGACACCTCTCACCAGACCTGGCTGCCCACAGCCCAGTCCAATCTGGCCTTCAATACTGCCAGGGATGGAGCAGTCACAGCCTCCCTGGGCAACCAGTTCCACGCACAGAGTGAGGAGTTTCCATGAGAGGTGATCAGCAGCAAATGTTTAAATCACTGAATAACCTCGAGGGAGGAGCAGTCTGACTTCTCCAGCTTGAGAAATCCAGGGTCCAACCAAAGACAAGGTGAGGCACAGACCACCAGCTCCAGAATCACAGAACATGTTGGGCTGGAGAGGACATCCACAGGGCATCCAGTCCAACCCCTCTGCACCAAGCAGGGCCAGCACTCACTAACCCAGGGTGCCCAGAGCCCCAGCCAGCCTGACCTTGAATGGCTCCAGGGATGGGGCCTCCACCCCCTCTCTGAGCAGCCTGGCCCAGGGATCCCCCAGCCTCAGATTCCAGACCTTTCTCCTCCTGTCCAGCCTCCCTCTGCTCTCTTCCAGCTTCAACCCAGGACCCTTCATCCTATTTTCTCTGTCCTCTGTCTCTGTCAGCCTTCTGACAGCCCCTCTCAGGGACGGAGAGGCTGTTCTAAGGTTCCCCTGGAGTCTTCTACTCTTTAGGCTGAACAGCTGCTCTCTCAGCCTGTGCCCAGCACCAGCAGAGATGCTCCAGCCCTGTGAACACATTCTTGGCCTCCTCACACCAGACATCACTGTGCTATTAGTCAAGATTCACCCACAGAGAGGTCTGCAAAGCTACAGGACCAAGTTTAACTCAGTTTCCTACCTGCAGCGCCGCAAACATCATCATCTCCTCCTCCGTGCACTCGATCTCCTCCAGCAGGATGGCCCACTTGGACTGCTCATACAGCTGGTTGATCCTGATGGCGTCGTACTACGGCACAGAGCACAAGCCGACCCGTTGTGAAGGGTCAGACCCCAACTCAACACAACCCCCACTTCCTCTTCCATTACATCTAAGACTGAAAAGCCTCTGCCACCGACTGGGGGTCACTGGGGTGGCCTCAAGAGCAACTCTACTGACACTTCAGTGTACACGGGGGTACACGGGAGCTCACAACCTGGGACGGATGCTGTATGACTGATTTTTGAAGCAGGGAGGGATTTAGCAGAGCAAAAGGGACAGGGAGCCTGTGCTCCAAGGTTTTCACCCCAAGAGCAAGTGAAATGAAGATCTCTGTACCTTGGGGTTCAGGTCAAAAAAGCTGTAGTATTTGAACCGGAGTAGCAGAGCTTCATTTTCTTTCACCTCCTGCTCCATAAGAGACCGGGACGAGTCCAACCACCTGCACATTGTCAACACATAGGAAACTCAGCTGGAGGCAGTGAATTGTTGACTGGTTTGGGTCGGGAGGAACCTCAGAGATCACCCTATCCCACCCCCTGCTATAGGCAGTGACACCTCTCCCCAGACCAGGGTGCCCAGGGTCCATCCAACTTGGCCTTCAACACTGCCAGGGATGGAGCAGCTGCAGCCTCCCTGGGCAACCAGGGCCCCAGCACCCTCACAGGGTGCCTCAGATTCCAGCTCAATCTCCCCTCTTTGAGCTGGAAGAGTCAGGGTGATGCTTTCAGGAGTTGTAATACAGAACCACCCATGGAGAGACAGTCATTACAACGAAGAGCAGACCTCCCCAACCCCAGAAGCCCTGGACTCACCCTTGGTTGATTTTGGCTTTATCGAGCAGCGCCTGTGGCTTGTACAGCTTCGCTAAGGACTCCGGAGAGGTGACGGGCTGGCTCACGGCCAGGATGCCCGGGTTCCCCTCCGACAAGGCGCTGTCACCGAACCAGGCTGAGGTGGGTGACAGGGGGCTGCCGTCATGAGCGTCGTAGGTCGGCGTCATCGTTTTGCTATACAGCCCTGGGCTCGAATAAATGTTTCCTACCGGCGAGAGGAACAGAAGGCGGCAGTGAGCTGGTGGCTGAGCCCTGCCTGCTGCCATCCAAACCAAACCTGAAGCCAACGGCTGGAAAACCTTCCCTTTTTTCTTACTTCTTCGTTACCTTCACTCTTTTTGCTGCCCTGGGAAAGCACCGCGCTGCTGCTTTTCCCCTCACCCCTCTCTCTCCGCTCTTCTCCGAGAGTAAAACATGTGGAAAACTCATTCCAGCCCCAAATCCACAGGGAAAAGGTAGCAGGTTCTCCACACTAGGAAAGTCCTGCATGTGGCAGTGGGGTTTTTTGGGGGGGCATCACAGAATCACAGAGGGTTAGGGATGGGAAGGGACCTGGAAAGATCATCCAGTCCAATCCCCCTGCCACTACAGGAGTCCCTAGATCCAGTGGCACGGGAACAGCCCAGGCGGGTTTGAAACAGCTCCAGAGAGGGAGACTCCACAGCCCCCCTGAGCAGCCCCTGCCAGGGCTCTGGCACCCTCACCGGGAAGAGGTTGCTTCTCCTCTTGATGTGGAACCTCCTCTGTTCCAGCTGACACCCGGTGCCCCTTGTCCTGGCACTGGGTGCCCCTGAGCAGAGCCTGGCTCCTTCCTCCTGACCCCCACCCTTTCCATCTGGATCAACAGTCAGGGGGTGACCCCTCAGGCTCCTTTGCTCCAAGCCTGGGACACGGAACGGCCCCCGACTTACCAGTACGAGCTGTCACTTAAAGATTGGGGGAGTCAAAAGTTTGAGAGGAGCAGGAAAATAAACTAAGGACGTGGCCAAAGAGACCAGAGGCAGAGTACAAAGTCCTACTGAGGTGGAGCTCACCTTTGACGGGGCCGATGTAAAGAATATCGGTGCCTATAGAGAGGGAAAGAAAGGAGGGAAAGTGAGAAGGCGAGAGAAAGTCACCGGGAGGGTGGGAAGGGACAGAAGGTGAAAAGGAGCGTTTCTGGAGGAGGGCAGGACAGCGTGAGGGAGGTTCGACCTCCCAACCGGAGCGGTTTGCGGCAGCGCTGGTGGATTCAGAGCAGGCAAAGCGACCGGAGTGACTCCGTTTGGTGGTTTGATTCACGTTCCAAGGATCAGCCGGGCACGGACACGCAGTGTTTGGCGGGTGGGAAAGCTTGCTGAGACGGCCAAATCAAACTGGTATTAATATGCTGAGCGAGTGGTGCTGTCTGGTGCAATCCTGATCCCGAAGCACAAGGCTTTTCAAAGCTCTGCGGCTTCTAGGGACTCGAGAAAACCCTTTACCATTACAACTGTGAAGAGGTAAAAGGAGACCTGGCTTGGTGTCTTTACCCAAAAATAGCTGAGAGCTAAATACTCCCTGTTCATCCCACGGGAGCGCTGGTTTCTACATTAAGGATATAAAATCTAGATTCCCAAAATAAGGGAGGTTCAGCGACTGGAGTAGTTCCACTGCGTTATGTACGTGGGGTGAGGAGCCTGGCATCATCTCCTGGGCACACATCGGGGTGTCAGGACCCAGAAGGCTGGATTCTGGGGTTTTCTAGGGGGAAACTCTGGGTCTTTTTGTGCAATCTGAACTCAAACTCCACTTCCATGAGAGCTATGAAGGGTGTTCAGTGTGGTCTGTGGCAGGGGTGAGGTGCCACAAGTGAGGTCTTACCCTCCAGCTTCTCACTCCGAGCAATCTCAACTCCCTGAGTACCCAAGGAAGGACAAGCAGTTGAGCTACAGATATAGATCTTAAGATCAAACCGACAGCAAATCCTTTCCAATCTCTGGTTTATTGCCAAGGAGAGGGAAGAGCGGTTCATCAGCATCACCGAGTGGGTTAGGTTGGAAAAGACCTTCAAGCTCATCCAGTCCAACCCTGAACCCGGCTGTCCCGAGGCCACTGTTGAACCCTGTCCCTGAACTCCAGATCTCCACGACTGGGACTCACGGCCAGGGGTGGTGATTGAACCCCCTCCCTGGGCAGCCTGTGCCAGGGTCTGAGGACCCTTTCCAGGGAGAAGGTTTCTCCTCAGGGCCAACCTCACCTTCCCCTGGGGCAGCCTGAGGCCATTCCCTCTGCTCCTGTCCCTTGTTCCTTGGGAGAAGAGACCAACTCAGCTCTCTGCACCCTCCTGTCAGGCAGCTGCTGAGAGCAATGACAGCCAACACCTTAATGCAGAAATGTGATTCTAAACTGCCTGACAGGATGGACAATGTGAAGTGAAAAGCATCCATCGCCATAAAACAAAAACCCCACCAGGATGCTTTCAGTGCTCCTGCTAGATTTGTTGGCATCCTGGTCTGGATTAATGAACTGGGGGGGGGGGGCAGTAAGAGCGGTGGGGGCTTGCCCTTAAGACCCCACAAACCAAGTATGAGCTATAAACCAGTAGAAAACAGTCAAAGGATGGAGACAACCACTGTCAAGCCTAACACTCGGAAGGAGAAGGGTGACCTGCCAGGTACTTCTAGTAGTTACTTGCACTGTGGGAGCTGGACTCCATCATGGTCCTTCCCAACCTGAGATGTTCTACGATCTAAACCACCACCACCATCCACAAAACACATCCTGAAAGATGCTCTTGCCTCCTCGACCACAACCTTCCCGCGGTTCAAGCAGAGAGAGCTGGACCAACACAAACACCCCACTTCTCACCGCAATCCAGGCAAGATTTCCCCACATTCCTCTGCTCGAGTGTCTGCTCAAAGCTTTCCCTTGGATGTTCTCCTCACTGCCTTCTCCAAACCTCTCAAAGAAGCAGCTTCACCGAAAAAATTTGCCCCAGGCAGCCAATGCGACGGAAAGTTCCAGCAGAAACAGCTCTGAGGAGCCCGGTGAACTCCTCAACAAGTGAACACAGGTCTCCTCATGGAAACTGTTGGGCAACGTTGGCTGTGGGTGTTTTGACAGCTTGGCCATGATTTCGCTGCCAGGTACAGGGTGCTCGGTGACAAAACACGCCCAGAAACACCTACGTACCCAGGAAAGATGAATTCATCGCATGGGAGGGCAAACCCGGTGGTGGAACAGGGCTGGAAAAGGTTTGGTCAGATGAAGAAGGTGACAGTTAACTAATGGCTCCTCCACGTGGTCGGGGAGCTGTGGTCATTAAACCTGCAGGGAGAATGGGTTTGTCCGCAAGGAAAGCAGAGTCAGCGAGATGGTTCAAAGTGACTTCTCTGCAGGAGCAATAAATAATTGAAATGAAACCTTCTCCTCTGCCTACGTTTTGCTCCAAAGCAGCCCAAGGGCTTCTTATTCATCTACTGGTGATGCTCTTGGAGAGGCTGATTAGGGGCTTTCAAGATGAAGATGCCAAATGAAAATTGCCTGGAGCTTTGCCCGACGCGGGGAGAACTCCCTGAGCCAGGAGCAGGGTAGGAGAGAACTCAGAATTAATAACTGAGAGGAGAAAAGAGCGGGACTGGAACTAAACAAGGATTATGCTACAGCCCTGTGCTGAGGGTTTGCTGCAGAGCCTGTAGCTCACGTCACTTGGGCATCACTGCCTACACCCAAAACCTTTCTGCTTGCAAGCAGTGGCATTAGCCACCCTGCTTACAACACTCCCTTGTACTTTGATTCGTTAAACACCCATTAATATGAGTTCACAGAGCTTCAAGGCGCTTGATTTACCCCTCCCTGCATCAGTTCACTGCCTGTGGCAAGAGATGTTACTCATCAGAGATGTTCCTCCACCAGTGATGTTACTCCATCAGCGATGCCACTCCGACCCTGTTAGCAGCTACTCCGTTAGCAATGTTACCCCATTAGAAATCCTCTTCCCAGTGCTGCTCTGCTCCTCCAAGCCAGACTGGCAAACCACCCCCCTTTCCTGTAGCAATAAAAAGGATTGATTGATTCTTTTCTTTAGCCTTTTGCTCTCGAGCTACGTCCTTACGCAAGGGACCCTACTGCGATTAATTAAACTGGCTCATAAATCGAGAGCAGAGCGGGGGTGCTGCCTCGGGCTCACATTAGGAACAATTTCCCATTTCAACTCTTCTTAAGGGGGTAAAGGAAACCCTTTTGGTAACACGAGCGCAGGGCTCAAGAGCTCACACTTGGTTCCTGCTTTATATGAGGCTGCCCGGTGCAGTTCTGCTCCCCAATACGCGTGACAGCGTCAGACATGCATCTGTGCGACCGCGTGCTGCAGCTCTGCATCGTTCGTGGGGTTTATGGGGGGGGTTGTTTCATCCCCCCCTTGTCCCCCTCATTCCATTAAAGCCTGTTGTCACAAAGCAAAGCCCTGGCTCACCAGACCCCGGTGTGATCAGCGGCCCCTCCAGCTCGAAGGCGTCGTCTTCACATTGATCATCCAGCTTCTTCTTTTTTTTCTTCGATGGGTCTCGGGGTTTCCTCAAAAGGGAGAGTTCCTCCGGGTGCCTGATGTCTGAGGGGCAAAACGAAGCATGTTTACAAAGGGGAAAATAAAGCACCCCTCCTATAGCACAGGGAAACATCTCCCTCGGATAATCTTCCTGCTCTGCAATGGGAGGTTGAGAACATTTAACTCACAAGGCTGCAGGGAACAAGCAGTGTCCTGGGTTGAAGAGGGGTCGTAGAGTCATAGACTCATTAGGGATAGGAAGGGACCTGGAAAGATCATCCAGTGCAATCCCCCTGCCCCAGCAGGATCACCCAGACCCAGTCGCACAGGAACACAGCCAGGCGGGGCTGG
>VZRI01001478.1:5952-18727 GCA_013397515.1 Upupa epops
ACTGATCAAATCCCGGGGAAAACTGACCTGATCCAGGCTGGGGAAACTGACCAGGAGCCGAGGGAGCAGCTGCGGGGCTCGGTGCGGGTTGGGCTCGGTGCGGGGCTCCCGGCGAAGCAGTCACCGCCGTCTCCTCGCCGGCACCGGTGGCGATCGTTTTCCTTCTGTTCCCCTACTCCTCCTCCGTCACTCCACACACATCCCCCCCCTCCTCTTCCCAACCTCGCACCGTCCGACAACCACCANGGGGTGAGGGGGATCACCCGTTTCCCCCAAGGATAACGCTGTACTCAAGGATTTGCTTTGTCCCAGTCCACTCAGGGATGAAGGGAGGCAGGAGGAGCAGTGAGGACCCAACGACTGCTCCTTCAGAACTCAGGCGGAGGTTGGATCCTGCTCTTTGGATGCAGGGATGCTCAAGGTCACCCCGAAGTGACACTCAGAGACCCCAGCCCCAATGCTGGGCTCAGTGCACGCCATCCCCAGCCACACCAGTTCACTCATGTGCCAAAGCCAAGGCCAGGAGCAGCAGGGCTGGCACAAGGCAGCTTTGGATGATGAGGGTTTGGGGTTATTAACCCATCTTGACTGCCCGGTTCCCAGCCCCCATCCCAACAAGACCCAGTAGGATCCACTAGGAAGAGGAGGCAGAAAGGACCACAAACAGCTTTTCAGGGTGAGCAAACCCCAACCCCAGCTCCTTTGGCTTCATTTACTGCTTTGACAGAGTCACTGAGGTGGCAAGTAGGGAGCCCAGGCACCCTCACAGAGACCAGCCCTCCCCTTTCATTCAGTGCTGGCCCCAGAAAACACTCAATTGGGTTAATTGGGCTGTTAGGATGGTTTACTGGGAAGGGAGGAGAAGTTCTCAAAGGAGTTCTTGGCTGGTTCAGCACCTGACAGAACATACCAAGCTCTCTCTGGGTCCTGAAAATCCAAACTGAGCCCATCCAAACCCCAGCAGTGGAGCCAGTGTGCTACCAATGCTGGGGAGACTGGTATCACTACCCAGCTCCTGGGTAAAACCCGATAGGAGTAAAAAACACACTTGGAAGAGTCAAGCCCTGAGGATTCAGACCTCCAGCTCCAACCCCCGCTCCTTCCAGTTCCATTTCTGCACATTCCTGGCCTTTGGACCTGTTTCCCTTTCCAATTAGGCACCGAACGATCAATGCTCGCAGGTACCTGGGAGCTCAGCCAGTGCCTGCTCCGAGCTCCAGCCCCAGGAGCGACGGCCGTAACTCTCCCTCCTGTCCCTCCAGGGAGAAATGAGGCCACACGCCATTAAACCTGTGCTGCTACCCATCCCTGGTGGGGAAAGGCATCTCCAAGGGGGAGAGTAGCATCACCCTCATGATTTACCCCCCATTGCAGTGGCTCCGATCAGCTCATGGGGGAGGTTGAGGCTGAACCAGCCTGGAAGGGATGGCTGTGGGTCAAAACCATCTAGGAGCTCCTCAGCTTTCAGGATCTCTTCAAATCTTGATGTTTGTGGTGTTTCAGGTCCTTCCTCTAGGACAGATGGGAGAAGCAAACATGGGTGGGGAGTTGTGGGGTCAGACTGGATGGGATAAGGCAGCTCCAAGGGGAAAAGTCGCATCGCCCTCAAGATTTACCCCTATGTCAGCTCTGCTTGTTGCAGTGGCTCCAGCTTGTGGGGGGTGATGGATCTTGATAGGGGTGAGGGGAGGTTGATGCTGAACCAGTCTGGAAGGGATGGGTCATGGGTCAAAACCAATGTCAGTGGGCTCAGACTTCAAAATCTTGATGCTTGTGGTGTTCTAGCTCTGGCACCTTGTCCTGGTCCTTCCTTTAGGATGGGTGGGAGAAGCAAAGGTGGCTGCAGCACCCAGGCTGGGAAGATGTGGGGTCGTCCCAGATGGGATAAGGCAGCTCCAAGGGGAAGAGTTGCATCACCCTCATGAGTTACCCCCATTGTGGTGACCCTGACCACCTCTCAGAGGTTGTGGATCTTGGTGGGGGTGAGGGGAGATTGATGCTGAACGAGCCTGGAAGGGATGGGCTGTGGGTCAAAGCCAACCCAGGAGCTCCTTAGCCTCAGGACCTCTTCAAAACTTGATGCTCTTGTGGTTTTAGATGTGGAACCTCATCCTGGTCCTTCCTTTAGTATGGATGGGAGAAGCAAAGGCGGCTGCAGCACCCAGGCTGGGGAGTTGTGGGGCCATCCCAGATGGGGGTGTCAGTGGGATCCCCTGCTCTCATGGGGTCGGGGGTGTCAGTGGGATCCCCTGCTCTCATGGGGCCATGCAGGGACCAGGCAATGGCTGGTATTAATGGGAGAAGTGTGCACTGCCACCTCCCCAGGGACCCAGAGCCCTCAGCTGGGCTGCTCCCTGCTCTGCTCCTGCACAGCAGCCTAGGGGTCTGCATACAGTCTGGGGGCTGGAAAAAGTCCTGGGGGAGAGAGACCATGAGACAGACTCTGTCCTGGCTCTGAGGGGATGGCCAGACTCACTAGGAAGACCCCAGTGATGGGAAAAAGTCTGAATCTCCAGAAGTGGAGATTTTTATTGCTTCCCAGTGCTGTCCCCATGGGGCGACGGCTGTGAGCTGGGGAAGGGGAGCAGCAGAGCCTGTGGGCTGCAAATGCCAGCAGCATAAAGCTCCCTGCACAGCCAGAGGTTAAACGAAAGGAGATCGAGTGACCTTATTAAGGGCATCTTAAGGGAAGGGAAATCAAGAAACCTCATTAAGAGGGGCTGAAGCAGCCATTCAGCATCCCTGCTCCTGCACAGCCCAGCAGGGAGCTGGGATGAACCTCCTGGAGCTGGGGAGAGGTCACTGGTGAGGATTTTGAGATCTCCCCTTGGCCAAAGGGTGATGCTGGGAGGTGCAGAGAGGGCAGAGCAAACAAAATAGACCAGATGAAGGCAGTTCTGAGCTCTGCCATGAGCAGGAACACTCAGGACTGAATCCCAGGGTATGCCCCGGGCTGTCAGGCTGCAGCCAGCAGCAGCAATCGGTGCAGGAGATGCAAGGGGCAGATGCAAGAAGCTCTGGCTGAGGTCGATGCAGAGACTGAAGCTCAAATTAAAAAAATCAAAACTCAAGAATCAAAGCTCCCCCCAAGCCCAGCGAGGCCGGTACTTTTCCAACACCAGCAGCCTGAGCAGCAGGAACAGTCTGGATTAAAGCGGAGCATGAGTAATGTCTCTCCTGGAAGAGCAGTGCCCCGGAGAGCCGGTGAAGGGCTGATAGCGTGGCCGTGGAGAGAGAGACGCATTTCCAGCAACGCTGGAGCAGCAGCCTATAAATAACCGGCTGAATTTACCGCTGCTCTCATGTGACCCTGATCCCCGCATTTTCTGCTGCCATCTGTCACCATGGAAATGGCATCACAGGGCCACCAGCCATTCATTCATTGCACCGGGCCAGGGGAGGGGGCCTGGTGCAGGGGGAGGCATCGCTGAGGCTTTGTAGGACGGTGGAAGTTGGAATTTGGGGAGGAAAAATACAGCAGGGAGGGAGGTTTGGAAGGAGCAGGCAAGGATGGGGCTGGGGAGGATGGGGTGGTCCTACAGGGAAGACTGAGGCACAGCCTGTGGTTCCTGCTGCTATCGGAAGGGATGGACAGACAGACAAACCCAGGTGGGCAGAGAGCAGGGATGGACAGGGATGAATGGATCAGTCCTTGGCAGCTGGAAGCATCACAAAGGTGCTGCCAGCACGGGCAGATGCATTCATCACCCCCCTAGACCCCTCCTAGCCCAGGGATCACCCTCCTTCCCTGTGTGGCTACCTCAATAATTCACCTTATTGCCTCCCCCTCCAGGGAAAACGACTCCTAAACCTGGCTTTTCCCCTCGGGAGCAGAGTGGGAACAGGGAGGGATTAGCAGGATGGGGAGCAGGGAGCTGTCAGTGAGCTCAGATTTTCCACCTAAGCTGTCAAAGCCGACCTACATTCAAGTGAAAAGAATTGAAGGGGATGATGCCCTCTGCTTTCTAAATCTGTATTTCCCTGCACAGCCAGGCCCTGCCGCCCCTCCTTTGGGGCCGGGTGCTGCTAACACGGAGGGAAAGGAGCAGATCCTGGGAAAGGAGAGCCCAGCCTGACTCAGAGCACAGGAATTCCTGGCTCTTGCAGAGCATTTTTCCACCCAGGGATCCCAACTGGCTGAGCCAGGCTGCTCCCTGCACCCCATGGGGGGAAGGATGTGCTCAAGGCTACTCGTGAGGTGCTGGCAGAGCCAGGATCCTGACCAGCATATTCCCATTGGATTTGCCTGGCCCTATCTGCATCATCAGCGGGGGAATAGGAACACTTTGGGATGAAGACCATCGAGTCTGCTGAGACGTGGTGACAGTTCCAAGGGCTCCCTGAACTTCTCTGCGGGGTGACACCACCCCAGGGAACCCCATCCCCAGGAAAGGGTCAAACACCAGAGGTCCCCGGGGGGGAGGGACAGCAGGAAACCCTGAGCAAATGACCTTTAAAAGCACCGCTTCCCCCTCATTACTGACCCCAATGAAAGCAGCCAGGGTGCCCTGGGTGCACCCACCTGTTGGCTGTGAGGAGCAGGACCCATCCATCTACTTCAGGGCAGGAGCTCATGTCTGAGGAACAAAAGGGGTGGTTGGGCAGAAGCAATAAGTCGTGTCTGAGCGTAAGAAGAAAACCACACAGCCCCAGGGGGACCGGGCATGCAGGGAAAAAAGGGGTCTGTGCACAATAGACGGAGAAATAATAAACCCCAGCACAGGCAGAGGAATGAGAACCACGTCCCCGAGCCCCCGGGGCAAGGGGCTCGCAGCAGCGGGACAACAGGCTTTGAACGAGCTGCTGCTCCTGGGTTCTGCTCTTAATTTCCTTCACACACTGAGCTGCCATCGCATCAGACACGGCTGAGTCGCTGCATTGTGCAAGGGGGTCAGGGCTGGGATGGCACCGTGCTGGAGCGGGCTCCGGTTCCAGGTGGTTTCGTGACCTGGATGGGTCTTCTGGGAAGGGGTTTTGGGTGATAGCAGCTTGGCTTTGTCCCACCAGGCACCTAGTGCTGCTCCTCCCTGTGCTCCCCACATCCATCCCCCTTTGAGAAACCCTATAAGTCCTCCCTCATGGCTGGATCCACCTCCCCCCTGTGGCTGGATCCATCTCTGCTTCCTGGACAGGTCCATTACTAGATCCACTTCTCCTCTGTGGTCAGATCCAGCCCACCCTGACCAGCACAGACAGCCAAGCTGGGTATCTGGGACAGACTCAGCGCTCTTACCTGCTCTGGGAAGCTGCAGGATCTCTGGACACTCTGTCCTTGGAAACGGAAGCAACCCCCCTTCAAAGGGCTGCTCAGCCTCAGATCCCTCCTCACGGCTCCATTGATTCCTGGAGGAATAAAGAGAGAGCCCAGCCTGCGCCTGGGCCACCTTCTCTGAGAGGGAACACTCATCCTGTGTCTGAAACCCAAAGGGTTTGGGGTGGGGAGTTGCCATGGCTTCACCTGATGCTGCCCAAACCAGCTCATGGTGGTGAGCGCTGCTCATCCCGCCTGTGCAACCTGCCCAATGTCCCAGCAGCAGCTCCCAGTGCCAAACCCAGAGGGTTTCACCCCTTCCCACAGCCCCTGGGGAGAAAAATGCATCCTGGGCTCCTGAGCCAACACCCTCTCCCCTGCCCAGAGCTGTTCATCATCCCTGGGGAGATGACCCCCAGCAACTTGGCACCTGCCACCACCCTTCTCTCCCCAGTTAACGAGCAGCAGCCTGACGCCAACCAACCAGTCCCCACCAGTAGCTGTTCACAGCAGACATCAGCCAGAACCCTCCCCAGGGCTGAGCAGACCCGGCTGGTGCCGAGCAGATGGGAGACAGGCAGCCACCTGCGGCCCCCATGGCACCGGCCAGCTCTGCCTGCCAGCCCCAGCCTGGCACCGTGGCTGCTGGGTTGGAAAGGGCAGAGAGAAAGGGCTGGAGGGGTTGGAGCTGCAGTCGGCTGAGGGACTCATCCCAGCGGCTCCACGAGGCTCCCACGGGACTAGGTGCGTGGAGCCCGCTGGCTCCTGTTCCACTCTGCCATGTGATGGTGCCCTGGGTATATTTTAAGCTGCCTTTGACGTCACACCTGCCTCCCCACGATGCTGCCTTCTCGGTGGTTATCTGGGCAAAACGGGGCCCCAGATCCCCCCTTCAGCTGCCCCTCAGTCAGGGCACTGAGATCCCCTGGCCCCCTTTTCCCCTGCAGTGTCATGATCCCATAACCAGGTCACCCCTTAGCAACTGAAGCAGAGGATGAGAGGGGTGGTTCTCAGTGACAACACCCCACCACCTCACCCCCAGGGAGAGGAGAAGGGAAGGTGAGGAAAAGCCCCACAGGCTGCCCAGCTGATGCCCTGCTCCCCCGGCTGTGGGCAGGACGGTCCCTTGGCAGCAAGGTGTGAGGAGATGGAGACACCCAGGGCAGTGGCTTCACCCTGCTCCCTCCTTCCTTTCTGAGCCAGGTGCAAGTGGAAAACCCTCCTCAAACCCCAGCCCAGCACCCTGACCAGGCCCATGGGGTGTGACAGGGTCCCCATCGGACTGGGCACCAGACCCCATCCCCCATCCTCTCTCTATGCCAGCTGCTCTCCTGGGTTAGGCCCAGCTCTGCATGAGCAGTTGCCTCAGACCAGGACAGAGTCTCCAAATCCCTCACTCCTTAGACCTGAGAACCTCCAGGAGCAGGATGCAGCCACTCAGGGACGAAGGACTGGGCAGCGATGGAGCAGCACTGGCCGCTGCGTCGTTCCAGCAGCTGGGGAGGGGTTTGCAGCACTGCAGCACAAACTCACACTGAGCTCCTCACTCACATGGCTCATCCCACAAACAGCTGCTGTCTGTCCCTGCAGACCTCCAGCTGAGCCTCACCTCCCCTCCCCTCCCCTCAAGCTGCGGGAGGTGACCCAGAAGTGATGGAGAGGGGCAGAAGGCAGAGAACTGACCTGGTGCTCCCTCCTCCCAGCAATTTTTACCTGCAGCTCCATCCCAGCACATTCTGCTTGATCCTGGTGCCAACTCCAGGCACACAAAGGCATCCATGTCCTTCCTGGTGTGGAGATGCCCACTGCCCCGTAAACCCACCCTTCCATGTCCTGGGAGCAGCCCTGGCCTGAAAGCCCCAAGCCCTCTGGCCAAGGGGGTGTGATGTTCCCTTACCCTGGGCACAGCCAGGTTCTTCCTCTTGGAATCTCCCGGCAGTCCCTCAGCTGGGCATCTCCCTGGCCACTGGAATGTCTGCAGCTGCAGCTCAGCCCCTACTGGCGCTGTACTGGTGCAGAGGGCTGACACAGGGGGTCTCGGGGGTGGGAGAGGTCATTCTCACGACTGAAGCAGCTGATAAAAAACAAAACTCCCATCCCAGCAGCTCAGCTGGAAACCATCATCCACATGAAGGCAAGCGGGTTGGAACCTCCCTCACACCCCCCAACCCTCCCAGCTCCCCACACCAGGGGGGTTTCGATGTGTTTTAAGGACAGAGCAAGCCCCAAGGTATGGGAAACGCTGCTGGAGAGAAGGGCCTGGATGCCATCCCTCACCCTCCCCGCTGCGCTCCCAGCCCAGCCAGGCAGCCCCCCGCAGGGCTGCACCGAGGAGCTGCTGATGCTCAGCCCCTCCGGAGCCCTCTCCCATCGCCAAGAGCTGGGCTGCTCCACCAGAGCTGGCACGAACGGAGCCATCTCCCCGTCATTAGCCCCCCGGAGCTGATTCTTCTTCTTCTCTCCCATCCAAGAGCACAGAGCCAGCCCAGCAGCAGGGGGGCCAGGAGCAGGAATCAGGCTGGGAAGAGCTTGGGAGGAGCTTTTCTGTCTGGGCAGCAGCTCCTGGGCTCAGCCTTGTGGGGCCAGAGTGGCTGCCCCGTCCCAGTCCGACCAGGGATGCGGGTCATGCCTTGAGCATCCCGCTCTGAGGTTGGGTTTGCTGAAGCTCTGCAAGTTGTGAAAAGGGGAAGGGGGGGGTTGGGGGGGGTGTTTCAGCCCAGACAGGGGTCACTGCTACTTTGCAAGGAGCTGGGAGAGAGGGATTTCCCTCCCTGCATGTCCTTCCCTGGACAGGGGTGACAGCAGGAGGTGGGTCTGCAGAGGGGAGACAGCATGAGATGGTGATACCCCCTGCCATGGGCTGAGGTCTGGCTCTGTACCTGTTTAATCCTCCTGTATCCTGGTTTCTCCCCCTTTTCCCCAAAGCCCAGAGCTCCCGGTGCCAGCTGCGAAACGGGAGAGCCCCTGCTGCTCCCCATCCCTTCCCCCGAGGCTCCAGCACCGCCCAGAGCCAGCAAAGCTGAAGACAGCACCAAGTGATGCTTGGTGGGATCAGGGCAGGATTTACTCGGGCTTTCCTCCCCTGTCCAACAGCTCCGAGCTTCAGCCACAGCACAGCGGGCTCCCACTTGGGACCCCCCAGAGCATCCCCCGCCAGGAGCACCCTGAAATCAGCCGTGCAGGGACCTCCTGGGGCATCTGCCAGCGGAAACACCCACCCGGCTCAGCCTTGACGTGGGAACCCATCCAGGCCCCAGCCGCCTGTCACTCCCCAACCCCGTCCAGCCCTCCCCAGCATCCCCACGGCTGTCAGCATGAGCAGCCGCTGCCAAGACAGCAGCGAGTTCCCATTGTGCGGGTCAGGCTCTACCCGCTGCCTCCCGAGAGGGGGGCTGGACACCCAACAAAAGTGGCAACGCCAGAGAGACCCCGGAGGAGCTGAAGAGACAAATAAAGAGGGAGAAATCAAGCTCTAAAAAACACAATGTGCTTTTTCTGAGGCCGGGGGATGAAGCCCATCGCTTCCCCGCTGCAGGGCTCGACCTCGGCTGAGTGACACGGCCACCGCCGCTGAGAAAGGGACCGCGGAGGAATGCGGGATCAGGGGGTGTTCGTGTCCGGGACTGGGGATTGCAAAGCCCCATGGCCTTTCGAGGAGTGTCTGCGGCTCTATCTTGGCTCAACCACCTGGGAACTGGGGGCTGAGTACAACCCTGAAGCTGGGGAGGGGACTGTAGTCGAGGGGAGGGTTAGGGGGTGAAGAAGGAGCCTGGATAAAGCAGCCCTCATCCAGCCGGGCTTTGATTTGATGGAGGTTTAACCCTCCCTGCTCTTCTCAGCCTTTCAGAATGTTCAGCCTCTATCAGAAGATGCTCAAAGCTGGGGCCAAGGGAACAAAACAGGTGGCACCATCTCAGATCAGAGGGAACTGGCAGGTCCCAGCCTCCACTGTGCCTCAGTTTCCCCACGTACGATGACATCTCCTTACCCAAATGCTGAGCCCATAGGGTGACGCTCGGGGTTTGCACTGTGCAGATCCATCCGGGGTGGAAATGCTGTAGGGAAGGTTTGGGAAGAACCAAGAATAAGAGGAGTCAGGAGAGAGGATGAGGAAAGGGAAGAGCGAGGAGGCGGCGGCAGGGAGACAGACTGCTCCGACCATCTGCTGCCGGTGCTTTTAATTGCCTGGGCTCGTTTCAGCTCCTCTGCCTCAGCTCTGCTGCAAGAGCTGCCAGGGATGGGAGCGGGTCCCCAGCACCAGCCTGGGATGCTCAGGGATGAGGCAGGATGAGACCCAGCCCTGGAACAGCCCAAGCTCCGTGAGGGGAAGGAAAAGAACTGGGTTTTGCAGGGCTGAGCTGGGAAAAGCAGCTCCTGTGCCAGGGATGGGAGCAGCCTGGGCTCCATCGCCACAGCACCCGCTGGGACCAGCCACCTCCGGCAACCAGAGCTGGGAGCAGAGGAAGGAAAAGCCACCACAGATGCTTTCCCCGAGCAGGCAGATGCCCCCATCCCTCGCAGCTTTATAAAGCTGCCTCCGTTCCAGCTCTGGAGCTGAGGAAGGGGCCGTGCACCTGGGGCTGCAGAGCTCTGCTCCAGCCTATAATTATCACCCCTTCTACTCCAGCAGCTCTTTCCTGCACCATCTGCACTTCCCCACACCTCCGTCGCTCTTCCCAGTGCTGCCCTTCTGCCCGTTCCCACCCCTCAAACCTCTCAGCCAGGGGGTCCTATTGCTGTGGTGCTGCTTTCCCTGCACCCCCACATCTCCTGTGGCAGCCTGATGCTGGAACAGGCACCAAAATGCCATCAACTGGGGCATCCCCTGCCTTCCTGCTTGTGGGATCCCTCTTGCTGAGCCAGGAATCCCCACTGAGGAGCCAGCACCATGCTGGTGGTGAAGGCCATCAGTCCCTGCCTCTCTGCATCTGTCTCTGGGTGGTTTAGGGGAGGGGGGCCCCCACGAGGTTTTTGCCTCAGACGTTTGGACACAAAGAGTGACAGCCCCTGTGCTCCCCACAGCCCTCTTATCCCCCACTGGGAGGGGTCAGGCTGAGAGGAGAATCTCAGCTGTTAACCATCACTTCCTTCATCACTGCCCCAATCTGCTCACCCGCTGCAGCTGCCTCCCACTGGTTTAGTGACCAGCAGTGATTTACAGACAGGGCATCACCCACCCTCTGGGGGGGTCCCAGGCTTCCAAAAAGCCCTAAATCCCTCCCTGGGCTGGGCTGGGCTGGGCTGAATCTTCCCCCTCTGCCTCCCCCACGGATCCCATCATCAAGGGCTGCTTAACGATCTGACATTCCCAGGAGGAAAACGGGGAGATGCTGCTGCACCATGACCCCCACTGGGGAAAACCAGCAGGAACTGTGGATCCTGGCACTGTCGGGGGTTGTGTTGGGGTATCTCCATCCTGGGAGCACTGGGAATGCTGAGCTCTCCACGTTGGCTCACTTGTCTCCTACAAAATTGCTGGGGTTTAGGATTCAGAGGGAGGAAAAGGCAGCTCTTCTCCCCATGCTGGAAGGATCATGGGGAAGCTGAGGGGTTCAACCAAGCACTGGAGCTGCTGCCCCTACAAACAGGATCAGCCCTGCCAGTGCCAGATGTGGGGGTTGTTGCCCTCCGTGGGGAATGGTTGATGCTGGAATCTGAGGCGACACTGAGCTGCAGCCTCCAAGCTCTGGGTGCTGGCTGTGATGAGCTGGCCAGGCCTCTGCTGGGGCTCACATTGAGCCAGGTGCCAGCCCCCGTGCCTTAAATCATCCCAGTAAAGCTGAGGATGGACCTGGGAGCGTAAGTGGGGGTGAGAGGCTGAGGGAGATGGAGGGGATCCAAGAGCTGAATTGGTGTCCTGGGTTCAAGGGGAGCCAGCAGATCCCCATCAGACTCTGAGCCCAGGCAGCTCCTTTCAAAACCCTGCCCCACTGGGGCTGCCCAGGCCAAACTGGGAAGATGTGGCAGAGACAACCACTCCCCAAGGGGCTTCACCCAGTCAGCTCAGAGCACTGGGGAGAAAACACTGCTGCTGAACAAGACATCCTGCTCTGAGCCCTCCCCTCCCTGCCCCATCCATCCCCCTGGGACTTCAGAGAATCAGACTGGTTTGGGGTGGAAGGGACCTTAAAGATCATCCAGCTGCAGCCCCCCTGCCAGGGGCCACCTCCCGCCAGCCCAGGTTACTCAGCCTCCTTTTTCCAGCATCCCAGAGGGTTTCTCCATGCAGAGCACAGGGAGCAGCATCAGGCTGGGGCCAGGCCAGGCACCGGGGGCATCCAACTGCAAATACAGGAGGAGAGAGGTGGAAGAGACCTCATGGGGATGTCTCTGACTCCACTGGATGATTCTGAAGGGGATCTCACAGATAGGTGGCCACTGGCCATGTGGGGATGGGGAGAGAGGCTGCTGGTGTTCAGGGGGAGGCCCTGTCCTGGGATAAACCCCGAGGTTAGAAGGTGGAGCATTAAAAGAGGGGAAAAGAGTGGTTGGGAGGGGGTTGGTTTCAGCTGCCCCATGAGCAGGATGCAAACCTGGAGCTCCCACAAGGAAAGGGACTCTAATCCTGATTTGCCCCATGGCCAGGAAAGGAGCCCCCAGCCAGCTCCTCTTCCCACCCCATCCCACCAGGGCATCCCCTCTCCCCATCCCACAGTCAGGATAACCCAGTGGCATTAGAGGATGGAGGTGGATAACGGTGCAGAGGCTGGGGTGGAAAGCACAGGAGTGAGGTACTGGGGGGCAAATCACCTCCAGAAAGGGGGACAGTGACAACACGGTGGCCTCTGCCCCATTTATACCAGCCCACAGAAAGGGGAATTAACAGGGCCAGGTGCGATTTGGGCTGGGGGTGGGTTGATGCCATGAAGGCAGCCAGCTCCTTTACCCCAGTTGTCCCAGTTCCCCCAGTGCAGGGCTGGGCTTTGCAGCATTTTTCCTGCTGTATCACTGCCTGGAGGGAGGAATTAATGGCCGGGTGGAAGGAGAAATTGCAGGGCTGGGCAGCTGGTAGCAGTTTAAGGTTGTAATGTGTTAATTATCTTAAAAGCACTAAATAATTTCACTGCCTTGATGAGGGAAGGGAGGGAGGAAGGGAGGAAGGGAGGAGATGCCCGGGAGATGCTCCCAGGGGGGCTGGGAGGAACTGGGTAGCTACTGGGTACCACTGGGCACCTCCAGAGATGCAGAGGCAGTGCCTTCCCGTTGGCTCCTTTACACCAGGGAGCTGGTTCGGCTGCACCCCAGACCCCCACCCACNTCCACCCCCAGAGCCATCCCAGTTCAGTGCTGGTTCAAAAGGCTCCCAGACTGGATCCCAGCAATGCCAAACTGGAGGCACTGGCGTTGCCCTGGATACAGCCCGCTCTCTGGCTGAGGATTTATTTGGGTGGAATACTGGAGATCTTGGCTGCTTCTGCAGGGATTTATCCCACAGCAGTCCCGTTCTGGCCTCACGTGCATCGCCCACAGAGCCCAGTGTGACTGTGGGAGAGCCCTGCTGGGAATAAAACCCTGTTCCAACTG
>VZRI01001479.1:0-64978 GCA_013397515.1 Upupa epops
GGCATTTCCTCTTCTCCTATCACCTGACCTTTCGTTACCAGACCAATTCCCACCTTTCCAGAACTACCTCACTGAAGTGTGAGGGAGACCCCTCTCTCCCCTTCTCTCTAGGCTAAACAACCCCAGTTCTCTCAGGTGCTCCTCATTAGTCTTCTGCTCCAGGTCTGTCAGTTGCCTTGTTGCCACTACCTGTACACATTCTAGTACCTTTCGAGGTCTCCCCTAACCTAAACCTTTCCATGATTCTATGTATGTTGAATGGAGAATGCTATCTGTAGCTGGATGCATTAAAAATGCTTGATACCTTACTCTGGAAGAGTTACTAGAAACTATATTCAGCAGCATAACCGAAGTCTCTGTAAAAGTTTTGATGCAGTGGAGATTCTGATAAACAGGTTGCTCAGGGAGGTTGTGAATGCCTGCCCCTGGAAGTGTTCAACACCAGGTTGGATAGGGGTCTTGGCAGCCCAAGCCTACTCACAGCAGGGTGGTCAGAACTAGATGGTGTCTGAAATGCCTTCCCAGCTAAGCCACGCTAGGATTCTGTGATATTCAGAGGACCCAAGTTCAACACTTCCATAAGCTGCAGCCATTTCAGCAATCCCTGAGTTGCAAGTAACACCATGTTTCAAGCATGGATTTCCTTCAAGTATGTTTGGCAAAGCCATCCTATGGGAACCAGGATGAATCTTGCAGGGATGGAACTCAGTCCGGGTTTCCACAATCAGCTCTGGTACATCCGTGTGGTCACACTCTGACTGGACCAGTACGATTCCTCTGCTTTCTAAGCTGGTCAACTAGAGCTACGCAGGCTAGCAAGCAGTGTTCTAGACTGGTCAGTGCCTCCTTGGTATGAAACAGCGGAACACATCCCCGTGAGGTATCTTGTGCAATTTACTTACCTGGGCTCTTGCCCACTCGCCTCTTCCCCCACATTCACACAGTATAACAGGAAATCCATCTGCTAATACCTGCTAACACTGCATTTTCAGTTTCCTAAGAACACTCTTTTTCTACCTTAGTTGGAAAAAGGCCACTGCTTCCACCAGCTGCCACCTTTCAGCTAGTCTTCAGGCTGAGGCATTATTTTCTATACATGTTCAAGGCAAAGGAAAGAGCATGAATGCTTTAAATAGCAATGATTTTGAGTACTCGGAATATGCAGTGTGCCACATGCTCACCGGTCGAAGCACAGAGCAACAGTGAGGGGAACCTCTGCCCACTGGGCTGCTATAAAATCAGAGGAGTCATTTTTGTATTTTTAAAAGAGGGACCATAGGAAGTGTCCAAGGCTTCAAGTACTTCTGAACAGATGGAAGGCTTTGGGAAGGATGATGGTGGTGAGGCAGGAAGGATGCAGCACTGTAACTGTGTAGGGAAGGCCACATCAGCCCTGGCAGAGGCTTCCCACCAGTTTGTTGCTAGTGGGTCCCAAAAAGCTTCAGCAGGTCCAGCCCACAGGAGGAGATGATCCCTGAGGCCCCTTCCAACTCAGACACAGGAGGGCTTATCCAAATCTGGTCCTGCTAACAGGTCAAGACACTGCAATGTGCCACCATAGTAATGATCTATATCAGAAATAAGAGAAAATCAGTTCACATCAGCAGCTGGCATGAAGATTTGTTAGATAAGAAGCTTTCATTTCAGACCAATCTGTTTCCATTATTTGCTGGTCAGGTCTTTATTAGCAGCAGCAGTGGTTTGGAGGGTTAATAGCACTTCAATGATACAGGTTGCAACCTAATGGGAAATTTCAAATTGAGTGGTTTTAAATGGAAGAAATTAATTGCAACCATGAAAATTTGATGGGGCTCTTGTCAGCTGGCTGTCCATCTTGATTAGAAGTATTTCCTCAGAGCTGCTGACTTAATAAGCTTTTTAATTTCACTGAAGAAGACTTTGTTTCATTAACTTTCTTCACCCACGTCTGCCTAGACTTGTCAAAAGAATTTCACACAAGCATCAGACCATCTTAACGAATCTCAAACACGAACTGCTTTGAGGACACAGATTGTTGGCTCTTGGGACAAAGCGCACAAAACCCTTATAAAATGGAACTGATCTTCAAATCCACAACGTTCTCTCTTCCTTTTTTGTCCCCTCACATGAAACACATGTTGGCTAATGAGCAACGCCTGCCAGCATCCAGAGGAATCAGAGGCTTCAGGTGGTGGGAGCAGCTGCTTGGCCATTCACAGGGACAAATCCAGGAGCTGCATCACAGCTCCAAATTAATTTTCTGCCTGAACTACAATTAAACCACTCCAAATGTTCAGGATTTTTTCTCTGCATTAAACAGTATTAAAGGGTGTTCACAGGCTCTGCAGCATACGACAGGATAGCAGAGTCCCTGCTTCATGTCACCTCCTGTTTGCTGAGCGGTATGTCTTCCCGTGCCTTAGGAAGCAGCGCAATAAAGCAGAAGGGTCCCAACCTGCAGCATTGTAAGAGTCTGTCTGAGAGGAACTTAATGATCCCTTTACAAACCTGATGAGGAGGAAAACAAGTGAGGGGTAGTTTATGGGAAAATTGAAGAGCTTGATGCAGAAATTTGTATTGCTGGCAGTACAGTGAAGGATTGCAGTACTCACTTCTTGCGTAAGGCATAATAAATACAGGCAAGCAGAAAACATATTTCCTCGGCGTCTGTGCCAGCAAAAGATAACCTTTTAGGCATTTGTAGCCTCAGACTCCAGCAACTGGGGCCTATGTGGCTTTTCTAAACTTGGCCAGAAGCAGTTTGTCAAAGCCCACCCTTGTTACTGTGCACCACCACCAACTTCAGAACAAGGCAGAGAGACAAGGGGAAAACACTGTTGCTGAGGGCAAGAGCTTAAGCCCAGTGAGGATCAGGTTCTGTAGAAGATCCAGCTGTGTCAGTTGGACCAAATTTTGATTTCAATATTTGAGAGACAACACTGACAGCCAGGGACCACGGAGGTGGAAGAGTCTGAAGAATGAAAGGAGGAGAGATGAAAAAATGGGTTTAGCCCAACATGCAGGCACTGTGTGATGGGAAATGTGCATATGCTGTCCAGGGCCAGCACCAGCAGCAACACTAGCATTGCCAGATGGAAAAAGTAAGGATTCTGTTTTGACCCTCACTTCTGTAGAAACAACTTTCTACAGCTGAATTAGCAGCAGAAAGGAGAGCGCACCCATCTTCTTACTCTGTAAGGAAATAAGGGTAGTAGTAGATGGTGAACAGCATGTAAAAGCAAGACATAGCAAAGTGACAGCAAGACATAGCAAAGTTAAGTAGAATGAGGATCAAAACTTTGAGGTGAAATACCTCTGCTTATTGAAGTTCACAGCCCATCATTTCCATAAGATGAAGTCAAGCCCTGACAAGTGCCTCATACACAACTGGTTTGGTTCATGAAATAGCCCTCAAATATTACCCCTAGATGCTATAATTGGATTAGATAGCAATTTGTCACGGAGTTTCAAGTGGCAGAGCAAAAGACAGTCAAATGAACATGTGTGTTTATGGGTGTTTAGGAAGAAAACTGCCTCGTTTCCTTCAAATTACACTGGCATAAGCCTACTGGTGGGAGGAAAGATGAGAACTCGTCTGGACTTCTTCCATCTTAAAATAGAAGGGGAATTCTCTAGGAAGCAAACCTACACACTGTGCCATGGGGAGAGCTGAGCCTTGGGAATATCCTGGGCAATTTTCAAACCAGTTTGGTTGTAACTTCAGCAAGAGATAAGCTTCAAAATTTGCCACAGCATGGCACAGAGCCACGAGGTACCACTACCTGCAGGGATGCAGGAAAAGCTTTGGAGTGCTGGCTACATAGAGGAGCAATGGTCAGTGCATGATACTGGTTTGCCACCTCTTGGGTCAGGAACATCTGAACTGTTGGACAGAAAAGAGAGAAGAGACTCCAGCCAGAGGGTTACTTCTACAGCAAAATATTAAAAAAGAAGGGTTGATGTACCCAATTCAGATCATTCGTGATGGTACTGAGTCACTTTCTCTCTGCTCCTTCGCTGCTAATGATGCTGCTCGGTGAAGGAGCACATCATGAATCCTCACTAGGGTGTCATATTTTGTACTGACCTACATACGTGATCCTTGACAAATCAATTTTTCCAGCAGAACATATGGACTAGAGGATCATATTAACCAACTTAAAAAAAGAACAAAGAGTAGTAGACTGAGCTCTCGTCTTATTTTTAGGGAAATCATTATATTGCTTCTCTTCAAACTCACAGATGTAAACCATGCTTTTCATGCAAAAATACTCATTTTTTAAAAAACAACCAAGAAGATGTTTTCAAAGGACTTAAAATCCACTTCATTATTTCCTTAGGGTAATTAACAACAAATAAAATCGGTGTAACTTATACTGAGACATAGACAGAAGGAATATACGGGCTGTGATAAAACAAAATTAATCAAAATAGTACCTTCTGTTACAGAAAGCACAGAAGTGTTGAATCTATATTGGAAATTTAATGAAAAAAATATGTTACACCAGGAGAAGCCAGTTATAAAAAGCCACGCCAGCAACAGGTTCAAAAGCTGCTGCAGCACGCACACCGCTATGTTCCTGTGGGCTGCCCCCCAGATGCCATCCCTGCAGGAATGTGTGTGCTCTAATGGTACCCTAGGTAAATGCCACGGTACAGAAACATAAAACCTTGCCCGTTATTTTTAATTGCATAAGGATTTGTTAAAATAGAAAACAAGACTATCCTTTTCTGATCTGTGAAGCTATTCCAAATAATTTAATTAAACCTAACTCAAATCTGTTCCCTATCTCCCAGTGGGAAAGCCTTATCTACAAGGGCCCAGCTGCCAGGCATGCCGAGAGGGGCATATTCAGGGTGGTTTAAGTCAAGCAATCATTGCATTAACATATAAATTGTTCATACAGACAAGACTAGAACCCAAATCTTTCAAGTGAGAGCACAAGTGCCATGGGCACTCACTTGTGTGCTCTCTCATCCTACGTTTCTTTTCATGCACAGGATAAAAATCTGTTATTTGATGGTGAAGAGAACTGGACTGAATTTCTTCACGCTCAGAGAAGTTTGGCTTCGGTCCACTTGACACAAAGGCTTGGTCACTGCTCCTTTTGTTGGTAGTACTAACCTTCAGGAAAAGCTTCCAACTGTAACCCCAAACTTCTGTGAAGGTGCTTCACAGAATCACACAGGATCTTGAGAAAAAAATCTGAGTTCCAGAGAAGGAAATAATTTAAAAGACATGCCCATCTAAAGTCAACAGGCAAAACTTGTGCTTGTCCAGCGTGTTGCCTCTTGCTGCTGCCCTCCATCCATACTTAAATTTTCCCCTGCATCCTGCAGAAAGAGGCCTCCCACCCAGGGGTCTGCACTCTGCTGCCAAGAGATAGCAACTGTAACACAAAACATGCCACATCATGGTGCACAGGTCCTTTCTTGAACAGCCATTCTTGTTCCACAGATCACAAGCACCACATTCCAGAGCATCAGTCCCTCATGAGCCTCATGTACACCAGGACAGTGTCAAGGTCCTGGGGCACAGGGTGTCATTCTGACTAACCACAGATAGGTCCGTGGATGACAACTTGGCTCCTACACTTATTGATTCCTCCACTTGGGCTTCAGCTTCCACACAGTGTTGCACACACTGTGTATGCTGCCCTCCTCTCTCTCCTCCTGCCAGTTTGTCTTAATGATATTTTTACCCAGATTAATGAATATAGTCGCCAATGTCATCACTAGTCGCATAGTGCAAGGCAGGCCAGTAGTTGCCACCATGGTTTTCTTCAGCTCGTGTCTCCCATCAGAAGTTTTGAACAATTAGATGTTACTTGGTTATCAAGGATTAATTGAATCCATGCTGGCTAGGCAGTCTCAGCTGCCCAAGAGATGCCCCAAGGCTAGATGCAGCCATAGACAGATCTATTGCATTGATGCTTCAAGACTGAAAGTCCCACCTGACAAGAAAAGCACAGCGTGGCTAACACTGATAATCACAGAAGACTGACTCTTCAGACGAAGAGTCTTCTGCAAACAGATCAGCATTGCAGTCACAACACCGGGTAGTGACACTGGAAGAATGAAAAAGGAAAGGTCTTATCATTATCTCTCCTGAGACAGGTGCCTTCCCAAAACCTACTGCCTTGTGTATCACCCCAAGAACTCAAGTCTATCAGAAATAACTCATGCCACACAACCATGGAAGGCACATACTGCCTTCTCATAGTAAGACTTTCCTTCCTTTGTCTTCTTTCCATGGTGAGTAAAGCTCTCATCCCTCTTGACACATCTGGATTAGAGTTTATTAGGACAGGGACTGGATTTAGCATGTTTGTTTGACAGAAGCAGCACAAATTTATTTCTTTATAAAAAAGTAACAGACTGTTAACTGGACCTCCACGTCCTAAGCTTCATAAAAGTCTTGATAGGTTTGCAAAGACGATGTGTACAGCATTACAGCGCCTAGGTAAATAGGTAGTGAAAATACTGGTTAGATTAATGATCACACTGTGAGCTGGACTTTAAGATGAGATGGTAGAGGTATTAATTCCATTTTAATAATCAGATTTTTTTCATGCAATCCAGAAATATGTGGTAACAGCTTCATAACTACTGGCCTGAGCTTACTCTTCACTGAAGCTGAAACTTCACCAGAAATATTTGAATACTACAAACGCGGTATGTTAGAAAAGATTTGCTTGTTGCTGCTGGAGTTTGGAATTGCTTTTTGACAGCATTTAATACAAGATTTTAATCAAAAATTGACTGGGCTGGAAAAGACCTTCAAGGTCATGAAATCCAACTTCTTAACCCAGCACTGGCAAGCCCTTGGACAAACCATAGCCCTAAGCATCGTGTCTATGGAACCGTTAAATTCCTCCAGGGATGTGGACTCCACCACTGCCCTGGACAACCCTTTCCAAAGCCTGACAACCCTTTCAGTAAGGAAATCCTTCCTGACATCCAACCTAAAATTCCCTTGGTGCACCTTGAGGGCATTTCCTCTTATCACTTGACCTTTGCTTACCAGACCAATCCCCACCTCTCCTCAACCACCTTTCACAGAGATGTCAAGAGCAATAAGGTCTCCCCTCAGTCCCCTTTCCTCTGGGCTAAACAACTCCAGTGCCCTCAGATGCTCCTCATCAGACTTGTGCCCCAGGCTGTTCCCCAACTTTGTTGCCCTTCTTTGCACACTCTCTAGCACCCTGTGGCCTTCTTGTAGTGAGGGCCCAGAACTGAGGTACTGAAACAGGTTGCCCAGAAACGTTTATGGATGGTCCCTCTCTGATAGTGTTCAAGGCCACAAAACACACAGCAGCAGACAAAAGAAACCTAGTGGAACTTGGAAAGCAGAAAGGTGGGGTATAAAAACCATCCGGTCAGGGCACTGTTCTGTCACTCCTAACCACTCTACTATTTTAAAGTCTCAATGCAACACTGGAATGCACCCAAGACTCCTCACGGTTTACAACCACCTTCATCCTCTTTCACAGGATTGCAGTTAAATGGAGGTGTTAAAAGGAAAAGGGTGTTTGACACAGCCCTCACAGGGTCCCTAATCTCACAGGAGTCGGGGAAATGAAAAGGACATTTTGAGTCATCTGTTCGTGTTTAACTGCCTAATCACACAGACACTTTCATTGTCTGATTTGTGCCAACATCGAGATTGAAATTAGGATTCATATCTCACGGCTCCTAATTTTATCACATTAAGGCTCAAATGAGATAGAGAACCCCAGGCTCTTTCCAAATGGCAGCCTGCAGGACTCCTTTATGAAGTGGGTTAAAATAGACCTTTGGTCCTTTCCTCATAGACAGTCTTCATTATTTACAGATTTTAAAATGACAGAAAAGATTCACTGCAGCACTAAAGGGAGCTGACAGGCCATATTCGAGTCTCATCTAATAGATAAGGAGACACTGCACTACAATGGACTTTAAATATTTCTGCAGCTCTGCTTTTCATCCTGTTTTTAATACATAGAGAATTTGCCACCCTCCTAGGCTGGACTTTTGATCATAAGGAGGATATCTTCTGGGACAATTCCTGTCCTGGAGCCCGTGTGCTCCATTTAGACTGTGAGACGTGATTGCAGCCGGTGTTGAGGTGGTTTAAAATAATTGAGAAGGGAGGAAAAAAGGTGTTTTGCCACAATTTCTCTTCTCCTGAGAGTTAACAGGGCAAGAACAAAGGGGCTTTGTAGGACTATTCTCTATTGAAGCCTAAGGTATGGCATGTCCAGACACAATCCCTTTTGATGTGATGCAATACGCTAGCCAATGGACCCTGAGCAAATATTGGACCACAGGTTAGAGGACTGCATCTTCCCTACTTTTTTTTCATCAGGACAACAGAAGTGTGGAAACCAGTGGCTGGTAGGCTTCTACCAAGGGTTACCCAGTTCTCTGGCCATTAGCTACCATGGACTGTGTAATCACACAGGTTGCTGTTTTATACTTCCTGGCAGACTAATATTGTTTTATCAGAAGCAGAAGGTGTAATGGCCAGTTGCCAAAGCAGAGGGACTGTTGCCAAGGGGAGCTGCTCCAGAACAGGTGCAGCCAGAAGCGAAGAAGTAGGTCTTGTGGTACAGGGGGTATGAAATGCCACGGGAGTGACCACACACAGGTCTATGAGAGAAGCCTCTGGGGAGTGAACCCAGGATCACCTGTGGGACCACTTTCAAACCGTGACACTTAGTTAGTCCAACAAGAGGTACAACACTGCTGTGGCAGCCTTCCTCCATTTCACCCTAGAAAGAGCCCTTAGGCTTTGCTTAGAGAAGACAGCATCCAGGCTGAGGATCCACATGGACATTTAACAGCCCTCCCATGCACAGTGTCCAAGGAAAGTTATCACTGAAACTCATCCCGTGGTGAGGGGAGAGCACCCATGCTCCAAGGCTGTGGCAAAAGCCTGTGATCTTTGTACAGCCTCAGAAGCCGTCTATGGCATGGGATAGGATATGTGCCTCTACGTGCATGGAGAGTGAAGCAGAAGAGTGGGCAGACAGTAAAGACCAATTCTTGCTTACATTACTGCCAGATACACATGTGCCCAGTTAGCTACAAAGACAAGACCACAGCTGAGGGGTGAATAATGCCTAGTTTTCACACAAGAGGAACTCTAAGAGATTTCCTCTAGGTTCAGGAGTAAAACTCCACAAGTACCACCAGAGAAGTCCATGCTCAGGCATTATTAACCACAGATGGAGGCATTCAAATGCATCCTGGGGCTACAGGGGTCAGTTGTAACCTTGCAGTAGAGGTCTGGAGCAAAACCAGAAGTGATATTCAAACAGCTCAGCTACTTGCTGATCTTCCTTTGGCTTCGTGGAGTAGGGCTCTTCTCAACATGAGAATATTTCTTCTGGAATAGTCTTTGACACTATTTTTAACCAAATGCCTGATTGTTTAGCTTTAATCACCCTTGCAGTAAAGAGCTGTATGAAATCCAAGCAATACTCATCCCATCACCTAATGTGTGATATGACGCTGGCCTCGCACCTGCACATCAGGAAAGAGCACAGATGTAAACAAGAAGACCCTGAAAGGGCAAGCAGAAGCAGACAAGACCCAAAATGACTGCCTGCAGAGTTTCTTTCCCTGCTTCCATAAGAGAAACCTTCAAAGTTACCTCTCCTTCATCCATCCACTTTGTGACAGCCTGGCACACCAGAGCAAGTCACACTTCAACCATCACAGCGTCTAAAATCTCTGGCATCTGGGGTTAAAACACAACGGTGTCACTGTATCCACAAAGTAGGAAAAGAAACCAGTTACATCCTTGTCAGCTCTAGGTCGAAAAGGTTAGGTGAACTCCAGCCATCACGCTGAGGGACAACTGACGCAAAGTCCAGTGAAAGCCTGTACATGACTCAGCTCCATCTCTGTGCGCGGTGACACGGTGTCCTCAGGGCACAGATTTAAATTAACTAAAATTAAAACAGAGGTGACAGTGCACTATGGAGATCTACTAAAAAGATAGTTGAGGATGTGAGTGGTGGTGGTTCCGAGCAAAGAAATAAGAGCATTAACAGCAACTAGGATGGGTGTCCGGTCTCAGCAGCTCTGCTCTGAACAAGCAGAGAGCTGGTTAATGTCACAAGCAGATGCAGTGGGAAATGCAAAGTACTTACAACCTTCAGTTCCCGTTGCTTCCTCTGTCTTATCCTCAGAGAGCTGCCCTCCACTGTGCTCTGCAGAAATGAAAAGGATGATCTCGTTCCTAACCTACGTGCCACTGTTTGGCTTTTGCATACACCACAGTGTTATCTGTCTCCTTGTAAAAGGACAGAGATAACATCCTCCTCCGTCCAGCTCATCAGCCTGTGTGTCCCCAAATAAATTAACTACAGCAGCCGGTTTTGGGTTTCTCAAACAAATTAAGGCTTTGTTCTTAAATTAGGCTACAGAGAAACATGCAGAGCCCTGGGACAAAGAGATTATGGGCTTCATTCTCAAGTTGCTTATTGCTGCTCTGCTCCTGTGTCATTTCAGGGGATTTTTCTCTCAATATTCAACAACATGACAGTGATCAGAATCTCGATGTGCACCAGTTCTCCTGGAGAAGGTCAGTGAGTTTTTTCCTAACCTCTGCTACATAAGAAAGGAGATAATGCCTCACTCCTGTGATGGCAAATGGCTCCTATAGATTCCTTCAGAGTTTGATCCTCACAGCCAGAATTATCTTCATCGGACACGGAGTATGGCCCTCATGCCTTGCAAACATGAGACCCCTGTTTAGCAAGAGACTGGTGGTTAAATATTTGAAGTTCACTTCTAAATCAAGCTGCCTAAAGCTTATAAATACCATGCCTTTGCATCAGTTCAATAGAACAGATAAATGCTCCTGGGTTACATGGAGTGGCTCCTGGAACCTGGAACAAAATATGCAACTGTTAGTCAGCTTAGCAGGAGAACTGAGGTCACTGCCTATTACACTGCTGGTCCGGTCCCATTGTTACAAGCTGTTTCCCAGCCCTGTGTATGTTTGCCTTTGCCTCCTGTCATTCCTTGAACAGGTAGCCCAGGGAGGATGGGCAGTCTTCATCCTTGAGATGTTTGAGTCACAGATTGGTAGGAGTTGGAAGGAACTTTTGAAGACAGTAAGTTTCCCCCTGCTAAAGCAGGTTGTATGGGAACATGTCCAGGCAGAGGAGACTCCATGACCTTTCTAGGCAGCCTGTTTCAGTACTGTGTCACCCTCAAGTAAGTTTTTCCTTATGTTTATGTGGAACTTTCTGTGTTCCAGCTTGTGCCCATTGCCTCATGTCCTGTTGCTGGTCGCCACTGAAAAAACACTAGCCCCATCCTCCTGACACTCACATTTTAGTGATTTATTAGTTTATAAACATTGATAAGATCCCTTTTCAGTCACAGTCAGTCTAAACAGACCCTGGTCTCTCATCCTTTCCTCATATGAGACATGCTCCTGTCCCCTGATCATCTTTCTGATTCTCTACTGGTCTCTTTCCAACAGTTCCTTATCTCTCTTTAACTGGAGAGCCCAGAATTGTACAGAATGCTCCAGATGTATTCTCACTAGGGCAGAGCAGAAGGGGAGAGGAACCTCCCTGACCTGCTGGTCACACTCATCTGAATGCACCTCAGAATAACATTGGTCTTCTTCTCTGCAAGAGCACACTGATAGCTCATGGCTAACTTTTGTTCCAAACTCAGCTGGAACTGAGCAAACTAACCTATGTGGAACCACTTCAAGGAGGGAGTGGGACTGTTTCTAACCTAAATTATTCTGTGATTTGTTCACAAGCATATGGAACAACAGCCACCAGCTCTTGACTTGCTATCAGCTACCTAACTGGTCGCGTATTGGCCACAAAGGCAGGAGTTCCCTTTCCCTGTCTCAATGTCATGAGTGTAAGAAGAGCAACAAGGCAAATCAAAGAGCTTTGTCAGGAAAGAATTACTGCATGGCATACGAAGCAAGCAATATATTTCAGTATTATTGGGTTGAAATCATAAAGAATAAAGGCTCTCAGAAGAAGGGAAGTTATTAAGGACTATGAAAATGGAGTCCATCTGCCAAAACCAATAACTTTGCCAGGCACATTATCTACATCAGTAGACACTGTTCCCAGATTTGCCTGCAGGCAAAACTTCATCTGAGCCAGAACGTTGGGTCAGCACTGTAGAAAGAACCACAGGTCAATCACTAAATGGCAATCTTGCTCCAAGTGAATGCTGAGCAACAAATGATCTAATGCCGAAAGCCCTGGATTAGTTTTTCCCCATTTATACAGGCATCCTGGGCATCCTGGCACTCAGGCTGATTCAGTTCAACTCACTTCAGCTACCTTAATTTAGTCAACTGCTTGTCCAGGCTCTACCTATAGCAACTGGAGAGTGAAAACCTCCAGATTCATCCCTTTAATTTGGACAGGCATCTCAGATAGGCTAAAGTTTCCTATTGGGGATGTCAGCCTCACCCTTCACCTTCCCCTCTCTTTCCACTGTGTAGGGCAGGTGTCTACTCACTTTTCCTCTTGGGATTGCAGTCCTCTTCAAGTGTTAGTTCTTGTCCACTGGCAAGACAAAGGAGCTCTTGTCCTTGGTCGGGGCATCAAGGTATCATCAATGGGCAAAGCAGAGAGACAGCAATAGCACGGCCAGAAGCAATGAACAAACACACAGCACTATCAACCAACAGCACACACCCTCAAGAGAGTCACCAAGAGGTTTGGCATGGGGAGGAGGAACACACTCAGCATCCCACAGCTCCTGGACCTGCACAGATGCAATATAGGTGGAGAGCTGGCTAATGTTCTGCTGGTAAAAGGATTGGTCTCATTCTGTTTTATGTTCAGTTCCTTTGCTCTAGAAGAAAATAAATTAGAAAAGTGGGCACAGAAGATGTTTCGGTGTGCAGGGTGGAACGGTGCTTTATCACAAATTCCCTGCACAGCACCAGAAATGTATGATCTGCACTTTTAATAAATATTTAACACCTGAAATGGAGACTCCAACTTTGATCAGGGACCACACTTGGAAATGAATTGTCATTGCTTTTTAAATTGCTGCAGTTAAGCCATAGCAGGTTATAAACAGCGGTTATACAAAGCTATATACAAAGAGCAGTTACTGTGCCACCACACCAGGAGCAGAGCATGAGTTACACAACACTCCGACGGAGACATTCTGTCCAAGGGAAACCATATTCCTCACTCTGAGATTTGATAATGGACATTCATACCCTGGGCAAGAAAAAGGATTTTCATTGGAACACATATTTTTTGCTCTTATTCAGAGCCAGCATTGAAAATGTGCAAAGTATTTTAAAATCCAAATTAGAATTGAATTGCCTTAGCTTCTCAAAGTCAGGGCTTCTCTTCCTCTGAATAAAATCATATCCAAGATATCATGGGGCTTAATATGTTTGATTTAATCCACTGCTGTTCATTAAGTATGTGCAAGGCAGCCATAGTGTCTAGTGTTTGAAGAGCACTGACCACTAACTGGTCATCAATATTAACAGTGTGGTCACAGACTCTAGGTTCTTCCACAAGAACAAACGAAAAATCCCATTGCTTTCAAGCTCTGTCACACGTATACAAAAATCAGCACTGGGAGGGAGAAAACAAAACAGCCTTGATGACCCAGGTAACTATTTCCAGACATCTGGCAAACCCCTGTCAGAACTACCTGCATACGAGGAGACTCAGGTCTCAAAGGACTTTGGAAACCAGTGCTGAGAGCCATTGTCCCTGTTGTGAGAAGTGTCGTCAGCTCTAAAGTGAGAAGGAGGAAAGCCTGCAGGTTACCCCAACTGGGAAACAGTCAGCACTGGAGGTCAATTACTATGAGACTGAGCTCATAATTAAATGGGAAGCTGCTGAGAAAGGGATGATGATATTGGCTTCATGCAAATCTACCAAAAGAGAGCAGTGCCAGGAGAAAACATGAGCTTCATAAATTACTTCTTGCTCAGTCTAGCAGCAACAAAATCCTTCTTTGGTTGCTTTTTTGCACCTGGGCAAAACCAGAAAACCTTTCTGTAAGTGTTGAGGAGAATCTCTCTCCTCTCGCTGCTGCCTCAAGTGTCAGGGGAGAAGAGGTCACATCTGAGAGTGAGAAGAGGCCAAGTATTAGCAGAAAGTAGGAAGCCTTGTCTTCAGAGGATGCTGCAACCACCTGGCAGAGCAGGGGACCAACAGCAGTGGTCAGCGATGTCCCGTGCAGGACAAAGCTGCTCCTTCAGCCTCTCTCTGATGAGTTCCTGGAGGCACAGCTGGGATTTGACAAAATCAAGAGAACTAAAGCAGAAGCAATATAGGAAGGAAGCTCAGTTCAGCCCAGAGGAAGGTGGCTGAGCTTGCAGGAGATAGCAAGAACTTTCTTTGGTGCCTGCTCAGCTCCTTAACCTGTGAGTGACCTTACCAGAGCAGGAATAGCTGCACAAGACCACCCATGGGGAACTGGAATTACCTACTGCAGGTAAGGAGATGGACGCTGAGCAACTCATCCTATGTCAGGCTCTCGCAAACACTTCAGCCTGCCCCAAGCACCCACCCGCTGGCTTCCTGCTCTTGAAGACTGAGCAGGACAGGAGCAGGGCACAGAGCTGTGAGAAGAAATGAAGAAACCCCACCAAGCACTGGTGTGGTTCATGGCACAAGTGGGTCCCATGTGAGGTAAGGATGCCAGGCAGCAGCCCAAACGCCTCAGGCAGGTGCTGGCTGCTGGGCAGAGACAGCTGCTGTGAAGGCAGAGCTCCAAAGGCTGCGGACATTGACAGAGCTCTGCAGAGCACAAAGCTCATCCGAAGGCAGGAGGAGAGAAATGAGAACAGGAATCAATTACAGAGGAACAGATAGAGCTCATACCTGCCACCAATGAAAGAAAATTGAAAAACAGTCACAGCCTTCAGCAGCAACACAACGAAAATGGCTCGGTCTGTGGAGGAGAGGCTGAGAGCAGACCGTGCAGAAGCAGACCAGGAAAAGGCAGGGCTGCTTGATTTTACCTTTTGCAGGAGAATAGAGATGCTGTGAGTAAAAATCACCTGCAGTTTTCAGTGAAACCCTTTAACCTTGCCATCGTGAGAAATAAACCTTCTCCTCTAGAGAAATAAAACAAAAACTCATATGTTGTTAACACAGGAAATTCTCTGCCAGTCATCCAGAGCGCTGGAGGAAATTTGGAAGGATAATTCTTCACGGCAAATTAGGAGGCAGGTTTATAAACCATCAGACACACAATCAGGGGAGGGATCTATCTGAGGAGATGCCGTGGCTATCTCTACGCTAAGCACCCCAGGAGTACTGAGAGCTCATCAGAGGCTTTTTGTAAGGTCAGGGTTCTCATGTCATTCCCTCTTTCTCTCCCCCAAGAGCAGAGGGAAGCACTTGCATGGGAGATGGGATAATGAGTTATGGGGGGGGGGGGATAGCTGCTATATATTATAAAGTGGGAAACATAATCATAGCAGAGAAACCGCATGGTAAGATACCACAGGTGGAAGAGTTAAGCTTTCCTGATTCACTTATCTGCATGAACTCAGCAACCTCTTCTCCAAAGAGCTCCTAGCCGAGGCGCACACGGCACACACACAGGTCTGAGCCACTGGTGATTGACAGTGAATAATTAAAGTGCTGCAACCATTCCCCAGATAGTCCAGCGACCGATGGAGCGACAGAGCTGTGTGTGTATGTGACAGAGCCAAGTAATTACACACACCTAGATCTTCACTCTTCCTAGTCTCGCTGCTTGGCAGTTTCCTCAAGGTGTCTACAGTGTGTGACAAGTTTTAATCGCTGTTAAATCACACCCTGCGATTCCTGCTTTGGAGCACACTGTCAACATCAAAAATACATATTCCCACAAGTAATCCAGCTGATTAGCTCTCAGAAGACATCAATTCAGGTGTGAATGTGCTGTCCAGTGGTGAAAACCGCCATCCCATCAGCTTCTAGAAGATCAGTACAAGTGTGTGATATGAAATATCCACCCATTTATTTTCCCAGCAGATCAATCAATATGGTTTTTTTACTAGGGCTAATCATTAAATAGATGTTATCAGTCCTGAAGAAGACCCGAACCCAAACAAATGCCGTTGTACACACTCAAGTGAGATATTGAACAGTTAGGAACTTCTTTCTGGTACTTCCCACTGCAGAGGAATCACGCTGGAGTAACAGCAGCAATACCCATATCTTGGCCAGTCGCTGTCCTACGCTTCAAGTTTTGTGTTAGGTGGCAAAGGCATCTTTTGTTTCCTGAGGAGCTATCTCCTACACTGCCTCAGTGCCGAGGAAATCAGGAAATCCCTACACAACAACAGGGAAAAGGAAATGGCATTTGCCCCCGGTCCTTCTGCTCCATCATATTTCTGATACAAGAGTGGCTATTAATGCTCACGCCTTTAGAGGTTCCATGCATCTCATGGCCATCTGAGTGGCACCTGGAACTCCTTGAATCCAGCTTTGCTGCATTTCTGCTTCATTTTGAGGCTTCATTGGGCTTGCATCACAATAAGGAACAACCCAAGCTTTGCTGTACGATGCTGAGGCATGCTGTGCCTCTGAGAGCAGGGGTGAGCTCCAGCACAGCAGAGATCTGCTCTCAAAGTGTCGCTGCCCAGGATGCACAACTAAGAATCAAATGCCTCATGAAAACAGGAAAATCCTAGCAAAAACCTCCTATCAGTCCCAAAAATGGATCACAAGTCACGCAGGTAGCCTCACAGAGGTAGGGAGTGCTACAAGAGCGTCTCGGCTGTGTCAGAGCCTGTTATCACCCGCTGCAAAGCACTTGTCAAACCAGCAGAGAAGCTGGAACAGCGGCAGATTTCTCCCATCACCGGTGAGAACACATTTGCATTAGCTCTTGCAGTAAATGATCATTAGCATGAAGTGTTTGAACATACACTGAGAAGCAGCAGCAAGCTCGTGGCCAGGCAATAGCACTGCAGATCACCAGAACCAGAGTGCGAAGCACTCAGAGCCCGCTACAGGGCATCCCTTTCCCCTGCTCCCAGGCCATGCCTATCTGTTTTGATTTCCAGACCCTTCATCTCCTCCACTGAAGACTCCAAGCTCAGGTTTCATATTAATAGATTGAGCAGACACACCAGCAGCTGGGCTAAACGATTCTAAACTGACACAGCTCCACCAGGGTGATGCTGGTAGCCACCACCTACATTTCTGGACAGAAATGGGACAGCACAGAGGTGTCTCGGTCCAGACAAGCAGAGTTCAGCCCATTGTGAATCTTGCCAAGTGACACTTCACAGAATCAAAGGATCACAGGATTACTGAGGCTGGAAAAGACCTCTGAGCTCATCCAGCCCAGCCCAGGACCTGACATCACCACACCGGCCAGACCAGGGCACAAGGTGCCATGTTCAGTCTGGCGTTAAAAGACCTCCAGGGATGGGGACTCCACTGCTTACCTGGGCAGTCCATTCCAGGGTCTGATCATCCTTTCCATGAGGAAGGGCTTCCTAACATCCAANTACAGTCTGATAAGGTCCCACTAGGTCTCCTTTCCAGGCTAAACACCCCCAGCTCCAGCCTCTCCTCATCAGCCTTTCCCTCCAGTCCCTTCCCCAGCCTCTTTGCTCCTCTGGACCCACTCCAGCCTCTCAATCTCTTTCTTAAAGTGAGGGACCCAGAACTGTCCCCCGAGCTTGAGAGGAGGCCTCACTGGTGCTGAGTACACTACTCCCACACTGCTCTTCAGGGGCTGGAAACACTCTCCAGGGACATGGCCACCGGTGCCACCTGCCCTGCTCATTTTAATAGGTGAAGGATGGGCCCAAGAGCAGCCCTCCTGGCTCTGTGCTTTCTCTTTGGCAGAGCCTCTCTTACGTTGTTGAAATAATTAAGTCCAGCCCCAGAGCAGGGATTAGGATGGGTTTTTGACATCTGAGCTCAGATTTTGCAGATGCAAAGCCAGTCCTTCATCTCATTCCAAGAGTTCCTGCATCATTGTCTCGCCAGCCACCAACTTCAATGTCAAACCCGTTGTTTGCTTCAGGAGAGAAAGCAAAGTGAGCTCGCAGTGAGCTCAGCGGCTCGGTGCAGTGTCAGTGCACACTGCTACTCCCTACAGTAGCTCCAGAACAAGATTGTACCTTGAATATTTTCTGACCACGATCAAATCTTCTTCAAAGACAAAGGAACTTCATGATTTTTACTCTGAATACAGGGAACCTTTGAATAGCTTCTCATCGTTCACATCACAGTGAGTTATAACCCCCGTGTGAGCCCATGTCATTACTCCTGCAGCTGAACTGCAGCTGTACGGCTGCAGATTCCTGTGAGAACAACGGCTGCAGGAACGGCTCCTGAACAAAAGGTACCGGCTGGTACAATTAACCGCTCACCTTGCAGTTTCATTTCCACACAGGTTGGTCCCAGCGTGCCAGAAAACAGCCCAGGACTTCTCCCTCCTTCAAACATCATTTCTCCACCCAATTCAGCCACTGCCTCTGCAAGGCCACCGATCACTGGTGAAAGAGAATCAGCATGGCCCTGCAAATTCACGGATTTGTTTTCAGTAGCAGCAGATTACTGCTGAACTCCTGCAAAGCCAGAAAGGTTTCAAAGCGTTTCAGCACAGAGCGTGACCTGAGCACACCTTCCCTCCAGGGCACGCTGACGGGTTCAAATGCTGTTGCTAGTTTTGAAGAGCACAAGCCAAAGTGGCAAGTTTATGCACCTCCTGCTAACAGAGGGGGTTTGGTCCAGCAAGAGGGGGTTTGGAGTTTCATTTTCAGGTTTCCATCTCCCATCTTCCTTCGAACTCCATCTTTACCACTTAGCTTCGTCTTGTCTGTGTTCCAGAGAGGACTCACAGGGCACTGATCTGGACCGTAGCAGCCATCCAGCCCTGGAAACGTGGTGTGTCTGTAGACAGTGTGGAACCTCAGAGATCACTGGAAATAAACTTTCATCTGGGTTCCTCATCCTGCCAGATCTCACAGCAGGTGCTGTTCTGTTTGACCTCACATTGCTGCAGACATCACTGTTAGGGGCTTAGGCATCTTCCCAGTGCTCTCCCTTAGCAGAGCCATGTCCCACCACAGGTGGGATTGTGGCAGCTGCTTAGCCCTGGACAGAAGGGGGTTGCACAGGTCCTGTACTCCCATCCTTTGCTTCCACCACATGTAATTACAGGATGCACTGGGCTGGAAGGGATCTCCAAAGGTCATCTAGTCCAGGCCCCCTGCCACAAGCAGGAACAGGATAGAAACCTTAGATGCTTAACAGGGTAGATTCAGTGGGGAAAGAACAACCACCGGAATCCAGAGCGCTTGACCCATCATTTCACCATCCCTTGATTTCATTTAGCAAGGTTCTGCAGGAGAGCTGCTCTTTTAGCCAGGCAGTTCTGCATCGCTAACAGCCTGGCATTGTTTATGCTGAAATTAGGTGCTGAAGAAGCAAAACAGTTGGCAAAAAAATGATCAGCAGCTCCAAGAAGAGGCAGAAAGAGTAAATGGGCTTAATTAGTCACCAGACAAAGAACAAGATTAGTGCCTTCTGGCGTAGAGTTAAGAAACGCAGACTCTTCATCCTACCCAGCACACATGGTTCCTCACAGGGAGACCTCCTCTCTATAAAGACACCGGCTGAACAGCTGAGTGGGTCAAGGCCCACGTGAACCAGCAGGCTCAGAGCAGATCCTGGCCTGGCGAATGGCCCAAGGGAGCCTTTCCCTTGCAGGCTGAGCTTCCCCTGTGTGCTGACCCCTTACAAGCTGCTCCACTGGCTTCCTGCTGGGTGTGAAAATAGGAAAACAAATGTATGGAGTCGCTCCCTATGAGGGCTACTGAATGTTCTTGGTTTCCTCATGTAGGATGGGGAGATACACAGAGGAAAACCCTAGAAACAGTCACATCAAGGCAAACACAGATCTTCAGCTTGTGGAGGAAGAAAGGGGTTTGTGCACTGCTCGAGGAGTGTCACACCGTGTTAAACAGGCTCCAGCTACTCCATCACTTGGTTGCTCCAGAGCATGGCCTGGGGGTGCCTGGACCACCTGAGGAACAAACCACAGCCTAAACAGCCAACGTGGTGGTCAGGCTTGTCTTACGATTGAAACCCTGTAACTCTTGACACGCTGGTCCCAGGTGGCTCTCTGGAGGGTTTGAGAGGCTTTTTACCACCTCTCATTCATAGAAGAAGGTGACTATGAGAGACACAGGAGGGTAACAGCAAGGCTTTAGCTGCTGTGTCAGCCTCCCTAGCACCAGAAGCCGGGGCAGAACCCACACCAGCAAAGACTGCAGGGAAGGCAGTGCCCTCCTGGTGAGCAGCCCTTTACTGACAAGTTTGAAGCAGATCAGGAAGAATCTGAGTGCAGCTGAGAGTGTTCTGGAACAGACCCACCTCATTGCTAAGGGAGATGATTCACTTGAGTTTCTGCTTTAATAAGGGGACACAAAGCTCTCTGAAAAACAAAGGTTCTGGTGTTTTCCAGAAAGGCCTGGTGACATCTCCAAATGAATAGAAACGGCAGGGGCATGGAACCCCTGTAACCTCCTGAGATGCAATTTCAGATGTCTGTGGTGACCAGCAGGCTCAGCGCGGTGCCTCAGCTGTGTTCCTGAGCTTTCACCGAGCTCACACAATGCAAACGAATCGCAATGCTCTGTGATCAAACGCAGTCGGTGAGAAGGATCACGAACAGGACCATTAAATACAGAGGCTGGGGGAGCCATTCCTCTTCCCTACGAAGCGCAGCACAAGGTGTGTCTCATGGACCTGGAAACAAAGGAGCCAAATTCCGCTTCACTTTAACTGTGAACTGTGATAAACCTGAGCCCAGGTTCAACCTGCGCTTGCACAGCTCAGGTTTGGTGTCAGGGGACAAGCTGTGCACGAGCGAGAGGATATCTGTTGCCCCAGAGAGGCCAGAGCCAGGATCCTTATCCTCCTCAAGGATCCCATGTGTGATTAGGGGAACAACACTCATTAGCTTCCTCCTAATGCAGCTGAACTCTCAGCACGGCTTCTTCCTGATTTAAAAGGATTTCAAAAACCACTGAACAAAGCTAATTCAGTTTAATTAGAAGTTATCTATATTTTATAGACAAAACCCTTCTCAGATGATGCACAAAACTTACAGATAGCATCTGCACAGGATTCTCCACTCTTGGATAAATCCGCTAGCTGACGGCCCGGCGTAATTTGAAGAGTAATTTTTACGTGACTGAGCCCAATTGTTCTCTGAGAAAAACAGCTTCTGGCCACACATGGACAAACCCAGGCAAAGCACAAGGACTTCTTACAGCAGATCTTCTCTTTGCTGATACAAGTGCAGCAATACTTCCTAACAGGCCTGGAAAGGATCTTCTAGGCAGCAGGCTTCCTAATTTGTTGATGCTCTTCACCAATCTGTTTGACTTGGTGTCCCCCGGGGATCAGTGCTGGGCCCAGCTCTATTCAGCATCTTTACTGATGATCTGGACAAGGGGATCAAATCTCCCCTTAGTAAACTTGCTGATGGCACCAAGGTGGGGGGGAGTGTCGATCTGCTGGAGGGGAGGATGCTGCAGAGAGATCGGGACAGGCTGGGTCAATGGGCAGAGGCCAACGGGATGAGGTTTAACAGGGCCAAGTGCAGAGTCCTACACTTTGGCCACAAGAACCCCCTGCAGCTACAGACTGGGGGATGGGTGGNCAACAAGGCTGGGGAATGGGCTGGAAGGAAAGTCTGATGAGGAGAGGCTGGGGCTGTTTAGCCTGGAGGAGACTCAGGAGGCACCTTCTCCCTCTCTGCAGGTGAGGGTCAGGCTCTTCTCCCAGGTAACCAGTAATAAGATGAGAGAGCAGGATCCTCCCTGCCAGGGGAGGGTTAGGTTGGCTGGTAGGAAGCCCTTCCTCATGGAAAAGGTGATCAGACCCTGGAATGGACTGCAGAGTCCCTTCCCTGGCGGTGTTTAAGGATAGGCTGGCTGTGGCTCTTAGTGCCCTGGTCTGGCTGCTGTGGTGATGTCAGGTCCTGGGCTGGGCTGGATGAGCTCAGAGGTCTTTTCCATCCTCAGTAATCCTGTGATTCTGTGACTTTGAAGTTTGGGGGGTCCTTGACAATAGAAGTGTTCACAAGGTACAGACAGGAGCCTTGTAGCAATTTTTATGATTTAGTTTTAAGGTGCTTTCCAACCCAAACCATTCTGATTCAGAAAGACGAGGGTAATGCAATTTTCTGGCATCTAGTTCCACCTTCTAGAGATAAAACCCTCACAACCTTCTGAGAATAAAACATTAATCTGAAAGGATGAGACTAAATTCAGAGGAGCTGCAAACAGCAGAGAAGAGAGCAATAAAGCAAAGAAATTGAATGAAATGTGGTCCAAAAGGTGCAGGCAATAGCCTTTCCTTACTAAAACTATTGACTGATGATTGTATTTCTCTCAGAGTTGTGTTCTGGATCTTCTAGCTTGAAGCATGCTGTGTGTGAGGTTTGGCTAAGCTCTGCTCAAGGTCCCCTTCACATTAATAGCAGAAGTGGCTGCTGCACAAGAAAGTGCTACTGGCCTTCAGCCACCCGCTACCAGCCCCCTGCCCAGGTAGTGAAATGGACAGGGTGAGGACTCATCTGTGTCAGGACAGAGCCAGCCAGCTCAATCGACACCTCTGGTTACAGCCAGAGGAAGGTTTCAGCTGGGGCAGTGGCCTCCAGCAGAAAAGCAGCAACATCCTGAGTCACAGGGACCATTTCTGCAGCAAGAGCCCAGCACAGCTCAGCATCCCTGCTGCAGGGCATACTCAGTCTCACCAGAAAGGAGTATCAAGCGGGTCAAACTAGAGAGCAGCACGATAAGGAAAAACTCCCATTTGCAGCCTTTAGCAAGAGCCATTCTCTTCTTGTGTCGTATACGGGTTTTACCACACGTATCCAGGATTACAGGAACCCACAGGGTCGCTTCAGTATCTTCAGATCTTGTACTTTTTTTATAGTCTGAATTGAATGTTCTTTACCAGAGCTCTCTTGTTTTTAATGTTTTGCTTGAGGCATTTCTCTCTTTATGAGCCTGGCCAGACAGCAGGACACGCCACTCAGTGCTCTTGCTGGACTCAGTAGTTGCAGGAGGAATAAAAATGACTTTTTATTTCTATTCATATAATATTTAAAGGAAAATACCCACTTAGAAAATTAAATATTCATGTGCAACCACTATGCTGGAGCCTAAACGTCTTGTGCTCTTCACACCACTTAATGTGCTGTACCCAAAAGATCTTTAAAAAAGTAAACACAGAACAGAAATGTCTACAGTGCTGAGGCAAACCAGCGGCTTTGCAACAGCATCCTCTACACCTTGTGAAAACGCCACAGGCTGGACATGCTGAGCAGCTTTTGCATTTAGTGTCAGTCCGTTTCACTAGTCTAAAACACCCAAACTGCTCAGGACTTCTCTCCTGACTTGTAACCCCACTTCCAGCTTCTGTCTAAAAGAGGCTTTGAATGAAAGGCTTCTAATGAATTACCAGTAAGCAACTGCCTCTGTGGGATGCAACGATTTTACCCCGAATGGAAGTCCACCCCGGTAAAGGGCTGATGTGGAAATTCAGAATTAGAATCATTAGGGATGGGAAGNGCTGGCACCCATTGCCCCTATCACCAGATGGCCTTGAGAAGAGCCTGGCTCCATCCTCCTGACACCCACTCCTCACATATTTATGGACATAAATGAGGTCACCCCTCAGCCTCCTCTTTTCTAAGCTAGAAACCCAGCTCCCTCAGCCTTTCCTCATAAGAGAGGTGCTCTACTTCCTTCATCATCTTCATTGCTGTACACTGGACACCCTTCAGCAGCTCCGTGTCCTTCTGGAACTGAGGAGCCCCAGCGGTTCACTAGCATGCCTCTCGCAGCAGCAGGACATCCACTATTAAGGCAAATTACAAATGCAAACGAGTATGAAAATGGATGACTTAAAAGAATTTTGGCAATTCAAGGCTGTTTCCTGGTGAACCGCCTTGGAAACTCCTTGCCACAATACCCACACCTTACCACCCCTCCTAAAGCAGCCCTCCAAGCAGACTCTTCCTTGTGGATGGCTGCAGCCTACAAAGGTGAGACAGCCTGATGCTCACCCCAGGGGGCTCCCATCACCAGGCACCTTAACATCAGGGTCCTGCACCAAAGGCAGTTCAGATGCCAACTGGCAGGTTGCTCCTGCTAAATCATAAGTGACTTATGAGTTGTGGATTCCACTGCCTAAAGTCGTCACTGATACCCTTGATGACGGGCAAGTTTAACTGAGGTGCACACTTCTGTTTCTCCTGTGTACAGCTGGGGTTCTCACACTGTGACTTACAAACCTGGAAAAGCTTGGGATTAGTTCTGGTGCTACAGCAGCAGATGCTGCACATGCGACCGGGAAGAAGGGGATGATGGGTGGCATCCCCAGCTGCATCCTCTTCTGCCCGCTAGCCCTGGACACGCATGCCAGGTCTTTGGCAGCAGGAGGAGGGTGTGAAATACAAACAAGCTCTCTGGAAAACACCCTTTAGTAATCAATCCTCGCTTTCCTGGGATTCATCCACTGTCCACGTGCTTTGCCCTTCCTTTTCGTACTGCAGAAGCACAGCTGAAAGCTGGGCCAGTGGGGAGCCTCTTAAACCAGTTGGACAGCTGACAGGAATAACCCAGAGCCACAGCCACTGCCTCAAAATGCTGAACACTGGTCTTCTGCCCTCTCCAGTACACAGAGCCAGTTCTCTGACAGCACTCATTGCATGGAACACCTGCCTTAAGCCCCTTCTCTCTACTCTTTCCACAAAACTCCACTCCTGTGGGAGTCACAGTCCAGACCAGAGAAGGGCAATAAGGCTGGTGAGAGGGCTGGCAAACAGGCCCTGTAAGGAGTGGCTGCGGGAACTGGGGTTGTTTAGTGTGGAGGAGAGGAGGCTGAGAGGAGACTTCATGCTCTATACCGCTACCTCAAAGGACACTGTAGCAAGGCTGGTGCTGGTCTCTTCTCCCAAATTACTAATTATAGGACAAGGAGAAATGGCCTCAAGCTGCAACAGGGGAGGTTTAGATTGGATGCCAGGAAGAAGTTCTTTCCCGAGAGAATGGTTGGGCCCTGGAACAGGCTGCCCAGGGAGATGGTGGAGTCATCATCCTTGAAGGTATTTGAAAGAAGAGTAGCTACAGCACTTGATGCCATGGTCTAGGGGTTGGGGAGATGTTGGAATGAGGTCTGGACTTGGTGATCCTGGAGGTCCTTTCCATCCATGAGGATTCTGTGATCCTATGATCACAGTCTGCATTATCTCAAAGCACAAAAGATCACTTGAAATACTGTTTTACAAGGAAAATGTGACCCTCACCAGAACACAAGTGCAGCACAACCCCCACATGGTAATCATTTCATTTTCAGCCATACTCACTAGGTCAGAACACTTCTCTGACACCCTGGAATACAAATACTCCAGTACAACACAGTAAATCTTTGAGGTTTTTACTTACTTCCCCCAACAAACTATGTTCAACCTTCTCAGAGCAAAGATTTGAGCTGGGAGACACGAGGACATGTACAAGAAAACTGGTTACCGCAAAGTACACTGTGACTCTACAAACCCCTCTGACTGAGCTGTTGTAAACCACCATACATCTGCATCCACCTGATCTTTGAGCAGCTTTCTGCTGGCGATGCTCCTTGCCCTGAAGTCTACCCTCTTCCTCCATAACTGCAGGAGCAGAACCACTGTTGCCCCAGCGCAGAGGCTGTCATTAACCCAAATCATCATTGCAGCCATTCACATGCTGGAGCCTAAACACCATCACACTGTCATCACAGCAGATCCTTCTTCATTAACGGGCTCACCAGTGATACTATTCCCAGATCACAGCATTTTCCAGGCCCATTGTGGCAGCACAGGCTAAACAACACTGTGCATCAGCTGCCAGGCAGGTCCCATCTTTCACATTTAGCTGTTTGTGAGCTAAACCTTTTCTTCTTATTCCACAGAGTCAGGAAGGAGCAGATGGCAGATGTGCTCTGCCTATAATAATGTTTCTATGATACCCTGCCTGCTGGCAGAACAGTGGAGGCTACGTTTGGAGACAAGAATTTACAGGCTATTTTCAGTTTGGGGTAACAGAGCTAAAAGACAGCATGGGGTACAGGGAGAGGAAGAAAGCCTTGGTGCACTGAATCAGTGCAGATAGATTTCTGTAATTAAAAATACCAGAAGAAGTGATACTGAAACAAACCCAGTAATTAATATCTTTTTCACACAGGTGGTGAGACAACCAAAGAGATAAAACTCGTAGAGACAACATGAACTTCATGATTTGCTGAAGGGAAGCAAGAGGGGAAAGTCCTGAGGCATTTGTGCCGACTCAGCGTTTTACTCTCTACTTTGCTGTGTAAACTTCACAAAGACAGTGGTCTGCAGAAAGAAGACAATCATCACTTCAGACACCTGTGCTGTCAAAACACTCGGGTCAGCAAACACAGCACTGCATTTTCCTTGCCACCTTTGTCTTCTTGCATGGCAGCCTTCCTTCCCTTTACTGAGATCACTGCGGAGGTGTCGAGCTCTCAACAGTTTTAATCACCCCCATACTCTCTGCGAGGGTTGCTGTGCCTTTTTCTGAACAATGTGCCAATGTTCTTGAGACAGGAGTCAAGAACACGAGGAAGACAACAGCAAACTTGGCTGACAGCTGGTATTAGGGTACAAGCAAGAGAAGAAAATCTACTTCAACAACTACGAATCTGGTGTTGCATTTAAATTTTAGTTTGCTTCTCAGAAGCCCACTTCTTCCCTTCCCAGTGAAAGGGCTAAGAGAATACATCTCACCACTGCTCATCAAGGTGCAGCAGTTAGGGGAAAGCAAGCACAACGTCAGCAGCTACCTACCTTGGTTTGATGGGATGAGACCTGAAAATACACTCCAAAATCTATTACTTCATTAGATCTGCTCACAACAAACACCAGAGGCACACGTGGAAGTCTGCCCCAGAACTCCAGCTGACTTTGTCAGGCAGTGTTAGGCTCTACCTTTTTGTGGCATCACCTGTGGGCTCATTCGCATGGGATTCAAGATTCAGTTTTAGCTTGTAAAAGCAGCTTTGTGAACTGCCTGCCCTAAGGGCTAGAATCACCATAGCACGGTGACTGGAGGATAACTACTTTCACTCCAAACCTGAAAGGGGCACCGGAAGTTTACACCAGTGCTTCAGCACTTCACATGAAAATATTTTTTAATCACAAGCATGGTGACACAAGAGAAATGCTCTTTATTTCAAAACAGCAGATCTGAGCTGCCAACAGTACTTCTTCTTTAGCAATCTTAGCACACATTTCTCTTCTAAAATACCCATCCTGACAGTGGAGAACAGAGCATCCGGGGTTTATTTAAAGCAAGATGAAAATAAAAAAGGTAATTGCTTCGGAACGTGGAGATTTTAAATTATGAACGTGTTACTGCAAAACGACATCTGGGGATTGGGGTTGGGAAGTTCCTTTAGAAAGCCTTACAAATCGAATTAAATATTGTCTAGAATCTAAGAGCCAATCTAAGACAATCCCATTGCACACGCAACTCGGTTATCTATGTCCACGGGTACCCAGCTGCCCGACTCGTTTTGTGCAGACTCCTGACCAAACTCCAGAAAGGAAATTGTGTGGTGAAATTATTAGCTGTGACTGTTGAGCAGATGCAGTACAAGCTCTTCATCCTCTGCCAGAGAAAGCCCAGTATCTAACGGCAAATAGGAGTCCTCCTCTTGGCTGAACTTGGCCTTCTTTCTTTTGGGTGGCGTGTCTTCTGCCGAGCTACTGCTGCTATCGCGCCTTTTCTTCCGGCCACTCTTCTCAGGCTCCCTGCAGAAACAAACCAGTGAGTCTTTTTAACAACTGTGGTAATCAATGTCATCCTGTAATTAGAGTTCACTTCAACGAGGCAAATTTATGCCAAGATAAAAGCGAACAAAATGACAGTTCAGAAGTGTGAAGCCACAGAAGCCGAAGAACTCTGAGCGCCTAACCAAGAACTGCTTTCAGGCCGCAGTGGCAGTGAGTGTTCTGCTGCCTTAATTGATTACTGTCTATCAGGATGCTGCTATCGGTCTTATCGGATATTTGCTGCCTTACAGAGCAACAGACAACTCGACAAAGCTGACTGAGTGATGTGTCAGTGGACCTTGAGAAGCTTTCCACATCTCATCTAAAATAAATCTGCGACGCAAATAGTCCAAGGAGAACTCTCACTTCACTGGCAAATCCTGCGCTTCAGCAAGGGTTTGCATTCATTATGGCCTAACGCGTCATACAGCACATTAGTGCAAAACGTCCTAGCGATTAAAGCTGTGCAGAAATCTCACAGGGTGCAGAACAGACTTGAAACACCAACAATTATATTCACTCTGGAGTTGCAGAGGCCCACAGGCCTAGATGCTCTAACACTCAAATAGGAAACACATTCAGAAGGAACCGTGAGGTTTCTAACTTTATTCCCCCAAACAGAAGCACATCAGCACAACCAGGAATTTCCATCGTAGGCTTTGTGGGAACGTTATGCTGAGCCAAGCTCACGCTTATTATTACTGAGGGACTGTGGCACTCAATCAGCAGTGCATACTAAAGATGTGTCTGCACCTAGCACGTGTATTTTCACGCTACTTTGGCCCCTGCTGGGCTGGAAGCTGGTGAGGTAAAGGGGAACGGGGAATGTTTGAAGCAACAGCAAAGCCACTGGGTGATGGAGAGTTAAAGATTTGTGTTTTCCCGATGTGTAAGAGGTAGAAGCAAACCAGTATTTGATAAAGGCAACTCGGGAAGGAAGTCCTGATGAACAAATGTTATCAAACACTGGAACAGGCTGCCCAGGGCAGTGGTGGAGTTCCCATCCCTGGAGGGGCTTATAAAGCAGGCAGACATGTTGCTGAGGGACATGGTTTATGGGTGACCGGGCAGTGCTGGGTTGAAGGGGTGGGCTTGATGATTTTAAAGGTCTCTTCAAGCCAAAGACAGTCTGTGATATGAACATCTGTGAGATGTTCATACTTTTTAGACACAGAGTGGTTTGGGCTGGAGGGGACTTTTATAGATGCATTAGTCCAACACCCAACCCTGTTCCTGCAGGAACCAGCAGTGGTCTGGGTACTGTACAGAGGGGCTGTACTGCTCTGCAGTCAGATGAAAGCAGCAATTGTAAAGGAAGCTGGAAAATCACCAGAATGGTTGCTTGGCATCATGATGCCAAGGGATATCCTGTAGTTCAGCTGGGTGCCTCTCTTTGGCTGCCTGGACAGAAGCTCTTTGGAGATGCAACAGGTGTAAAGGACTGAGATTGTGAAAGTAGTTACACCAGAATGACCTCAGCACTTGAGAGTCAGATGTTCCTCCTTGTTCTCTACTGACCAAGGATTTGTCAGCCTACTCTGCAGTGGCACTTCCATGGTCACAAATGGCTCCCCTATCCCTCACACACTACACTAACCCTCTGCACTACCAGCTGGCCCTCACAAGTTGCCAGATCAAGATAAAGCTACTCTAAGGTGAACCATTTCATAAGAGAATAAGGCCATTAGGAAGCAACCTCACAATTCAGAGGCAAATCAAAGCAAGAGAATCTTTTCATCTTCTATTTACAGTGCTTCGAAAGCAGTGTGCAGCTGGATTACAATCCCTTCCTTTCACCATCTGGTGCTATTTAGCTTTTCAGATGCCTGAGCGACCTGCACGCTCTGAAGCTGCCTGACGGAAAGATTTACTGGCCCAGGCTGTGTTTACACAGGCGGGGAGGTACCAGAAACTGAGGTACCAACAGGCACAGTAATTTCTGCGGTCACCATTTGTGCAGCTGGAACAACAAAGGAAGACACTATCATTTGATAGGACTCGTTTATTATGCAACACTAAATCACGGGTTATGAATCCCATCCCTTAAATAAATGCCAGTATATGTGAATGGTGTCTGGGAATCGGGATCTAACTAGAGCCCTGACAGCCATGCACCAAGAAATTCACATTTCACTACTAAAAAAATGATCTCACAAGTCTGTTTTAAGATGATGCCAGGAAAAACCAGAAAGCTGTGGTTGTTAGTATTTAAGCTGCTTCTGGGCTTTCAGGTATGGCCTGACACGCTGTAAGCCTTCTATTTTCAATGCTTCAGAGTCAGCCATTTGAAACGTGTGGCCATGCAGCCAAGTTGCTGTTGTTTAAGCAACGCAGCACTGCGAGATCCCTAGAGGGTCTCTGCTTCAGTTACCATTTATCGGAGCTTGCTTTGGACCTTGGGTTTGGCAGTTCTGCTCAGGACACAAATCCTTGCCACCAAACTGCAGGCCAGGAGTCAAGTTTGCAGATTGCAATACAGAGCAACAAGCTCTTTCCCAAAGCAATGTACAGGAATAGTGAATGAATCTGCTAATAAAATACAGTTCAGAAAAGTTAGGAATAATTTATCCCATAAACGCTGGCATTTTACTAATCAAACATGCTGTGCCACGAACCTTTTTCCATGTAATAAATTTTAATTCACAAGGCCATGGCAGCAATCCTAATGAAGATTAATTACTGCAGTCCCTTCCATAAAGCCCAGTGCAGCTTCTTTCTTACCTACTGTCAGAATGCTACAGCACACAGAAATGGTAATGAAAATATATCGTGTTGTGTTAGTGCCTGCATCCAGACACGCTGGAGCAATGGGCTGAAGCCAGTTGCGTGAGGTTTCATAAGGTCAGGTGCTGGGTCCAGCACTTGGGTCACAACAATCCCCTGCCATGCTACAGACTTGGGGGAGAATGGCTGGAAAGCTGCCCAGCACAGAGGGACCTGGGGGTATTGGCTGACAGACAGCTGAATGTGAGCTAGCAGTTTTGCTCAGGTGGTCAAGAAGACTTGTGTTAGAAGCAGTGTGGCCAGCAGGAATAGGGAAGTGATTGTACCCCTGTACTCTGCACTGACGAGCCCATAGCCTGAGTACTGGGTTCAGTTTTGGGTACCTCAGTGCAAGAAAGACACTGAGTGGCTGGAGTAGGTCCAGAGAAAGGCAACAAGGTTAGTGAATGGTCTGGAGCACTATTCCTGTGAGAAGCAGCTGAGGGAACTGGAGTTGCTTACCCTGGAGAATGGGAGGCTCAGGGGACACTGTAATACTGTCTACAGCTACTGAAAAAGAGATTGTAGTGAGGTGGGGGTCACTCTTTTCTTCCAAGTAACAAGTGATAGGATAAGATTTAACAACCTCAAGTTGTGCAAGGGGAGGTTTAGATCTGACCCTTCACTGGAAGGGTTGTTGGGCACTGGAACAGGCTGCCCAGACATGGAGTCACCATCCCTGGAGGTGTTTAAAAGACTAGAAGAGGTTCTTAGATGTAAGGTTTATAGTGGACCTGGCAGGGTTGGGTTAATAGTTGGGCTCAATGATCTTAAAGGTCATTTTCAGCCAAAGCAGTTCTATGATCCTTTACTGGTCATTCCACTGGTGTAAATCAGAACAGATCAAAACAAGATTTATAAAAAACATTACAGGAAAAGGGATGAACAATCCATCTCTAATGAAATACTGGTGTAACAGCACTGGTAGCAAAAGCCTACTGTCCTGGGGCTTAAGTACTACAACCTGAAAAAAGGAAAACCTATTTGAATGGAAACCAGACCAATAAGACAGTATGCCTAGTCTTTCTCACTACTGCATGGGAATTATACAGAATCAACATCTCACTTCTGCTTTGATGTCACCTGTACAGTCCAAAGGCTCTAGTGGATGAGTGGCAGTGAACTACAGTTGGATGACTGAAGCTTCAACAGCGCGTTTCTTCCCCATTGCTGTCACAGACACTGCTGATCAGAAGGCAGCAGTACCTGAGCCAGTCCTCAGCCACTGGAGTTTCCATTTCCACTCAGCTAAGGAATTTTAGTTTATGGCCCAGCTTGAAAACTGAAATGATGCAAAGGTTGATTCTCATATGGATTAAATATCATAACCTTTTGGGTCTTTCTAATGCCCTTTCCTGAGGAAGTCTATGCCAAGCATGCAAGGGGCATCTAGGTTGAAACTGGTCTAGCTGGAGAGGTGACTTCAATGGAACTGCTTTTCATTGCCCTATGACCCTCTGACACAGATTTAACCTTCTCTGAAATGTGCTGCTGCCTTTGGAGATGCTACTAACCACCTACAAATTCTTACATCCACTCGTTCCTCAGCTTCAGCAGATACTGATGTTCTTCAAATCTGTCTCTTGTTGCAGTCTCTCACCTTTCTGTGACCGGCAAACTTTTTCAGCTGTGGACAGTTAAATCCTGAAGTGCAGTTTCAGTAGTTATCCTATGTCTCCATGAATGCAGACACTTGCTGATGACCAACTATTGGCAAACTTTTTTTTTTTTTTACAAAAAAAGGTGATTTCTGTCACTGACAAAGTTTACAGGAACCACAGGAAAGAGCTAGTATGCATATCAGAGCACAGGTTACCAAGTTCCACCAGGAAATCCTACCCTCAATTCCATTTCCTACAGTGAGTTAAAGACTAACTACAGTAAAGACTTCCACAGCATAGGAATATCACATCTCTATCAACAGCAACCCAGTGTCTCACTGTTCAACTTTGCAGCCAAACAGTACAATCAAGCTCTTAAACAGAGACCTTCTAACAACATCTGTCTTACATGGCTTTTCTGGCTATCATGACATTGAGTTCTGGCCTTCAAAGTCCTGAGATACGACCTGAGAAATGGACAATCTCTGAAGCACCATGATTTGAAGATGAATTATCTCAAAAGGCAATGTCAAGCACATCAGGAATCAGGCAAAGTTTAACAGGCTGCCACCAGCACCATGGTATAAGAAGAAGGTATAAGTAACTGTAATTTGCCCGTAGTTTTCCTAAACAAAGGGAGGGACACAACCCAGCAGCACTGACTGCTGACTTGCATGTCTGTCAGCTGGTTACTGGCCATACAAACAATCACAGCAGTACTAGAACTAAGAGACTTCTCCTTTCCCCTCATGTCCATGATGATCTAAGAGTTACTGCAAGCATTCACATCTACTGAAGATTTAAAGAAGGTAACAGTGAGGTCAGTCATAACTTCATTGCTCCTCAGCATTTTCATTTAAAGAGGTTGAGGGATGAGAAATACCAGAAACTCAGTCTGACTGCAAAATGAATACTTAAGAAATTCAACTGCTTTTCTTCCACCCTATTCCAAGCACTTAATTTTTTCTCCTCATTAACAATTGATATTGATAGCCTTAAACCAAATATGATGAATGTTGCAAGATACACAAAAATTAATCTCCTTTTGCATGCTTTGAGGCATTAATTACTTTGCTTGTAGAGGTAAGACTGGAAGGAAATTGTATTAAAAGGCATATTTCACTCAGGATTTGTACAGCTCCCTCAAAAAAAAAGAGGGACGAGGGGGAGGAGAAAAGATGAACAACTATTTTACTTCTTAAACCATGGACAGATAGTCCATTTTTAAAGACTATCAGTGGAAGATACTGCAGGTCTCATACGCTCGCTTAGAGTTATCCCATCCAGAAGCTTTCCCCCCACCTCTTCAAAGCAAGTAGCAGTTAGTGTAGCTGAGCACAGTTTATTTTAATCCAAAGCTTGAGAAAAATCTCTGAATTTTGGAAGTGCAAACCAAAACAGAGCTGTATTCTCTATTCCCAAAGCCTAATTTCACTCTTATACTACTGGCAGATTTTTGTTTAAATAATTAGCTCAGTATTTCGCAGGCCTGTGAGCAACTCATCATCCAATTCAGTGACAGCTCTGAGAGGTGCACAAGGTGTGGTGTTGATTTAACACCAATCCCTCCTGGTAACAACATTTCTTGCCTGTTCTCATAGCTTTTATTCTTTATCTACAAGATCCCCATCATCCTCCCTCCTCCTTTCATGCATATATCCCCTCCACCCCTTTTCTCCTTCATGAAAATCAATAGCACTTCTCAATGGCCTTATGCTCATCACCTCTTCGCCTACCACTTTCCCTTACCCATAGGCTTATTGGTCATTCGAAGTCTTGTGCTTTTCTCAATTTCCTCTTTTTCCAGTATAAATTGATTTCCTCACTGCATTTTGCCTCTCCTTCACAAAAGCCTCTTAATGGGTTCTCAGACCACCTGACAAATCTCCAGTCTCCACATCTACGCTGAGCCTCAAAGATGATTTCAGAGCCGGAGAACAGACCAATATATGTTTTCACCCACATACACCTAAAAAGAAAGTGTCTTCAGCAACACTGCCTGCTGGAAACAGTCCGTGGCCTGTCCTACTGCACTCAAAATACACTGGACATAGCCCAGAAGAGCTCTAGTTGACAATGCTCAAAGCCACAGCAGCTGTGGACAACACAGACAATAATACGCCAGCTCTTAAGCTCACACCCCGGGCAAATCCAATCATCTAATCCAATCGCCCTGCCAGAGCAGGATCCTCTAGATCCAGTCACACAGGAACATGGTCAGGCAGGTTTTAAACGTCCCCAGAGAAGGAGACTCCACAACCTCCCTGGCCAGCCCCTGCCAGTGCTCTGTTACACTCAGCACGAAGAAGTTTCTTCTCATCTTGATGTGCAACCTCCTCTGTTCCAGCTGACACCCATTGCCCTTTGTCCTGTCATTGGGTGCCACTGAGCAGAGCCTGGCTCCTTCCTCCTGACAGCTGCCCTTTCCATATTGATCAACATTAATGAGGTCACTTCTCAGTCTTCTTTTTTCCAAGCTCAAGAGACCCAGCTCCCTCAGCCTTTCCTCATCAGGGAGATGAGGGGGCAGGTCTCACACTGGACACGTTTCTGGAGGAGTGCCTCCTATGGGAGGGACTCTATGCTGAAGCAGAGAAGAGTGTGAGCAGTTCTCTCTCTGACATGTGATAAACTGACTTCAACTCCCATTCCCCATCCCCCTGGGCCGCTGGTGGGAAAGAGGCAGAGAAATTGCGAGTGAAGCTGAGCCCAGGAGGGGAGAGGTGGGGGGAAGGAGTTCTAATATTAATTTTTATTTTCTCATTACCCTAATTTGATTTAATTGGCAATAAATTGAATTAATGTTCCCCAAGTCAAATCTGTTTGGCCCATGACAGTAACTGCTGAGTGATGTCCTTGTCCTCATCTCAACCCACAAGGCTTTTGTTGTATTTTTAATTCTTTGCCCAGCTAAGGAGGGGAATGTTAGGTGGGTACCTGACATCCAGCCAGGGTCAGCCCACCACAGACACACACAGAATCTCTAGTCGGTATTTTTGCATGTGGGACTGTCTTGCTGGGGTCCCCTTCAACAACTGACTCAAAAGTCTTCCTTGTACAGCTTCACAAAAGAAAGTAACAGCTTTCAGCACGTTTCTGTTCAGGCACCTGCCTTCCAAACAAACTCCAATACTAAGTTGCAGGAGCAAGAGGACATCTGTAAAATCAATTTCTAAAAACAAAACCATTTCTTAAAGTCATTAAGGTGTCAAAAGGAACTTAACAGCTGTGTACGTACGCATAGCTTTCTTCACTCGCTGAATCCTGCTCGTCATCAGAATCTCTGTGTTTATCAGGATCTGGAAGAGTACTTGGATCAAATTCTTCTTCACTTCCACTGTGGGCAAGGAAGGCCACTGTTTCCTCTTCAGCCTGCCAGGTGACAAATGGAGAGTTACAAGACACGAAACAAGTCGCCGTTACTTTACACAACCCCACTGACAGGGATGCTGTAACAAAAACCACTGACCTCAACCACGGCCCAAGGCCACTGCTATTAGAATCGAGAAAACAGAATCATTTCTGTCACCGTCAGTGCTTCCCTCCAAGGCTGTTTGTTAAAGGCTGAAGAAATATTATTCAAAAGAGGAAACATGGATTTATGTTCAGCTTCTACCCTTCCTAATACTGTCATCTTAAATCTACCAAATTTAAAAGAGATTTGGACAGCAACTAATCGGCAGTCATCTGAAAGCAAGTGTTTAAGGAGTAAGAAGTTTTACTGTCTCTCCGAAACATGCTGGCAAAGAGATATGAGCTCATGGACACATTAATCACCACTGCAAGTTGTACTTAATGAAATACTCTGATTTAAAACTCATCCAGGTGTCCTTGCAGTGAAAAACCAAAATGCTGCATAAGCTGATTAACTGCTCCAAGGGAGTTTCAGCCATCCACCACAAGTCCTGCATGTTCTTCAGACTAGCTCCCAGCCACTCTCATCCCTCCTCTCTGGGTCTCAGCTTTCCTCCATCTCTGTAGCACAGGCAGGCTGCTGGTGTGGGCAAGTTTCTCCAGGGTGTGGTAACACCTCCCTAATTCCTTAACAAAGAAGGTACAGAAGTTGCCCAATAGAAGTCTATCAGTTTATAGAATAATAAAGCTGACTGCTTTGGCAGATAAGGGTTTCCTGGTTTTTTTGCAGACAGAGTGTACAGGCAAACAGAATGCTCACAGGCATTTCTAGGTGACATCAACCCTAGGCCCATCAATATTTATGCTGAAAAGCACAGGAAAAAAAACAAGGAAAAGAAGCAAAGACAGTAAATGAAAGGCATTGCTACCTTTTGTTCATGCACCTCATCTACATGCACGCTGCTGAGCTCACACACCAGTTCTCATTAAGCGATCCTTCGTTCTGTGAATAACTTCACATCATTAAATATTGAACGTGCACTTTTGATCTTATCTTCCACTATTTCCATCTATCACCAGGTTTTAAAGAAACACTGTGCTCACACCTCACGATTAAAATAAATTTACAAAAGGCTAACTAAACCAAACCAGACCCATTCCAAGGTCCCTTTCATGTTTCATATAGAGTGAGCAAAAGGAAATGAGCTGCTGAGCTGTAAGATTACTGCTGCAAGAGTCCCCTATTGCTTGCGTAGTGGCACTCATGCAGGGCACTGTGAGCAAGCAGAAGGGTTAAATACCGTATCTGTAGTCAGCAGGCACCAAAAAAATACACTGAGCACACGTTTTGTTCTTGACTAGTCTGAACTACTAGTAATGGTTAACTGTTCAGCAAAACCGTATGGCATCATCAAGCCTCAACGGCACTGCAACCAGCCTAAGGTAACAGAACCAAGGACTGAAAAGCACACTGATTGCCAGGAACTTGAGGTGCTACTTCAGGACAAAGGTTTTGGCTTTGGAGGGGTTTCTTTTGAGGTATGTTTTTGCTTGGAAAAAGTATCTTCTACCTCATCTTTTAGTCCAATTCTACAGAGCACAACTAACTTGATGGAAAATTCTTCTGAAAAGCATTAAATTATAGAGAATTTCTATTTCTTTAAACATTACGTATTTTTCACTTGTCCTGCCCACTGCACCCATTCTTTCAAGATAACTGGTGTGTATCAACCATAAATTTAAATTTAAAAGGAACTAGCCTCAGTCAAAATTGTTCTACAGATCAAAGTGTTTTTGTAGTACCTGTGACCCTGTGTGATTGAGTTCTGCCATACCAACACTTACTGGCAGGCATCTTATAAGATTTGGGCTTATAGAATCACAGAATGTCAGGGATTGGAAGGGACCTTGACAGATCATCCAGTCCAATCCCCCTGCCAGAGCAGGATCCCCTAGATCCAGTCACACAGAAACAGTCCAGGCGAGTTTTAAATGTCTCCAAAAAAGAGGACTCCACAACCCCCCCGGGCAGCCCCTTCCAGTGCTCTGTCACTCTTGCTGGGAAGAAGTTTCTTCTTATCTTGATGTGGACCCTCCTCTGTTCCAACTGACACCCACTGCCCCTTGTCCTATCATTGGATGACAAAATGTTGAGACTGCGCTGTTACCCAGGCTCTGTTATTTCTGTGTGCACACGAGACAAGCACACACACACAGCTTCAACCTTTGCTTTCATTGCACATTCACACTCATATTTTTCCAGGAGAAAATGTCTCGAGATGTGTTCACAGTGTTGCTTACTCTAACAAGAGAAATAATTGGCAAAGATGCCTCTAATTCATCAGCAGTCAAGAGGTCATACTTCTTAAAAGCAACACCAGCTCCACATTCATGAGAATATTCACAAGACCCTGAAATTGTTAAGAAGCTGAACAATCAGCACCCCCAGCTGAAACAACAGAAACACATTATTCTTCTCCTCTTGCTTCAAATTTCTATCAGCCAGAAGAAATCCTCTCACTTAACTTCACAGTACTCACTACAAGAGATGGAGAAAAGACCTAAAATCATAGCTCAGGACTGAACGACTCTTGTAAAAAGCCTTCAGACACAAACAGGAAGCAATTTACAGATTGAGGATTAGCTCCTTCCTAAGGCAATCATGATCACAGAAAAGATTAACTGAAGAAGAGATTTTGACCACCTGTACTTTGAGTCTAAGGTGAGAATGTGATTTGGAGTGTGTGTTTATCACAAAGTTCCATCGTGGGAGGATATCCATTTGGACACCAAACCAAGCCAGTCAGTAGAACAGGATTCAGTGGCAATCTCTTGGCTACTTTTATGCTGCTCAGAGGTGACCAACTTTTTTCATCCCAGACTGGCCTGTGCAGTTTGCACTGTAGTTCCATAGAAACTGTGCAGAAAGACTTTCAGGACGCCCCAGGAAGGGGGCATCCACAACCTCTCTGGGCAATCGATTCCGGAGACTCTCCACACATGGCATTGAGACAAAAGCATTTCTGCATTCACACAGTCTCCCTGTGAAGCATTAGAAGATTCTTCTTAAGCAAAGACAGCATTTTAGAGTTGTTTAGCAAAATTTTTTGCTGGAGGTTTTGGAAACCCTGTTGCCTTCAGCCACACTCCACCAAGTCAGCAATGATCACACTCTACCTTACTGTAGTTGTTTTGGAAACACTCACCAGATGAGTAATATAGGGCAAGCTCCTCTAGAGCTTTCACCCTGGTTCTTGACAGAATATCTCCAATTCAGCTTCTAGCTGTCTCTGTCACGAGATGTTAGGACAGATTTGTCTCTAGACAAGAATGAACAGCTGGCGGAGCTCAGGTAAATGTGTTAGGCAGGCTATGAGCAGATTAAGATGAAGACGTGTGTGCCTTTTTAAGCAAACAGACACCCAAGGGACTCAAATGTCCAAAATAGCAGAATGAGGTCTCATTTCTAGCACACATTTCACTGGGTGAATTTTATTACCAACGGATAAAAAGGGAAAATGGGAAGAACGTACCATGAAAACCTGCACATACATTAAAAACATTCTATTGTCCAAGATCCAACCCAAATAACACACACTCAGTATTTTATCTGCATCTACTGCAGTAGGCTGTTCTGTAAGATCTGATTGAATTGTCTACAGTAACAGTTGTTATGTTCAACCCCTTAAGCAATTTATCTGTTCCTAGCAACGAGGCTGAATGGAGAGAAAGACGGTTTTGCCACTACTGTTTCTGTCTGTAACACCTGATAAACCTTTAATTTTGCTCAGAAGTGGATCAGCTCTTACTTGTGTCATATTAATACAGTATTCAGTTCCTTTAGAGCTATGCCCCCCTCCCTTAGTTTATGCTAATAACACAGCTTCTCCGAACAAGTGCTAAGAAGAGTTAAGCTTCAAATACTGCTTGGCAGTTTTCCTACAAAAGGACCCCACTTCATAAAATTTAGCATAACATGGCTCATATGAAAGGATATTTAACAATACAATCCCTTTCATGGCCTGGCAGCACCCCACATTTAACTAGTTGTCTTCTTTTTGACTGTGATTTTGTAGATAAAAAAGGAAGCTGTTTCTGCATCACATTTATGATGGAAAACATTCACAAACAGAGAGGGTTTGTAGCATTTTCTTTAAAACAGCGTACTCTGGATTCACTTGATCGCCTTGCTGGTTGGTTTTTTTCCACAGCCTGAACCCCCAGCCGTGTCCCCAGGTGCCGGATGATAGCTCTGGTATCTCATTGTCTCTGTTGACCCAAAGGAATACAGCTATTCTGGCAGGTCACACACAGAAATACACTCTTTGATGTCACTGGGGTGTTTGATCCAATAGTTGCTTTGAAGACCAAGACCAAAGCCTTAGACGATACTCAAAACTCACTGGGAGCCAGTGGAGCAAACCAAGTGCTGGTGTGATATACAAAATGCTGCCTCAACTGTGCCAGTGGAAACCACACTCCACACCATCTAATGCTCATCACCAGCCTTCGAACCCAAACACAAAGAGCATCATTTGAGGATGGAAGGGACCTTGCCAGCTCAGAGGAGAAAGATGACCTTTCCAGCACACTTCTCAGATGTGTGTAGAGGTGTTTACCTTTATGAACTGTGATCAAGTCATGTGAGCTTTCTTCCTGCTGTCACCCACCCTTTGTCCCCAGCAATAACACTCAACATTAATTGTAATAGATGACACACATGTTGATTCCACAATTGGTTTTGCCATTCCTCCCAGGCTTGTATCTTCTTACAGATAATTAGAAAGTGATATACTTCCTCTTGAAAACTGGTTGGGAAGAACACAGAACAGGTTGCTGTTGCAGGTTTTACTATCCACTTGGTGTGAGCATACAGGTGTGTTCACAGCACAACGATGGAAAGGCCATGATGAGGACACAAACAGGGTAGTCTGCTTCAGGACTGGCCAGGTTCCATGGGTCTGGCTGGAAAAGCTGTACCCATAGTTGAAGAAATCAAGATTGTGGGTGAGTGCAGACTATATCTGTCTGATCAAGATGATCTAAATTTGGGCTGTGGGAGGAATTACCTATAGCTCCTGATTTTTACCCTGTTTAATGGAATATCATTCTCAGTTTTCCATAGAAGAGACAGACAACTCCTAGCTTCATCTTCAAACCATTCGCTCTTCCCAATCACTAGCAGTTACACCAAGGTTTAACTTTGTCAAGTAATTTTTATTTCTTTTTAAATCTGACACGTCAAATAATAAAATGAGCCTAGTTTAGCCAGCAGAATCTTGCCTTTGACAGTGACCTAAAGTAATGCACATCAAAACCCTTCACATCTGCTTTCCTGGCATTCCTCAGTGCCCTCCCTCCCCCCATTTCATGGTCAGCAAAAGGGCAAGCCTGTCCTCCAAGGGAGCACACTGACACATAAATCTTCACTGAGTAACTAGAGCAAAGTAATGTGTACTGGAAGTGGTTGCGAATGCACAGTTCACAACCACTAAAAACATAGAAATCATGGAAATTTCCACACATTCACGTTTTTTATCTCAGTAAAGAAACCTCCTCTTTTTGCAGTAGCAAGTACAAGTTTTATCTGTGGACATGATCTCTAGGCAGTACTTACAGCCTATAGGGGATGAATAGCAACATGATGAATGCATATGCAGAGAGATAATACAATCTGATAAAATTACAATTACAAACTCATCTACCTCAAAAGGAAGTGCTGAGAACTTCTAAATCCACACAAAGACTTTACAGAGACTGCTGGCACACAGATTTCAGAGGAGTGCAAATGAATAGTTCCAGTGCAATGAAAGATGGGCTTGAGCACACAGCTGGTTTAGTTGCCATAACAGATCAAACCTAGAATCTGCTAGCACCAGGTACAAAGTCTCTGGCATTTGATGTAACTTGGTAGCTTCTTCGCTGGCAAAGCATAAAGATTAGTGTGTCTGCCATGCCAGCAGCTAGACAGAGATGCTACTGTGCACACTAAATCCCTGCCTGAAACAAAATTGATTTAAAGTGTTTAATAATGCAAAGGCTTCAAACCAGAAAAGTCTACACAATTTTTATTTTGAAATCTTTGTAATGCTGGGTAGCCAGCTATCTTTTTGCTTGCAAGCAAGCAAGTAATAGAGGAAAAAACCCACCCTGGGTTTTATTCATTCCACTTTATAAAAACAGATTAGTGAACTAGTCTGGGAGAATTAAACATGACAACACACGTGGCCAAAAGTCTAAGGCCTTCTCAAAAAAATCCCAGAAAAGCACAGCGCAGAATACTGCTGTTGAACTACATTCTCCATGCACAAGCCTTGGACTGTCTCTTTACACTCCCTCTTTCTCTGCACTTTTAGGTTCACAGCAGTCATAGCTGTCAGCTCAAATACATAAAAGTAATCCTCCAAAGCAGTCTCTCTGTTCAAACATTTCAGCACATCAGTCCTCTCCAGGGAACCTCAGCATGTGTCCACAGAGATGGTGCCTACACCAGAGGTTTTCTCTGTATTGCTTTCTGGCACTTTCAAATGAGTCTGAACGAGCTGCACCCTCTGCTATAGTGCCACAGAGGTGTCCCACCAGCAGCACTGCTGACAAAAGAGACGGAAAGCAGAGATCACCCTTTGTTTAGTGACACTTGTTTTTAGAGAATGAATCGCAGAATGGGCTTAGGTTGGAAAGGACCTCAGAGACTGTCTAATTCCAACCCAGCTGTCACAAGCAGGGACACCTCTCACTAGACGGGGTTGACCAGGGCCCCATCCAACTTGTCCCTAAACACTGCCAGGGAGGAGGCAATGAACAAATCAATTGCAGCACTGACATGGAATAATCAAAACCAAAACCATCTGAGCCATGTAATCCTGTAAATTTGTCAGTTCTCCTCTGTGAAACAACTGCTTTGCATTCAGGACACAAGAGATGGCAACACTGGCATTCAGCCCTTGTCCTATTGTCTTACACCAAGACTCATGATTTTGCTGTACTGCTGGGGTCTAAATAACGAACTCTAAATGCCTGTACAAAATATATATGAAAATAGGATCTTTACAGGGAGGAAAACTTTCATCAAATGAGTTCCTCGCAATGAAAGTTACTTTAACTGCTGCTGGTGCTCCTGCATACCGAACTGGGGCAGTCCAACTCATGAGTGGCACTGCTGCCCACGGAACTGACTCCAATTGTTTGCTGGGAGAACAAGACCATGTCTGCACTCATTCAGGTTCTACTCAGCAGCACGAGATCCACATTTGTTCCAGCAGGCAAAGCCAAGTGGCCAATAAGCACCTGACTGACACTGCACACTTGCAGGGTCACTTGTTACTACATTTGTAGTTATTGTCAAATCCAAGCCATGAGTCCCTTCCTATGAATTTTGCAGAAGACCACTCCTGGCCCTAAGAGCATAAGGGCTGAGCATAAGAGAAGAGATGAATGCAGCTTGATATCAGACAAGGAAGATTATCAGCAGCGATCATAACACAGGAGGAGCCCTGCCCCCTTGCATTTCCAGACATGACTGCAAAGGTAGATTCTTTATTGAGGAAGAAACTAAAAAAGCTGCTGAACTGGCCTGGCTGGCATCCACCAGCAGTGGATGTTCAGTGCAAGGAAAAGCTGAGGGCAAAAAGAATCTGGGTGGTAAATGGAAAAACAAGAAGTGAGCAAAAACTGATGAGAAGGAAGCTCCTGACAGCAATTTGACAAATGAGAGACCATGGAAGGTGCTGAAAGTTCGAGACCTGTAGAGCCACACAAGAGGTTTGCAGCAGCATAGTGAGTAGGTAATACTGGAGCAAACCAACACCTGCAAAGGAAGGCAGAGAAGGTTCTGCAGGAGTCACGACAATAAATCGCAATATCCCTCGATTGCAATGTTATCTGTGTGAATGAACAGGAAAAGCTTGCGTTGAAACATGATTTTGCAAGTCTAAAATAACAGCGTAATGTTGAAGCAAAAGAAAACCAAATTAAGAATAATGTTGAGAGTCAGTGCTCCTCAGGGAGCTGAGATAAAGTGTAATGCCGTGTGCAATAGCGTCAGGGAATTCTAGTGCAGAGAGAAGCTACAGAAGGGTTTGCTTCAGGACAGAGATCACCACATCATTTGTCATCTGTGGAAAATGAAGGGACAAAGGGAGGATTAAGAAGGATTTAGATAAACACAAGAAAGTTTGCTACAGCAATACTAAGGCACAGAGATAGTGAGAGAGAGTGGTGATACTCACAGTGACTGTGAAAGAAGTTAGCAAATAAAGCTGAACTTTTTTCTTGAGAATTGCCTGACCCGTGAAATGGCAGCCAAGATTTTAATTTGGACAGAAAGGTAGAGCTGGAGTAGAAAGGCTGAGATAAGACTCATTAGTACAGACATGAATTGGTATTCATGGACAGGTTTTCACCTCAGATAAGATGAAAAAAGGCAGAGCTGTGCAAAACTCTGTCATAGAAGGAGACTGAAGGCCATGAGATTCCTGAAATTATGAAGGAGGAACTGCTAGAGAAGACACCAGAACAGAGGGTGGTCCCCTCTGCAAATCCCCTAAAAATTGGAGCTGATACAAAAAGGGTAAGTGAAGGACCAGCAAGGGAGAGGAAGGCTGATTAATGTCAGGGCTCTCTCTGTAAGAGGGTAATCAGACAGCAGCTGCTGAAGAACAGGATGGATGATGTCTATTGAGTAGAACAGAAACATGTCTACACTGCAAATGAATAGAGGGGACGTGGCAGCTTGAAAAGTACAAAAGGCCAGTGTGGAAGTGGGAATCAAAGTGGAACCACAAGGCAAAGGTGAGAAGGCCAAAGAGAGGAAGACTATTGACAGAACTCCTGGAATTGACAGTGATGACAAAAGGATCTATGTTGCAGAGTAGAGCTGACTGAAACCATTTAAAAAGTGGGAAACAGTAGGAAAGGGGAAGAGTAAAAAGGCACGAGGAACAGCACTAAAGCTGATTGAGAAGAAGGTAGAATAACAGCTAAACAGGAGAATAACTAGAAGCAGGTACAGAGGATTTAGTAACAGCAAATGGAAGTAGCTACTGCACTGCTGAACGCCCAAAGACACCTCTCTGCATGGCAAATAGCAAAACTAAGAACATTTCACCGAAGAACACGGAGGTGTTAAAAGTTTACATGGGCTCAAAAACTAGGCAGGTAACAGCAAAAAAAACCTGTCAAGAGATAGTGCAGCAGTGCTGTGCCTTTGCCCCTGAAAGACCCTGAGCTGTAGATCAGTTCAGCCAGGGACTGTGTAACAGGATCACAGTCTGAAAATTACTCTGCAGGTAAGACTGCAGATTCTCTGCAAACCAACTAAAGAGAACTGCCAGATCTGACAAGAAGAAGGGAAGAAGGTCACCCTTGCTTCAATACACAGCCATTTACAGAAGCAATTATTTCTCCACTACTATACTGTTTTCTGTCAGTCTCTTAGGGCTTCTTGTACACACGTAACACACAGAGGACTACCATCTCATTCTCGGCACAAGAATAAAACATGTGAAACAATGCAGTAAAGGGAAAATTGCAAGTTGAGACAGCTTTCCATCAAAAGCCTAAGGCTGTGCCTAATTTCACTCATTGAATGTACCAGTGGAGATCATATGCAGTGGCTTGTTGAGGAACCCACACTGTTCTACCTCACTCTTTGGGTTTGTACTGCTGCCAAAATGTTTTCTCTTGCTTCCAGTGACTGATGGAAACATTTGGTTTGAACAACTGAAATAGAAGTGGTATACAAATACTAAGAGTAAAAGATCTGACACTCATCTGTAGGTGTAATTAGTCTATTATAGATTTCTAACTGGCTTCTTGCTACTCCCTGAAGGCCACACTTGCAACAAAGCAGCGTCAAACCATGCAGTAAACATTGACGGCATCTTTAGAAATTGAAAATGTAGGGAATTGCCATTTTCAGCTCAGGATATATTATACCTTACAGTTGTTCATTCCAACTACATCTGAAACATCTTTTATACTGCATAAATAATGCATTACATCCATACAAATGGGATACAGTACTTGGAATGATTGATTACCTTGGCATTTAGCTCCTGTGGGAGTAGCTTCTGTGAGACATGGCTCTATCGGACTTCAGACTGGTAAAACTGTCTGAAGGATCAAACCCAGTTATGACCAGACAGAACATTACTAACATTGCACAGGCGGCTACAAACATGAAACTTTAGTAGCGTACCAAAACAATGTTATTTCACCTTTGTTTCTGAAGGAATCCAGAGAGGATCAATTTAAATCAGTTACGTGAACAGCTAATTATAATCCTGAGTAAAATTGGCAAATTTTAGATTCACACAGTGGTTTACGCAAGTAACCACTGCCACTTCTTTTTACTTCAGTATTCTGAGGAACAGCTGGCTTTTACACAGTACTATGTTGTGCTAAGTCAAGTCCCAGCTGTTCCTTGTGGGATGACAATAGGTTAGTATTTCCCCAATATGAGACCAAACCATGGATCAGAAGAAAAGCATCCAGCTAAGAACACCTCTAAGGACCTCTAATCCCAAGCCAAGCAATGGCACAATGACCTATGCCCCAGTAAACAAGGAGGACATCTGCAGACCAGCAAGAGACTGAATTAACACAATGATTGAGCAAGCAGAGATAAGTTTTAGATATAGTTAACAGATAATGGGATTTACATTGTGCTCTGTAGGACTAAGTATGTGCAGATAGAATGTTGTGATAGTTTTACTATAAACGTCTGAGGTAGTTTTCATTACAGGGTCTCTGTGCATCCAGAAACAGGATCCTTTTTCCTTCATTAGGTACAGTTCCTGTTCCTTTATTCTATCCAGAGTGACGTTAGCAACTGATAAAAGAGCCACTGCTTCTTTGCCAGATGATTACTATCAATTTTTAAATCATGGTTAGCGTCAAGTGGACTCTTACTCCTTCTGAAAGAAATTCCAGCCACAAATCAAGGCCAGGTTGGATGGGGCTCTGAGCAACCTGGTCTAGTGAGAAGAGTCCCTGTCCATGGCAGGGGGCTAGGACCAGATGATCTCTGAGGTTCCATCCAGCCTAGGCCATTCTGCAAGGATTTAAATTATTTTCTAAAACACTTGTCTTATATAGATTAATTGAAAATTATTAATTAACAGTTTAAAACAGCATTATACCCACCATTTTTAAGTTCTCAAAAAGAAAATACTATGTTTAATGGATTAAAGCATGGACTTAAATCATTGGTTTGGTGTTCTACTGAGCTTTTCATTTTTATCCATCACAGTATTAGTAATTACAAGATGGTTGTTGTCCACCCATCCCAGATACTTCCACCACACATACAAAACGTCAAGGAAAGAAGGAGGAGAACTGCTAATCTAATTGATTTCAAAATCCATCACAGCATGCTTAGAAAGCTGCCAGAAGTCACCATTTCATTTTAGCCTAACTTTGCTGCTCACGATGAAGCCAAGTGCAAACTGCTCATCTGCTCTCTACTTTGGTGTTGCCCACACTTCAATTATGATTTGCCATACGTTAGTAAATGCTGGAGACAGAGCAAAATGAAAGCAGAATCTACTGTTTGAGCATGGACCAAGTGCCAGTTCTCATTAATTCATTGGTCATGGCTAAGATAGAGGCACAAGCCTTTATTACCCTAATGGACCTCCCGCAGCGAGAGAACTCAGTGCAACTCTATGAAAGAATACAAGTCATGCTGATGACATGCACTATTTGCACTAGAAATACAAACAGACACTCCAACCCAGGGAGGTGGTAGAGCCTCCATCCCTGGATGTGGCACTTAGTGCCTTGGTCTGGCTGATGTCAGGTCATGGGCTGGGCTGGGTGACCTCAGAGTTTTTTTCCAGCCTCAATAATTCGGCAATAATATTCATGAGAGTTATTCTCTAAAGTTTAAGCTCTAACTCTGCATTATATCATTTATCCTCCAGAACTTTTGTTTGTTTTAAATTAATAAAGCTAATTAGTTCCAGACTTGCCATAAGGCGCTCAAAAAGACTGCACTGCTGTAACAGTAATTTCTGGAGACTGACAGAAACAGGGTGGTGGGTCCACCTCACTGCCCTGCTAATCTCAACACCTGCAGGCAAATACTCTGAAGTGCTCCCTGACAGAGCAAAACCTCAATGAGTGGACATATCCCAAAAATTCAAACACTGTGTCACCTGCAACCCAGACATCTGCAGTCCTGACACAGAAGTCACACTGCCAGGTAACTGTGTCAACACAAAACAAGGTCTTGCAGTAAAACAGGGTGGGTGGCCACCAATCCATCCTTGTTCCCTATGAATAAATTATTATTCCATCATTAGTGCCTTTGGTTTTCAAGCTTTTGGTAATGAGGATCCCACAGTCTCAGGACAAACCTACCCCAGTTATTTAGATAATTTCACACTGGAGTACATCTTGTCACAGCAGTGTGAAGATGACTGCTCATTTATTTTTTAAGTATTTGCCCTATTTCCTCAGTTTCTAGATGATGTCAACTATCGTACAGCTCACAAGCCTGGAACACACGTTTGGCTTGCTGAAAACAGATGCAGAGCTACTAATTGTCCTGCTCAAGGACAGAAGGACTCTGTAATACAACCTTCTGAGAAATGATGTCATGTTCAAGGAGAAAGTTAGCAACCCAACAAGGAGACATGAGCAAAGTGCACAAGAGGATCTCAGGAGAAAACTGAACACCAAGCAGCAACCCTGCAAAGGTCCATGCCACCCACCTGCTTTGACTGGGCTCCCCTGCTCCAGGCAGCACTGTCACAGAATCACAATGTTAGGGATTGGAAGGGACCTCGAGAGATCATCTAGTCCAATCCCCCTGCCACAGCAGGATCCCCTGGATCCAGTTGCACCAGAACATGGCCAGGTGGGTTTTAAACATCTCGAGAGAAGGAGACTCCACAACCTCCTTGGGCAGCCCCTTCCAGTGCTCTATCACCTTCACTGCAAAGAAGTTTCTTCTCATCTTTATGTGGAACCTCCTGTGTTCCAGGTAACACCACTGTCACCCCTTGTCCTGTCAATGGGTGCCATTGAGTAGAGTCTGACTCCTTCCTCCTGAAACATCTTCCAGTCTTGGTGGAGCACTGAATGCCTTCACACAGCATAAAACACATAAAACCTCAAAACAAATAGTGCAGCAAGTTCCGTATCATCTGTTATCATATTGAACAAATTAAAATCATAAAAACAGATTTACATCTTCAACAGTAGCTCTGCTCTGGACACGTTCCAGGTTCTCCATGTCTTTCCTATAATGAGGGGCCCAGAACTGAACACAGTACTCAAGATGAGGCCTCACAAGGGCTGAAAGATTTAATTTCATCTTGAAAACAGTGTTTTGGCTTTGCTCAGGACTATCGTTTTATGGAACCACTAGGTACTCCTGCCTCACTACAGCACCTGATTATGAAAAGCAGTTGCGATCTGACTGCATGCACAAGCCTCTCTCTTCGCTCATGCAGCTCAAATGGGTTATGCTTCCTTTCTAAGCTCTTGCAGTTTCACAAAATTCTGAAGATAAAATTTAATGACCTATTGAAAATAAATAAATCATTTGTTAGATCCCATTCTACTTGGCATACAATATTAGCAGAGAGAACATTTGCTAGAGGTACTGTTAAGTGAAAATTCTCGTTACATTATGCATGACTTCCCAAAGCACTGAGTACATAATATCCGTCACGGAATTCAGAATGTAAAACTAAATTTAGAATGAAGTAGATTCAGGCCTGTGATCAGCACTCTGACTTCTCCAGTTATGAGTTTTAATTGAACTTGCTTTTCTGTTTTAAGTCATATTAAACAGACTTAGCATTATGTTTTCTCCATTATGCATAACTAAAATGGGATAAAGTTATTTGTAAATGCCTTTTCTTAAAGAACAGCATCATTCAAGAGACAACAGGCTGACAGGTGACATTGCTGGGTGACACAGAGCACAGATCACTTTTTTGTCACTAAGTAAATTATCACAAAATAAAAGCAATGAGATTCTTGGACATCTCTGGTGCATCAGACCAACCCCCTGGATTCCACATCTCCTGTCCTTTGGTAATAAGGACCTCTCACCACTAAGTGGATAAGGTTTCAGTCTCTATTTTCCCATGCAATACATCACATTCAAAGAATCTCCGTAACTCCCTACCATCACCAATAGAAAGATCCACCTAGATGAAGATCAGAAGGATGAAGTCCTAAGTGTCCTAAATGTCTCCTCCTTCTCAGAAACCAAGTCTCCTAGGACACAGAGCGCAGAACCACATGGCAGCAGCTCTGTAAGCTTGATGTCCTGTCTGCAAAACCTCATGACCTTGACTCTGAACTGTGCCATGGCTTGTGGTGTAACCTCTAGTTACTCTGGGTTCATCTTCATCTCAGCCAACTCTACTGTGAAGGTCAAAACTGTCAAGGAAAAGGTGGTTCTGGAACCTCTGGTAGTAGGTGGAAGAAACTCCTTCAGCAGACCAATCCTCAGGTCTTCCCCACTGCATTTTATCTAACAAACACTTGGTAGCTATAAAGTTGTATCACCATGAATACCACAGGCACAAATCCTCTGCAGTTCTGAGCACTACACACTGGATCAGCTCACAAGTTAGAAAGTCATCTCTGAATCTGGATGAATACCATTCCAGAACAGTCCAAACAAAAATCCCTTTGACATTTACAAATCCTACAGCTCTTCCTCTTTTGACACCTACTCAAGTACACAAACATAGAGCCAGTATTAGGTAGAAGCTGAAGGTAACTGTCTTGGAAAAATAGTTTTACTGAAAGACCAGAAAGACATTTTTCTGCTGAAGAGAAACCTACTTAGGACCCAAGAGAAGAAACCGATGGATTCTGATTTATCTGAGCAAGTTCGCTCCACTTCCTGAAAACTACAGCTAGAACAGAGCATCAATTAAACTTTCAGCCCTGATTCAGCACTAACTGTGCTTTAAACTCCATTTAAAAATCTGTAATGTAACCTGTACTGGAACATACTGATTTCACATGTGTAGCTCCTCCTGCTTTTCAGACCAGGAGACAGTTAGAGTCTGGGCACAGCGTGAACTGGTACAAAGAATTTCCAGCACTTGTGTTTCCTGAGTTGTGAAAACATTTATCTTGCACAGGTGACAATCACAGATAAAACAGACAGACAGTACTTACTGCAATTTCTGAGCAGTCAAGCTTTTATGTTGAAAATAACCTGAAAGACGAGTCTTTTCATAATGGTTCTTGACTACATCGTTCCTATAAAAATAAACAAACCCACTTGTGTGCACAGGCTGATGAACTGCTCTGTATGTGTAAACAGCACAAGTAGGTAAAACCCTTTTAAGATATGTAATAATAAATTAAGAACTACCATCACAGAATTAGCATAAGAAGTAGTTCAAATACTGCAAAGCTATTTTGATTCTAGCTTTGCTGTTTGTGCTTCACTGCTAAGACATTCAAGTCATTTAATTGCCGATGTGCAGTGTGCTGTTACTTTCCAGATCAATTCAGTTCATTTTGCAAACATGAAATACTTAAGGACTTGAATCTGGAATTTTCGTGGAGAGCATTCTGGATAAAATTCTCTCAAAACAAAATGCGTGCTGTTTGTTCTTATTTTCCTGCTCCTCCTCATCCTTCCAATCTATTCAGCACTTTCAGCATTGCATCATGCATGCTGTGGCCACTTTGATTTTGTGGAAGAACACTTCACGGGACATGAAGATGCAGCAAATTATACCCCCTAGCATTTGTAAAGAATGAGAAGAGAACAATAAAGCTCCTGCATCCTACACAGAGCCACTGACTGCAAGACATACAAGAACTGCTGCTGCTGCCCCACCAGCACCTCTGAATCTGAGCAGATGTGGCTCGTCAGGCTGAAGCAGAATAAAGACAAAACTGAAGGTGCTCTGCTTGCAGGTACCCTGTTCATTAATTGGATTCTCTCCCCAGCGTAGGTAAAATGGTAAGAACCAGTGTTCTGCCCGTGCTGGAATAAGTCTGAAGAGGTTTCTGCTGATCAGTCTTAAATTCCTGGGTTTTTTGAAAAGTGTAAGAGAGCTAAAGAAATGGCCTAAACAGAGAAATTCTGCAGTTGGGTAAGACTGACTCTATAGAAGAAAGAATAAAAGCACCATAGCACATTTGTACAAAATGCAGTTGAGAGCAGTTAATTCTGGAACCTCCAACACTGAAAGAGTCATAGAATCCTAGGATGCAGAATTTAGGGGTTTTTTTCCAAAAAATGTGATTTCAGTGCAGCATAGTGCTACCCTGTGTGAATTCTCAAATCCCTGTACCGTAGTGATCCTGTGATTCAAAAGCTGCATACACTTGCAACACAGTTCACAACGAGGAGTATCACAGACGCATTTCTCAGCAGGTCATGCACATTGCTAAGAGAGACTCAATGCTCATTATGCTTCTCACTTTTACAGACAAAGCCATGGAGCAGGAATTGTTCAGTGCAGGTAAAAACACATCATCTGGACTGCTAAAAATAGAATCAAGCACTAAAGAAAGAAAGAAAAGAACGAATGAGAATTATGTGAGGTTCATACTGCTTCAATAACTGTGGCCTGTGAACAGCACAGTGCCTCACAGCTGCCATACAGAGGCCTCATGTTCCCTCCTTCTTTCCACATGGACCAGGAGCATTTCCCACAGTAAAACAGAGTGCCCAGGTTGTCCGAAGGCCAGTGGCATCCTGGCTTGGATCAACAATAGTGTGGCCTCCCCTCGAGTACTGGGGGCAGTTCTGGGCCCCTCATTTCAAGAAAGAGATTGAAGGGCTGGAGTGGGTCCGGAGGAGCAACAAGGCTGGGGAAGGGACTGGAGGGAAAGTCTGAGGAGAGGCTAAGGACGCTGGGGGTGTTCAGCCTGGAGAAGAGGAGACTCAAGGTGGGGGGCATTATCACTCTCTGTAACTCTCTGAATCAAAGTTGTAGTCAGGTGGGGGTCAGGCTCTTCTCACAAGCAACCAGTGATAGGACGAGAGGGCAGGACCTCTCTGCCAGTGGAGGGTTAGGTTAGATGTTAGGACACCCTTCCTCATGGAAAGGGTGGTCAGACACTGGAATGGTCTGCCCAGGGCAGCAATGGAGTCCCCATCCCTAGAGGTGTTTAAGAACAGACTGGCTGTGGCACTCTGTGCCCTGGTCTAGCTGATGTGGTGATATCAGGTCATGGGCTGATCTGGAAGAGCTCACGTCTTTTCCAGCCTCAGTAACTGTGTGATTCTGTGGAAAGTAAGCAGTTTACAGAAAGCAAGCTGCACAAACGCTCAGCCCTCTCACACTTCTGTAGTTGGAGGAACATTTTGCTAACCTCTGCAATATTATCATTACTAATTTGCTTGCCCGTTTAACAAAAACACTGTATGTTGGTAGGTGACATTTTCAGCATTTTGTTGTTGCTACTCTAGCATCCTGTTCACCTGAACTAATTTCTGCTTAGCCTGTTATAAAAAAGCAGTGATTTACCTGGCTTATAATGTATCGAGTATTTAAAGAACATTAGCATAGCTACAGCAACTTCATCTTTCCCTGTCAGAAATTCATATTTAAGGCAAATATAAAGAAAGAAATTCATCAGGCTATACTGAACAACTGAAAAACTGATGGTGTCAGTGAACTCACATAAAAACAAACTCTAAGTTTATTACCCGCTCTAATTTGAATCAAGCATGGTAGCTTTCTAGGAGTACCTTCAGCCAAAGGTAAACTCTACTTTCAGCTAACAAATTCTCATAGGATGCTCTACCCTATTCGAAGCTGCAGGACCACATCAAGATGGGATCCCATATGCTCCAATGTAGAAGAACATGCAGACCTTCCAGTACCTGAGGGGGGGCCTCCATGAAGGCAGGGAAAGGTCTATTCCAAAGGGTTTATATGGATAGGACAAGGAACAATGGGTTCCAGCTAGGAAAGGAGAGATTGAGGCTGGAGATGAGAACAAAGCTCTTCAATGTGAGGGTCGTTTATGGCTGGAATGGGCTGCCTGGAGAGGTGGTGGGGGCCCCACTGCTGGAGTCAGGCTTGATGAGGCTGTGAGCAAACTGGCCTAGGCAGAGATGTCCCTGCTTGTGTAGGGAGGCAGGACTAGATGATCTCTGCAGGACCCTTCCAGCCTGGAACATTCTATGATTCTGTGATTCTATGCCACCACTTTGGTTACAGGTCAGTGGGCTTTCCTCATACTACTGCATGGTCTAGCACTGCGATGGAGATGGTCATCAGCACAAATCACTCCTCTGTAGACCTGAGAGTTTCAAATTCTTTTCAACTGAGTGGAATTCAAACAGGCAGAAGAAACAAATCTTGTTGGAGTGCTCATGCTTTCAACATCAACAAGAAATCATCTACTGCCATGCATAAATAACCTTGGGATTAACAATTCCAACATACTTCTCATATGACAATATATACAGTGGGCAAGGACACATTTGTGCTGGCAGCTTCAGCACGATCCAGCTGTCTAAAACCAGTGACAGCAAAACCTGACTGAAAATATTCCCACTAAAAAGAAAGGGTTACGACTGAGAAATCTGAGCAGCTATAGCTCTACCTGGCATTTCAAGCTGCCAATAATTAAGTGCCAGGAAGAGAGGGAAAGTTCTGAAAAGATGCTGTATGGTTTTGTTTGACAAGGAAACACAAATCCAGGGAAGCAGCTCAATTATTATTTTGAACCCTGTTTGTAAGACGATTTCATTCTAGTGCACAGCCTGTGATTCAAACCGCTTCAGTTACAGGTGCCTTTCTAAGGACAGTACTGTATAGAGGCAACTTCCAAGACCTCAGGAATGTTATTTCCAAAGGCAAGTCTAGAGATCAGAATGCAGAGGGATGAGGTGTGAGTACTACCTAAAATCACCACAAAAGTAGATCAAGCAGACAAAAACCACCAAGCCAAACTTGAGAACTTCCATTTCTGGATGTGTTTGAAGCTATTCTCTTGTGCATATTCTGGATGTAAAGTCAAACTTTCCATGCTAACAAGGCCTGCAGTGATTTTTTTCAAGTCTTGCTGATAAAGATATTGAAGATTATAAAACTGCAGGGCAATCCTGTTTACAACATAAAATGTTCACTGTGGCCACATCACCTTTATTCAGCAGCACACATAACTACAGCATTGGAATACTCCAGACTTCAGCAACAGGCTGTCACTGCCTGTTAGGAAACAGCCAACCTCTTCCTCCCCAGACCCTGCTGCTCAGGCTGCAGCCAGAAGACACACAGAACAGACGAAACCAAAAGGTTACAGCGGCCCTGCTCACACACAGTGAAATCAGAGTGTTTATGAGAACTGGTCAGTAGCAAACAGTATCAGGAGTCACTGTACCAGATCATTACAAAGCAGCCCAAGCTGGCTAGAAAGTTAACACTCTATTTTACCTGTCAGAGGCAAACATCAGAGAACAGCCACAGGGACTGAGCACACCACTGTCCTAATTTCTTCCTGTTGATTACAAGTGCTCCAACAGGCCATGGACAATCGTGTTCAGACCAATGCTGCTTCTTGCTTCTGTTCTACTCCAGCAAGAAGCAACCCTACCTCCTTGCAGATCACTCTGCCCGCATTTCTCCAGAGGGGCTTACAGACCTGCTCCAAAACTGGCAGTGTGGAACAGTGTCATCCGTAAGTGGCTACTGCACCAGCTATTACTTTTTTTTTCTGGTAATCAGGAAAGAAATCTGAATGAAATTTCTCCAATTCCTCCTGCTAACATAGAAACTTAGAACTAGGAAGCAGAAAGTACATCCTTTAACACAAAAATCCATCCTTATATTCAGATTTCAGCATAAGAAAAGGCTCTAGAAGAATACAGCACTCATACAGTCACAAACTGCTCCTTGCATTAAGTCATTACGTGTTTATCAAGACAGATCAGAGCTTGGGATTAGATAAGGCTTTATACGTGGTAATATTCTTTTACCCACCTTTTTAACAGGTGTGGTGATATTTTGTTAGGCACCTTCTAGTCAGTTATACACGGAGATATCCTTCCAGAATATATTTTAATGCTCTATGAAGGCTCTCAGTGATGTAGGAAAAAGCCCCACAACAAACCAAACACTTGTACATGTGCAGGGTGTAATAATATCTTCAACATAGAATCGTAGGTTTGGAAGGGACCTCTAGTCCAACCCCGCTTCAGCAAGCAGGGATATCACTCATTAGACATGATGCCCAAACCCCTATCCAGCCTGACCTTGAATGGTCCAGGGATGGGGCCTCTACCACCTCTCTAGGCAGCCTGTTCCAGTGATGCCCCACCATCAGATTATTACTCTATGTTCCTACCGAGATGCTTTCTAGGAGTTTAATTCAATCAGTGTCTGACAGTGGAATGCAATTAGTGAGCTGTGAGAAGTACCTGTAAAAATCTGAAAACAACTTCAAGCAAACACTGGATTTGAAATGCAGAGCTTAATGAATTAGACAGGGAATTGCCTTTCAAATGGTGATTACCAGGAAAAAAACTCAGCAGATTTTCTTGTACACCTGGAAAACTACTCCATGGATTTGTAGTAATGAATTATGTCAAATCCTTTTGACACAGAGCTAATTAACAGAATTAGTCTTTTATGTGGTAGGTCAGAAGTCACTAATCTATACAAAACTCTCATCTCTGTCTAGATTTAGGTGCTTTCTGAATGTTTTTGGTATCACTAGTGTTACTGATTAGGAGATGCAGACACTCAAAATGAGTATGGGTAAGGTCGAGCATGAAACTGCAATGATACCTCGCTGAGGACCCATAAAGTGCTTTCATGCCATGGAAATCAAAGATCACTCTCAGAAAGGCAAGGGCTAGCCACCCCGTTTATGAACAAGTACCTCTTACCAGAGAAACCAGCATGCTGCGAAGTGTGACCTCAAGCATATTCCTGACCCGTGTCCATAAAGGAGCGATTAAATACAGGAACTCTTCTTCTCTGCCATAGTACAGCCAAACTCTGCATTCACCAGCAACACAGGGACTGGATGGAATTTTCCCACAAATGGATTTACTAGAAAATCCCTTTTTGTGATACAGCTCTGCAACATCAACAGTCCTTTCATCAGCTATGTTGTGAATCATACAGTCACACATTTCTGATAGGCATCCAAGTAAATCATCTTCAAAGTTCATAAATAACACAGGAACAGGTTGCTCAAGAATGAAGTTGAGGCCCCATCCTTAGAGATACTCAAGGTGAGGCTGGACAAGGTTCCAGGCAACCTGCTCTAGTTGATGATGTCCCTGCTCACTTCAGAGGGGTTGGACTAGATGACCTTTGGAGGTCCCTTCCAACCCAGGCCACTCTGTGATTCTATGAATATCTTCCTCTTCAGGCTCAGTGAACCTTCCCCATCTGCCAAATCCAGGGCCAAATCCAAACAGCTTGGCTGTACTGACCAATTTTAAAGATGCTGTCTTTTCACAGACCTCAGTCCCATCCTGCACGCTTTCCTGTGGGACACCTTTTTGCTTTCTATGAACTCTGTCTGAGCAACAGCCTGACCTAATAAAAAGAGCAGACCTGGCAGAATGCAGCATGTATTTGTTGCTGATAAGATTATTCAAACTGCTTCCTAAGCTCTATTTTTATCTCTTCTAATTTTAGCTGTTTCTTTGCTTTACATCAGTCAACTGAGGCCCTTATGTAAGTTTTGTATAATTTCACTGGGAAAAATGCAACTATTTAAAGAAAGAAAAGACTTGTAGCAGTGTAGTGCTAAGACATGAGTTCTGGAGGAACAAGCAGGTGGCACAGTCATTTCTTCAGTGCCAGATTTAGCTTCTGCCTGCTATCTGCTCACCTCCTACTGACTGAAAACTCCAAGGTTTAACTCTAGAAGTAGAACGGTAAGAAGGAACCCAAACTCAGTAAGCTCTTTATGAAGAGATGGAAAGGTAGGTGGAAAGAGATACATGGAGATTCCTAGGCCAATTTTCCAAAGTTGTACTATGCCCAACACAAGATCAGGTCACGCTTAGCCTTCTCCTCAACACTCTCAAGAAGTCCAGCTCTTTTGCCCTTTCCTTAGAGATCATGTCCTCCAGATACCAGGCCACTGGTATCTAGAAGTGGACTTCACTGGACCCTAACCATCTTCTCTACATCAACCCTAGAGAACCCAGAACTGTGTTTCTGTGCAAGGCTGAGAAGCGAATACTGACCTTCCTTATTCTGCTAACCATGCCTCTGCCCATGAAACCCAGTTTTCCTCACTCACACTTGGCTCATACTCAGCTTAGCATTCAGGTAACCCCTTGTACCTCTGCAGCAGGACTGCAGTCACTTCTTGGCCAGCATGAGCACTTCTCTTGGACTTCACAAGCTTCAACAAACAGACTTGGTTTCTCTGTTGTCCCCGATTACCATCTTTTCCTTTACACGTTTGTTTCTGATCTTCCAAGGGCATTAAACAAATATAATCAGCCAATAAGTCCCCAAGTCCTCTTCTTGCCTTTCTAAGGAAGCAGTACAGCATTAGCTTCTTTCTGGTACTCTTTGACCTCTCATGAGTATGTTACACTTCTCTAAGTAGTCTCTAGATTTGTTCTCCCATCCTTAGCGCTCTTATTCTGCTTCCCAAACCATACCTGCACACTCAGAGGCCTCAGACTTTGTGCTTTTACAGTAACTTCCCTTCCCACCATAGCCTTCTCATGTCAGAAATCTGCACAAGGACACTGAAAAATCGGCAATGAGGAGGGACGATGGGCACCCCATTGCATTCCAGCTCCAATTAACAGTGGAAAAAAGATAATCTCCACCTGTTTTTTCTGTTTCACTCTCAGAATTGAAATGGGGAAACAGTCTCAAGCAACGTCAGAGGAGGTTTAGACTGGATCTTAGGAAGAAGTTCTTTCCTGAAGGAGAGAGTGATGGGCACTGGAACAGGCTGCCCAGAGAGGTGGTGGAGTCACCATTGCTGGAGGGTGACTTCTTTTTTAAGAAACAAGTAGCTGGAGCATTTGAGGTCATGGTCTAGAGGTTGAGGAGATGTTGGGACGAGGGCTGGACCTGATAATCCTGGAGGTCCTTTCCGGCCGTGAGGATTCTATGATGCTCCACAGAAGATACCAGAAGTATTACCAGGTCAGCTCCACCACACATCTTGACTTGATAGACTCAGAGACAAGAGAACAAGTCTCAAACTGTAAAATCTTAGTTCCTAGAGCACGAGTTTGTGTTAAACCTGCTTATACTTCTGTTGCTGTGCTTTTCTAAGTCTTTTGTGGGTATTTCCACAGAGACATGCATAAAATTTAGAGTCTTTCCAAGGTCCAGGAGACCACTCACTCTTGGCTTACAGGGCAAGAGACAGCAGGAAAAACCCCACTTCTTTATGTAGGTGCCTTGCACAAGTCTGTAATGTATTCATTCACTCAGACAAGCAGCTCTGGTGAACTTGTATGATGGCAACAAGGCTCTGTGTTCTTATTTGTTTCTAATTTTGCTTTCTAGTTTTTTTCCCAATGTCTCTGGCTTTCCTAATTCGCTGAAGCGAGACTCCAACGCATGTTTCACCTCCAGCACCACAGTGTTTTTCTTTAAGCTTTTTTATTCTGGGTGTAACAGTAACACCACAGTCATCGTGCCACTGTACAAAGCTCTGCTGTTCAGAAAGAACACCTGCAGGCAGGTGCTGAAGTGAAATATCTGCACAACTAGAATTTATGGGTTTTCTGGGTCCAAGAGTTGGCCAGAACCTTCACATGAAGTTTAGATTTAGCAACTTTTCAGTTCTATCATCCAAAGTAACAATGACAGTATTTCATGCTGTTGTCAATAGGAGTGTTCCTTAGTGCAAAACTAGGCAGAACAACCTTTTCAGATCACACACTGGGAAATACTTCCAGGCAGTGCAAATGGATGGCTAATGTGCTCATGTTGTACTGTACATCAAGAGGAAGCTCACACTGGGAAATTGGTATTGCCTGTTTGTCCATAGATGGCATAACTGAAACTCCAAGCCACAGTGATTTCATAAAATGTTCACAGCTGAAAGAATGCAGAATTAATCTGGAAAGAAGCCAAAATGCACATGTTTACACCTAAAAGTAGATCATCTTTAGTCAAAAAAGAATAGAGAATAAGCTAAACCAGTCACTCAGGCAGCACTAAGCCCCTGCACCAGAACCTGTTCATTGAGAGCACTAAGCAAACATTAATTCTTAGAATGTCTTTGCTTTCACACACTCTGTCTGCACTGTGCCTGTAACAGAGCACAGAGGAGCTATTCCAAGCCCTGAGCAGCTTTTTCACGCTGCACAGAAGAAGGCAAGAGCTCTCAAAATAGCAGGGTAAAACTAAGACTAACCACCAGGTCTATATTGTTTGTGTAGTCATTCATTCCATCTACTCCTTTTCCTTGCTGTTGCATAGGAAACTAAAAACTAGGCTCAAGCAGTATAAAATATCTTCTGCTCTAAACCAGACAGATTACGCTGTACAGCAGATGCATTTGCCTACACATTTCATCAACAAGAAGCCACTTCTTTGCTCAGACTACGTCTGTGCCTCCTACCTCATGGCCAAACCAGCTCAGGGACTTCTCACAGGGGTAAGCTAGACTTGGTTCCACTTAAACTTTCTTGTAACAGCATTACAGAATTACCGGAAAGTCTTTCCTGGTTATCAGGAGAACATTAGCAGAGAACCTGAGAGTGGTTCTAAAATAAAGGTGATAACAACAATCATCACATGAATGACTTTAACAATTAAACCAGCATACTGTCATATTAACCAAAGCCAAGGGCTACCTTTCATACTCTTCATGGAATTCTGTCACACGAGTGTCTGGGAAGGATTGATTTCATAAATGCTGTGCATCTCTTAAGTCAGTAAATGCCTTCAACAAAGGTAACTACCCTAAGCAGTACTTGTGTAAGTATGGGATCTCCTAGAACTTTAAGTGACGGGAAATAAAAACTGTTAATAACTTTGGACACTTTGAACAGCACAAGAGACAATGGACTGTTTGAGACTGCCATTTAGGAAGCCTAAAGATCTTTAGGAGCTTTCAGCTCCAATAACTGCTCATGTAAATCATGTAAACGTAAGTTGACTGTGACTGTAATTAATCAATCTCCTTCCCTTGTCCACCCACAAGTTCTCTTGCTGAAAATTTCAAAGCTTTGGCAGACTGTTCAACAGGAATGAACAGAGGAGAGCGATACACTGCCATAAACCAAGCCTATATACTGTATAAAGCACATCTAATCCTATTACATGCTGCTGATCGATTTTTAAAACCAATTCATCCTTATGAACATCCATTTGAAGAACCAATGTTTTATATAATACACTGAAATACTGTACTGCATCATCTATTAATGGAGTCCCCCACAGAACTGCTCTGTTGCTATCCCTATAGCTACACACAGAGAAATCAAGTAGTAAATAGATTAGAAATGCTCTTTCAGTTTTTCACAGAGGTTCTTCCCCTTGCTGACAAGTGCTTAATCTACCTTTCTATGAGCAGTAACTGTTTGCCCTGCATAGCTGCCTACAAGGCAGTTCTCTTTATTTGTAAGCATTTTCCACAAAGCCGGAACAAGATCAGCGACTGCACTGTCAGAGCCCAGTACCCCAGCCTGGAAAATACAGGACCATTTTTATCACCCATGTCACAAACAGAAAGACACTTAGTGACCTCTCATTACTCTAAAGGGTCAGTTGACTCTGTTTAGTATCTGCCATCACACAAGTAATGGCTGAGAGGTTCTGCAGAAGAGATGCCCTGAACAAGGTAAGAATCCTGAAACTACAAGGTCTCTCCTGTTCTTAATGTAAAACAATGTGAGGACAAATATCTACAGCAGTCATTTAGAAAATCTCATCTTGGAAGACACTAATTCCCTCCTTCCCCACCAAAATAGAAGCCTGAAGACAAAGGGAAAAAAACAAGTAAGAAATAAAAAGAAAGCAACTGCACAAACACAAAAGAGGGAAGGAATGAGACTACAGGCAAATGACAATGGTGAGGCACACAGCGATTATCTGCAAAACTGAATCAACCACTGACACCTGGGCACATAAGGAGTCGGCACAAAGCAAACTGATTTCCAGGGCAGCACCCAAAAAAGAAAAATAATAGACAAGAATGCTACAACAGCCTCTGTGTGTGCACAGGGACACCAACTGCACATGAGCTCATATACAAGTTGCAGTTCTCAGCTAGCCCAATCTCAAATGCTTGGCAAGCAAAGCATTTGCAAACCAAACCCTCATGACCTTTGATTAGCAACTTTTACATTTAATCATAAGCTTTCAGAACAGCACACTGCTGTTCCATGTTCATAGATTGCAAGATCATCTGGTCCAACCATTAACCCAGCTGTCCCAACCCCACCACTAAGCCATGGCCCTAAGTTTTAGATCTAAATTGCTTTTAAATACGCCCAGGGATGACAATTCAACCCCATCCCTGGGCAGCCTGTGCCAGTGCATGATGACCCTTTCCAGGAACCAGGTTTTCCTAATGTCCAACCTAAACTTCCCCAGGAGCAACTTGAGGCCATTTCTCTTGTCCTGTCACTGGTACCCTGTGAAAAGGGACCAACCCTCACCTTTCTACAACCTCCTTTCAGGAGACCTGTAGCAATAAGGTCTTCCCTGAGAGGCCTTTTCTTCAGACTAAATGATCACGGATTCATCTGCAGCTTGATATTCACATTATCCCAGATTTTAATGGCATCTGCATGGGGTAAGGAGAGGAAATTAAGCTCAGTTCTTCAGTTGGGCCAAATACACACCATCTCACGCAATGCAGCATAAAACTGATTTGAGAAGGAATTGTACTTGGGGGAATTTTCCCTACAAAAAATGAGAAGCTGTACTTTCTAACTCAAATCAGTTAGGAAATGTCTTGGTATCTCTCCCACTTGTCTTCTCTCCCTATTAAAGTCAGGATTTGCAAAATAGCAGCAAAGATTAAAACCCGTGTGCAGTCAAAATCACAGAATCACAGAGTGGTAGGGATTGGAAGGGACCTCACAAGATCATCCAGTCCACTTCCTCTGGCAGAGCAGGATCCCTTAGATCCAGTCACACAGGAACATGGGCAGGTGGGTTTCAAACATCTCCAGAGAAGGAGAATCCCCTATACTTTGTGTGTAAGAAAATCAGTAAATGCTAGAAATCAGGATGTTAGCAACAGTCTGGGTCACGGTTTATGTGCAGTTTGTCAAAGCATTTTTAATGCAAATGCTGATTAGCTGGGTAATGCACAGGGTCCAGCACTGCTTACCACACAGCAAGCAAACTTCAAGTTCAAGATCTGCCTCAGCTGGAAAAGCAGGTGAGCAGACAGGGAGAAACAGTCATCTCTCCTGATCTGCATCATTATGTTCCTCAAGAGACAAGCACTGACAGCTTTAATTCTGGCTTTTCTCAGCTTACGAGTAATTAGCCTGGAAGCCTTACTGATGCTCTTTTAGTAAACGGTTTGTTGTGAAAAGACAAATGTGTGCAAGGAGCAGTAATAGATCCTGAACATCCTTCAGCTCTCCCTACAGTGAACAAACAGTGCGACTGGAAAAACGAACATTTATTCCAGCAGTACTGGAACTGCTCAGACCAGCTGAACATCACCGGTGTTATGGATTTTTCTACGGAAATGCCAGGAAAATGTGAGACAGAAAATAAAGAAAATCAAACAACCAAAGGCCTAAAAAACCCCAAACCACACAAAACCTTGCCCTAAATATAGCAAACACTTCCTAAGGCTTTGCTCCCAGATGTGCTATTACCTTTCCTCCTGCTGTTCCCCACTGCTTCTGCTCTTAGTTTCCACAAGGCAGAGTAACCAATTAGAAGGAGCAGCAGCCTGGAATTACCTCACTTGGAAGCAGCACTAAAGGGGCTCTGGAAACAGCAAGAGATAGACCTAGAAGTCCTCAAAAAACTTCTCAGAAGACCAGAAGAAAAACAAACAAGAAGGGACAAGAAATATTAAATGGAGGGAAAAGAATCTAAAAATCATGCATGCCTTAAGGAAGACCTGGAGCCAACACAGGAAGACACAGGTAGGTTCTGAAGGCCTTGTGTAGTCTGTTCAATCCTAGTGCTTGTTACTAGTGTTAGTAACCATTTTAGCATTTCCTAACAAATAACTGGCTCATCAATGCAGCAGATCACGGTAAAGAACACAAACCCTATCACCGACATGCACACTGTGATCAAGCACAGGATACCGCACTACTCCTCAGCTCGTCTGTCTTAGAATCATAGAGGATGGGAAAGGACCATTAAAGTCCAGCCCTCATCTCAGGCCATCTTGCAAAGGGTGGTTATGGCGTAACACCCAATCATTAATAACCCTCTGAAAAATATGTAAAATATATTATAAAAATAGAATAAAAATATAATTAAGAAGGTTTTTTTTTCTTTTCTCGCAATGCTCCTGCTCACTGCAGCGTAAAGCTACTGGGATTTTGGCGGCTGCATGACCCCAGAGCATTCTGAAAAACTAGCTGTCAGAAGAATTTTAAGCTGAACTTTAACTGCAGGATTATCACTCAGAATGCAGATAATGGTTTCTGATTGCACAAATCAATTTTCATCACCAGCAGCAATTACGATAGCTGAGAGCAGCTAGAGCAGGCTATGTACAATATTCCAAAAATGTAAACAGGAGGGATGCTGAGAAAACAGAGCTGCTTAATTCAAAACTAACTGTGATTCCTTACTGCATGAGGATATCAACGCCAAGCAAACACATCTGAAGACTCTTCCTGCTCATCAGTCAGTTCACTTGTTCTTAAGGCACTCATTCCCAAGACAGACAGAGTCCCTGTGTCTGAAGTCTATACATAAAAAAGTTTCAAAGCCCTAAGAAAAGCTGGGCAGTGGCTCAGACTTAACACACAGACAGAGCAACTCAAGATGCAAAACAACCAAGTTTGAACAGGCTGATACAGCTACTTGTGAAATGCAGCCATCTGCATAATTCTTACCCCGACAGACCTGAGGCTTGTGAATACTCGTGATTTTTACAAAAGCCAATGCAGACAGAATTTCTGCTTCCTAAATAACAGCGTTGTTGAAAGCTGCTGCAAGCTTCAGATGGTTACTTCTCAACTGCTGGGTAGAGGCAGAAAACAGCATTAACATTTCCAAAAGTTCAGTTACAGGGAAGTCTACTGTACTGTGCTGTTTAGATGACCGTGGTGAGAGAACAGGACCCCACTAATAAATGACTTGTTGCTCAAAACACAGAAGAAACCCAGCAAATAAGGGGAGGAGGATGCTGCAGACAGATCTGCACAGGCTGAGCCATTGGGCAGAGGCCAGAGGGATGAGGTTTAACAGTGCCAAGGGCAGGGTCCTATACTTCGGCCACAAGAACCCCCTGCAGAGCTACCAACTGGGGGATGAGTGGCTGGAGAGCAGCCTGGCAGAGAGGGACCTGGAAGCACAGGTTGACAGCCAGCTGAACAGGAACCAGCAGGGTGC
>VZRI01001479.1:65170-78832 GCA_013397515.1 Upupa epops
GAAAGGGTGATCAGACACAGGAATGGACTGCCCAGGGCGGTGGAGGAGTACCCATCCCTTCAGGTAGTTACAGAGAGTGATATGGTCCCTCCTGAGTCTCCCCTTCTTCAGGCTAAAAAACCCCAAGTCCACCAGCCTCAGTTCGTAAAGTTCCTTAATTATCCCCAATGCCCAGATATTGCTGGTTTTGAAATAACAAAAAAGGCTTTGTTTTTAACTACTGGAAGGCGCAGCAGCTCAGCAGTGCAAGCCTAAGAAATTTAAGAAAATCATTTGCAATCAAGTAAGGAAATAACGGTTGTGCTCCTTAACAGAGAAGAAATCCTGTTTCTCTGCTCTTACAAACCTGCATGGCATCTTTCATCACAAGCTCCCCACTAAGTTCAACCCCCCCCCCCAAAAAAAAAAGAAAAGCAATAAAAGTTTAATGAAAAAATAAGCTGACTCTCTTTACCATAAATGTGAGACCAAACACAAACCAAAGCACAGGCTGCAGGCAGGTTGGACACTGTAATGAAGACACATTTGTGCATCCACCTCATCCCAGCTGATCTTCCAGGGTTAAGAGGGCACCTGTGAGGTTCACAGACTCTAATCTATGCTTCTCTTAGGACTATGACTAAATCACATGAGTGATAAATCAGCACCCTGCTGTGTGTAGAGCAGCAGATTACCATCACATACATTTTGGTTTTTTAAAAAACCCAAACCGTTCTGAATGTTACACTCAGGAAATCCAATTGCAATGGCTAATTAAGTCTAAATGGTCAATCTAATGAATAGATTGAAAATCCTCAGCGTGCTGGTGGCTGCGATGCAAAAGTTCACAGAAGCATGGCTAACGGCGAATCAATCCAACAGAATCCTTCCTTGTAAATTGTCAGGGTTATGACACAGAAATATGGGTTTAATTATGAATATACATTCTTAATTGCAGAAAAGGCAGGACTTAATTACAGCTTTACCTAAAGCAATTTAAATGCTATATTAACAGGAATCACCACCGTGTTCTTTTCAGAAAGCAAAACACGGATAACATTTCCACACAGGTCTTTAAAGTAGTAACTTCAATAGAGTAGGGTATGTTAGTTTTGAAAATATTCCTGAGTATGGGTAGCTCAGATCAGGGATTTCTTTATTTTCCAGTGAACACCTTGTAATTTTGGTCGTCACGTAAGAAACCTGTTGAAATAACTACATTAGTAGGTGAAAATGTTGATATTATGAATTACTCTGTTTATTTACTTCTCCAGGTTTTCAGAAGGCTATGTTTTTCTTACAGACGTAAAGGATAAACAGCCTCTGATCAGCTAGCTCATCAGACCTGGCCCAGGTTTTTCTGCTTTACTGTGGACACTAGCATGGTGTAACTGCTATAGCATTGCCAAGGGCTGGATGGATACACCAAACTGTCATGACTGAGCAAGTCCTACCTCCAGGCACTGCTTGCAGCTGCTGTCCAAACTAATTGTAGCAGATACTAATGTCTTCTTTTATGGGTTAGTCTCAGTTTTTGCACAATGTGGAGAGCCGCCAGTTGAGGATCACAAAGCACATCAGTGCTTGGGCAGGAAACAGCACCTTCTCCTGCCTCCAGCTCCACTCACCCAACCAAACCCATAGACCTGTTCTGCTGCTCCAAGAAAATGCCTTTCCTATAAAAATTATTTTCTCTGAAAGAAGCCAAAACCTTCCTCAAATAATTCTTAACACATGGATACTGCTCTAAGGGGTAATGGGAGCAAAAGTCTGAACTCAGCGAACAAGACAGTCACGTTCAGCTACTCTGCGGCTAACAGTTGCTTGGATGAAACCCAAAATAAAAGCCATAGGAAAAAAAACATTCTAAATCAGTGTGTGACAGGATACTGTCAGTGACAGTCGAGAGCAAGGTGTGTCATGGAACAGGGATGTCCTGCTTGAGGCCTGGGGCTGGCTGCAGCCAGTAGCACCCAGCTACTGCCTCAGAGCAGCTGCTCACATTCCTGCTGCTTCTGCACAAGACTTCTGGTCTTGCCTCATTTTCTCCACATACAAGCAAACACTATAAAGAAACCCTTTTGAAGGGTCAAGGACTGGAATTTCATCAGTACTGAGTAAGGACAAACTATTCACTCACCTTAAAACACTGCATTTGTATAAATCTCTACAAATTCTCCTAGGTGGGGAGACAATCAAATAAATATTAAAGAAAGAATACTCCAAAACACCAGTCTCCAGGGTTTTTTTCAATAGGAATACAGGAGAAAAGTTCTTTTATCTGTTCTCACAGCATTCTACATTCCATTTTCATTAATGGTCATAAATTTAAAAAACCCCAAACTTTTCAAAAGCCTCCTCTAAAAGCCCTCATTTCTTACCCATGGTATTTGCTGTGTGGGGATTTAGCCAAGGTGGAGTCAATAACACTGCAGCTACCTACTCATCTAACCTACTCAAGCACACCCAGCAGAGCGTGCCAGAATTCGGTTGTTCAGTTCCAGTTGGAGGGAGGCTGCCCTGCCCCAGCACAGTGAACACTGAGCAAAACCTTCCCTCCGAATTCTCCTGTGGCAGGAGCCCATCTCTCCTGTGATCTCTTTTTACTGGCTCACATATAAGAAACTGCACTCATGGAAGGCATTACAACTCTGAAACAATAGGGAAAAATCCACTCCAAACCTAACGTGGAGTGGAGATACTCCCCCCCTCCTCCTCTAAAGGATATGAGGTTATACAATGAAAGGAAAATTGCTATTAAAAAGGATAGAACATGAGCTAAAAACAACTGAGGTAGAGTTAATGGAAAATGTCAAGGCTTCGACAAGGGATGAAGAAGTACAAGGCAGAGAAAAATTAAAACTAAGAGTATCTTAATCTAAGAATCTAAGATTAAGACTAAATCCCACAAGTGTGTGGTTTAAAGTTTGAAAATAAATGAACTGTAAACCATAAAGTTTTAGTTTCAAATAAATCTCCTTTTTGTTGGGAAACACAATACCCGCTCAGGATCACACTGCCAGGTCCCATCCATTCAGCAACAGGGCCCAATCAACAACAGGCCAGGCAGAACGGATGCACAAATCACACTTGATGAATTATTACACAATGCTTGCAATGGCAGAATAAATTGCTGGTTAGGTCATGTCAGACCCAGAGGGCTGTGAACTACTGAAAGATAGTAAGTAATGTTCTGGAAAGCAAGGAGTTTCTGATGTGAGAGAGATGCAGTTAATAAAACAAACAAGGGGAATAAAGCAAGTACATGTGGAACAACAGATTATGGCCACAGCTGCTCTGAAGGGACTGGCTGCTCATAACCGTTGATCTATCCCATTCCTCCAGCTGCTAAACTGCATTAACACAGCTAAAAATACCTTTGCTCCTTTTTTTTTGTTCTCTTTACTGCTTTCTGTTTAAGAAAAGAGGATTAATTGCCACAGGAGTTATGTATGGCAGAGTATCTGGGTCGCAAGCCATATTCTGAAAGCACCGCTGAAAATACAAATGTTTTTTAGCTCCCGATTTAGGCACTATAAATTTTCTAAACTAGTTAGGCTCTGTTTGGGTAGGTTGTGTTTTACTGGTTCTTTGTCCTGTTGTTTATTCAGGGTGGAGGGGTGCTGGTTATTTTCTTCCCTGGTGTCTCCTAGGAGCTGTTTGAGTCATATCCCACATGGACTACACAGAGCCTCAGCTACTGCAGTTCCATCTCTCAGATGCTGTGAAGCAGAGAGTGTTCTTAATTAATTCCTCAGACACCCAGCAGACGGAAACTGCCACCTTTATCTACCGTCTACTGCTCCCTTCCACTTCCAAGCACGAAGAGCACAGCTCCAAGCTGGCAGCCTTTCCCAACAGAAGCATCTTCCCTGAGATAAGCCCCACTGAAAATGACAGGACTCGGCTGCACACAGTTCTGGCAAAAATAACCTCTAAACAAGAGAGAAAGGCCAACAGTTACCATCAAGGAGATATGTCAGCTCCTGTGGCTCTCACCTTCCTACAGAGAGTGAGCCAAGCACTCCAGAAATAAAATTAAGTCAAAGTAATAGCAGGTCTGCACAGCTGGTATCTTCACAGAGACCAGATGCCATCTCACACTAGCCCAAGACAAGTAAATCAGCTTTCCAAGTGCAAGTGTTATAAAGAAGAGAAGCAGAGGTCCATCAAACTGCAGGTTTTGGGGCTGCATTTACTTCACTATAGGCACGGACACCCCACCCCATACACTCCCACCATGGGCAGATCATTCCTCAACAGAGATCAGCCTCAGTAGCTTTCCAGCAGGAATTCATTTGCTTGGCAAAGAAGAGAAGTACCTCAGCAAGCAGTTCCTTTTGAAAGGAATGGGTTTACTTCTCCAGCTGAGAATAACGTGACATTGGGGATTTTGTTTATTCCTTAAAAAGAAACAGAATTAACCAGCAGCATTTACGAATGCGATGCAGCCTGATTTGATCAGTGTTTTCTTCCTATATTAAGATGTTTGTTAATCATTCATCCCATAATTTCCCTAAAACGCTTGCTCAATATGTTAAAACGTATGCATTCAATTACATTCAGAAAACCTCTATTGCTTGATTGGGGAGTCATGATGCCAACAGCTCTCACAGCCTGCCATCTCTGAAGACAGAATCATACTTAATACTTAGTGTAACTAGGCTTTTCATCTTAAACTGTAATTACTTTCCACTTCAGAACTACAGAACGAAGCATCTTCGTCTACTGAAGACTCCCAGAGCACAGAGAGCTTCCAAAAATTGGACAAACACATTACTGATTTTCTCAAGGGAGTAAGGTGCTTGCTGAGTGCCATGAACAAATCTAACTCCTCACGTGCAGCATAAGAAGATGCAGCATGAGAAATGACACCCATTACCCCTGTTTGTATGTCAGAAACTCAACGGCAGCTCACTGAAATCACAATCACAACCCAAACAACAGGAAAACCTACAACAGCCTCTAGGAAATTAGTGCTGTCCATACTGAGAAAATGACAATAAAGGTTTACTTGTGGGCCCAACAAGGGGAAGAAATGAGCTTCAATGTAAATAGTTGCTGTTTAAAGAAAAGGTTCATCATAAGCACCTTTTCATGAGATTGGACCCCCACAAAAGCCAAAAGGTGACTGCCTGCCAGTCATAAACGTGAGCAATTTTTCAGAGAATTCAAAAAAAGACATCAGCACTGCAGCTGAAATTCAACTCACCGGATAAACAGAATAAAGAGGCTTCAATTCCAGAAAGCTTCCAAACACCATGTGTATTTATACACAGGCTTATTTGTACACACATTCATGCTTCTGCACCAGTGAAAGGGATTAAGAAAAGTCAAGCGAACAGCAAATGTCTCTAACGAGCCATAGTGCTGCTTAGAAGGAACGAAACAATTACAAAACCTGATTAAACCCACAGCAAGGAGCTTGATCCAAGCGACAACATTCCTTACCTCTTCTGCATTCTTGTTCCTGGCTTCTCTCCTTGCTGCTTTTTCTTTTAGCCTTTTCTCCTGAAACAAACAAACAAAATGCACAGGTTTAAAGCAAAGTCCTGAGTTCTTTTCCTCTAATATTTTCAGATTAAAGACGAGGCAGTAGTGCTCTACCAGCTGGATTCACCCTCCATGTGACTGACGAAAAACAATAAAAAGATCTGATTCATTCTGCTTTGCTCTTAAAGGAAATAAAACCACAAGAATGATTCAAATTCACATTTTATCTTCAGCTGAGACTTGTTACTCAAAAGAAAGATGCAGCTAAGTGTTCTGACAACATTAGTAATTGCCTCTAAAACAAGGCAGTTAAAAATGGCACCAAAAGATCTAACTTTTCTTACTTCTCAGTGCCTTCCTATGAAATCAACTACCTACAATGGTAATTTTCATAACTTCAGAACTGCTAAAGTGGAGTGAAAGTGAAAGCATGTTCTCCCTGGCTTTCATATTAGCAATTGCATCCATTCAGAAACCAGAAGTCCTCCTTTTCTCGCAGTGATGCTGGTGACATTGTTGTTGAAACCTTTTTTTTAGCATAAAGATGTTCCTGAAATACAATTCTTTTAGCTTCTTTGAGCAATACAAGCCTTTCCTGGCATTCACACATTAGAGCAGAGTCCGTATAAAAGAGGCCATTAACATCAGTCCAGGGGCCACACCTCAACAGAGTGAAAGGTGAAGACCAGACATGATGCAGCTGATTCATGGGAGTAATAAGAATGCTCCAGCACCAGCAGTCCTGGTGCCAGATCCTCAAGATGATGCTACTGAAGCATGGGGCTAGGCACCACACAAAGCTGTTTGGAAAAGTGTTGTGTTTGAATGCAGACTGGGGAAGGGGTGAATACAGCCACTAAGATTTCCAGAATTAGGATCTAAACCAAATTTCTTTGGAGCAGTTTATCTGGAAGGTGCTGTTCTCTATTTTCCCAATTGCTCAACCTACAAGAAGCGTCTAACTCCGAGTAAACTTCCCTCCAAGTCGAAACTGAACAGAGTTCATCCCTCCCCACAAAAGTCAGGGACAAAACTGCATAGTTTGTGCCTCTCTGCTTCATACAGTTCTCCAGTGTTATTGTGAGAGCTCTTTGGTACCAACTCCCCAGTATTCATGGTAGGAAAGAAAACTGACACCCCACCACTGTAAACAGATACAACACAGCTGTCTCACTGTTTCAGTGAAAAAAAAAAGACAGTGAAGAAAGAAAAAGACACCAAAAACAGTAATGACTCATCAGGCCCCAGAGTCATCACACGGAGCAGGATTGGTGACTAAGTCTAGGTTCTGTCTGGTAAGAACATAGTCAGTGTGCCCCCAACAAGCTAGACCTACGTAAGTGTCATGACCCCATGGGCACAACCGGACCATCCATGTTACGGTTCCTTCTCTTCCAAGTCAAACCTGTAAGAATTTCTGATCACAGAATCACAGTGTTAGGGATTGGAAGGGACCTCGGGAGACCAGTCAGCAGTCCAATCCCTCTGCCAGAGCAGGATCCCCTATATCCAGTTGCACAGGAACATGGCCAGGCAGGTTTCAAATGTCTCCAGAGACGGAGATTCCACAACTCCCTGGGCAGCCCCCTTCAGTGCTCTGTCACCCTCACTGGGAAGAAGTTTCTTCTCATCTTGATGTGGAACCTCCTTTGTTCCAGGTGCCCCTTGTCCTATCAATGGATGCCACAGAGAAGATTAATTTGTCCTTTTGTAATGATTGTACCCAAGTTTTCCATTTGCACCTGTTCTGGTTTTAAATGGTTTAGTTGTGCTTTCTTCATCTCTGGGGTCACCATTAGGGTTCTCTCCATTTTCTGTTACAATTGTGACACTTTTCAAACTTTACTACTGGAAAAATGAAAGAGAACAGAGCTAGAAAGTACCATAGCAGATACTACAAAGCAGGATAAAGCAGCTTTTAAACTAGATAGTCTTGAAAATTTTCAATAGAATAATTCTACAGTATCTGAAAAGACAGTGTCTTAACTACTGACACAGACTCAAGCCAATATAGCAGCAAAATTCCAGCTCAAGGGATTTACAGAGCAGCACTGAAAAGAGCTATGAAAGCAGGAGATTGACATAATGCCATGGAGGAGGAGTGAGCCAGACAGTGTAATACAGGTAAGTCTCTTAAGAAGAGTAAAGACACAACAATTTTGAACATGAATAGGTGCAGAGGATGAAATCACAACTAGAGAAGAAAAACAAGACAGAGCAGCAATCAGTGCGAAATGCTGAGATGCTGTCAAGACCATTTTGTTTTCTTTGAGTAAGAAAGAGCAGATTTGGCTCCTTCTCAGTGAAAATGAAGCAGATTTTGCATGGGGTGCAGCTACACTGACACAGGGTTGGAGTTAGGAGGGTATTTCAAAGGCCAGTGTCTTAATCAGGCCCTCTACACTGCTGTGTCTCACACTGCAAGGTGGTCTTCAGAAGCACAGCTAACACCTTTCAACCAGCACTGGGAGTCACAGGGTCACAGAACCATTGTCACTGGGAGGAACATCAGGAGGGCTATGGTCTTTACAAACAGCAGGGTTGGCTCTGAAGTCAGGCCAGGCTGAACCTTCATCCTGCCAGGTGAGAATCCCAAGGATGGAGACCGCATAACATCTCTGGCATCCAAAGCCACTGCCCAGTTACGCAGAAAAGTTTTCCCTTACATTCATGCTGAATCGCTTAGTTCAGCCCATGGCCATCTTATTCTGGCCCTGCATTGCAGTGAAGGGTCTGGTTCTCTCTCTGTTCACAAGTTCACTAGTTTGTGGGTTGGAAGGGACCTCATTCCACTGTCTTACAGCTCTCACCACGAACACCTTTCCTCTCAAATCCAGTGGGAATCTCTCCTGGAGCAACTTGTAACCATTCCCCCTTGTCCTTTCTACAGGACTCCTTGTGAAAGGGAAGTCTCCATCCTCTTGGTAGCCACCCTTGATGGTCTGGAACATCGCAATAAGGTCCCCTCTCAGCCTTCTCAAGGCTGAATAGACCCAGTTCTCTCAGCCTTTGTTCATATGGGAGGTCTTCCAGTCGTTTGATCATCCTGGTCACCTTTCTCTCGACCCTCTCCAGTCTATCAGCATCTTTTTTTGTCTAGCAGAGGCCAAAACTGAATGCAGTGCTCAAGGTGTGCTGAACAAATTTCTGTTTGTCAGTAGAGGAAAAACGTCCCTCAAAGTGATTCCATGCAGAGAATCAGGTAAGACCTAACAAAGTGCAACACACTGCCCCTCAACAGGCAATCTCATTCTCAGCACCATCTTACTCTACAATCTTGTTCTTACTGGCCTATTTCACTTGCTAATTCAGGAATAGCTATCAAGCTTGAGTTGACTCTAATTCCAAAAAACATTCCTGTTACGTTACTGCTTAAACCTAAGACACAGTTCCAAGCCCATGTGTAAGTATATACAGTGAGCTTAATAGTTCTCCCCTGTCACAACCTTACTATTACCTGGAGAACAACTGTATGTTCTACTGTGCCTGGGTAACATCCTCACACAATAATGATTTCTTGTATATAACTACACAAATTAAACACCTTGCCTTAGGTTAGGAAGAAATGCTCCAGCCCAGGCAGAAATACAGATCTATCTGCAGGGATTCAGATGACTACTTTAATTGCAGTGTCATTCACTCTCACATTGCTACTGCGAGGATGCACTACAAAAGGCACATGCAGGAGACACACAACAGCACACTGTACGGCAGCTGTGAAAAGAAATCAAGTGAGGCAAAGCTAAACCAAACAGTTCAATATTGATTTATATCTTGGGAATAGATTCTGCTCATCTGTGGATGTCTGTAACTGTCTGCAAATACTTGGTTGTCCGACATATTTCTTCCCATGTGTGAAAGCTAAACACAAACATCTGGATTGTCTTGGAATAACAACACAATCCAATGCCAGATTTTATCACTGTTGTATCAAGCTATCAATCACTGCGTGTAAAACACTTGTCTAAACCATCTGGTCCCTCAAGCAGTTTAAGGGAACCCCCAGTGTCAAAGTCTCGGTTCTATCCTAGATTCATGCTTACCACACTTCTTAACTCGCTCTTCCACAAGGTGAAAGAATTGAACCCCAGGTGTTTCTCAGCAGTTAGGTTGCTCTTTCCTAAATATTTCTGAATTCTCACCATATCCCCAACCCTAACTGTCACCCCTATTCACCAAGAACTCTATCAGCCCTTGATGTGAACTATTGCATTGGCATAGTCCTGACCAACCACCACATTGCATCGACACACTTCACTTAAGGTCCCTTACAACAAAAACTATCCTAAAACTCTGTCTCTAAGGGAAGAGTTTCCAGTCAAAAAATTCTATGCTATATCTTTTCTTCATAGAAATTTGCATTTAAAACAAAGCTGCTTTTTTTGAGCCAAACTTAACAGCACAGCTTTCTTCCATGTCACTGAAGAAAACCTTGAACAAACCTGATGAGCCCACTGGAAACACTATTTCACCACAACTCACTGGTTTGGAATGTTCCAGTTAGCGAGGTCCTGGTCTGTTTAACATGAAGTGAGAAGCCTTTCAGAAATGTCATTGTATTCCACAGATGTGTTTACAAAGCAAATTCTACTCTGATAAAAATATATCAACACACAGAGTTCACTCCATGTCTGTTTTCCACAAACCCACCCTGGTTATCAATACATTCCTTTCATTTAGTTCTTCTTTGGCTAGACCAAGTTGGATGGGGCTCTGGGCAACCTGGTCTAGTGAGAGGTGTCCCTGTTCATGGATGATCTCTGAGGTCCCTCCCAACCCAAATCATTCTGAGATCCATTAACATAACTCAGAAGAACTTCTTGGACAGCCTTGTCATATCTCCTGCAGTTTCTCTCTTTTCTTGTCTCCCAGCACACATCTATTTCACCAGGACAGCTAATAACCCCAGTAATCACAGCGATTAAGTTCTTACTCATCACCATGTAATATGGCTAAATAATATGACTCTCAACAAAATAAAGAAGAGTTACTGCTTGAGCTTTCTACCTTTCTTCCACTGGAAGGGACAACAGAATTAGCTCTGCCTAGCAAGAAGCCAAAGCCATCGATAGGATTAATGGTTGGACTGGATGATCTCAGGGGTCCAACCTGAATGATTCGATGCTTCTATGAAAAAGCAGCTTCTAACACACATGAAATCTACTCACTGGTCTTAAACCTGAAGCTAAGAAGTCTGCCCCAGCTTTTGACTGTTGTATTTTCCTCTTTCTTTCACTGTTGGGCTTTAAAACAAACACTCCCACCCCCTTTCTACTTTTCCTCAAGACTGCAACTCACCCACTAAAAGAAAATATCCTAACATTTACATTGCTTGTCCTCAGGTTGAGACCAAAAACAAATAAACAAAACGTAGGATGGCAGCTCTCTCTGTTTGGGGAGCTCAGGAATACATGAAGGACACATTTATGATCAGCTAGAAGCAAATATTTTCCATACAAAAAAAAGAAAACCCAGCAACTGTGAAAGCTGGAATTTCTTCCCTGTGCTCCCCACCCAGGAAGACCCCTCTTTTTTGGACTCTCTTCTACCACTGATTAAAAGATCCCTTTATGTTGCCAAGAAGGTTAACTGGGTTGTTCAAAAAATACAGGGCTTATTGCCTTGTAAAGTGTGAGTGAATTTTGTTTCATACAGTAATTTTGCTCTCAGATTTTGAATTTGTAAACAATTTGTACAACCTCACTTTCTTTCTCTTGAAGAATACACAGGTCATAACCATGCTGGCTTACAAGTTCCTTTAGGTGATGATATACTGCACTTTTATACTGCCCAAAATTCACTGACCTCTTAGAATCATAGAATCATACAATGCATTGGGTTGGAAGGGGCCTCTAAAGGTCACCTAGTCCAACCCCCCTACAACAAGCACATCCATCTCTCACTAGAACAGACTGCCCAGAGCCCCATCCAGCCTGACCTTGAATGGCCTCAGGAATGGGGCCTCTACCATCTCTCTACACAGCCTGTTCCAGGGTTTCCCCACCCTCAGATTCAAGAACATTTTCCTGCTGTCAAGCCCAAAAAAACTACTTTCTAGCTTAAAGCCACCAACCCTTGTCCTAGCATTCTATGCCCTCCTGTGCTTACCTGAAGGTAAGAAGTAGCTCCACTTAATCCAACAGGCAAATCTCTTTCATGCAAAAATTGCACGATCACCTGCAGTGTTTTTGTTCCAGCACTAAAGAATCCTCACAGGTTTTGATCAAATATTTTAACTCTGTGTATTTAACCAATCCTTATACACTGAGGCTCTAATTTTGAGATACCAACCTCTTCTATTTAACAGGTGAGGAAATGACCTACCACACACAACAGATCTTAGAAGTGGCTGAGGTTTGGAGTAAACCAGCATTTCCTGGAAAACTCTGGATGCCACTTGCAAATTTGATACCAGTACCCAAAGAATTTCTCAGTGCTTTACTTTTCTGTTACAGGGATAGAGTTCAGGGTGGTCAGCTGAGCTGCAGAAAATACATCAACAGTTCAAAAGCTCTTTGAACCTCTCACGTGTTGGCATTGGCACATTCAAGAACTGGCTGGCTTTTGCACCCATTTTAAAGCACAAACGTGCTCTGAAAAGTGACTTAATAAAGGGCACTGCAGTACGCTACGGCTCTCCAGCCTCAGATTGCACAGCAACTTCATGCTGCTCACATGAAAAAAATTTACTAGTAATAATAATTACTAATAATTGGTTGCAAGCAACTTGGTGTCTAAAACCTCAACTATAACAAATTACAGCACCAGATCATAAAGCAAGATTGCTAGCTTCTAGCTACACAGCGTCATGCTTCTACTCTGCATTGATGGATAGAAGAAAGCCTCGAACTAGTGAAATTGTTAATTACTAAAAATAACCAGAATGGGGGAAGGACTGAATACCTGTTAAGGAAGTCACTTTCTGCCCACCAATACATTTCATATTGCCTCCTAGTTTAATATTTGTCTCGTTCTAGACAGTAGGAAATCATTCTCATGCAAAACAAACCAATGCTCCCAGCTGAATCCTACAACTGCATTAATTTCATGGAATTTATTTGAACATCAATTGAAAAATGGGGGGGAAATCCAAAGCTTTTTGCTTATTTTGTGTTTGGTTTGTGCTTGGTTTGCTTTGTGTTCTTATTTACATCTCTTAGCATATGGTTTTAGAATGTTATTGAATAATCTCTTCAAGCAAGAAACTGTATAAACAGGATGATGCAAACCCCATCTGCAGAGCTGGTGTTTATGTAGGGTAGGGAAAGTGAAACACACAGGACAAGGGGCATCACAGGCACATGAAAACCAACCCAGTGAGAATCTTCACTTCAAACAAGCACCGGACAATGTCTTGAGGCAGCTGCACAAAAGGTATTCTCGTATAAAAGCTGATAACACAAACTAGCAGAAACTGACCCTTTAAAGGACACTTGGAAGAAAACAACACAGGAAAAGGGTGAAAAAGAACAGTGGAAATAAATCCTCTCTTCTTTAGCATCTGAATGTGATTTCAGGATGAAAATGGGGTTTGAAAGTTAAGCCATCTCTTTTAAACTTACAAGCGTTTAGCAGACCTAGACTGTGGCAAAAGTGATTTGGGACGTTCCCTGACTGAAGAGAGAGATGAGGTAGGAAACCTGTACATGTACAGCTTGGTTCTGACAAACAGCCTTCCAGTGAGAGAGAGATCACAAAATCACAGAATGTCAGGGATTGGAAGGGACCTCGGAAAACCATCCAGTCCAATCCCCCTGCCAGAGCAGGATGCCCTAGATCCAGTCATATGGGAACATGGCCAGGCGGGTTTGAAACATCTCCAGAGAAGGAGACAACTAAAACACAGGAATTAGGATACAGAGGCAGCCCACTAATCACCGTTCTTGTCTGCAACCAGCATTTGAGCCACATTCTGAAGCTACAGAAAGCAAAGGGTTTCTTTTAAATGAATTCACAGACCCTACCATTCCACCCTGCACACACATATGGAGGGGTGGGAGGACAAAAGTAACTGTAAATACAATTTCAACAGAACTACATTAGGAATTGTTGATGGTGTTTAAAATAACATTAAAGCTGTGAACTCTAGTCTTAAGAACAAAACACTCGAGTATTTTCTGGAGAGGTGGTGGAGGCCCCCTCCCTGGAGCCATTCAAGGTCAGGCTCTGGGCAATCTGTTCTGGTTAGAG
>VZRI01001479.1:78868-91904 GCA_013397515.1 Upupa epops
GGGGGGGGGGGGGGGGGATTAGATGCCCTTTGGAGGACCCTCCCAGTCCAATACATTCTATGATACTATAAGGTATACTTCATCTGATTTTGGTTTAGAAGGGATGAGAACATTTACAAGTGGGAATTCATAGTCTAGAGAGGTCATAGAGTCTTGAACCTTGTTAATGCAGCCACTCTTAAGAAACAGTTAGCTTCTGCACACCAGACCTGTGAGAAGCCATAAACACCCTGCAACTAACTACCTGTGCTTGCTCAAGCGCATACAGGTATCCACCAGTGCCCCAGTCCTCATCAAGCACAGGGTCTGGCCCCGTCAGAAGCTGCTGTGCTGTCTCCAAGAGCCATGACAGGTCAAGGTCAGTGGTTTGGGCAGCTGTGCCATTACATCCTCTGGCAGGATTAACAGCCTGGCACAGAAGCTCCTTCACACACTAAGGCTGCAACTCCACCTTAGCTGAAATCAAACCTGCACTGCTCCAGCTTCCACCCAGAGCTGCATTTCCTGATGGCAGTTACTTCATTTTCTTACTTTTCACATTCAATGAGATGAGGCCAAGAACTCTGATTTTGCTGGAAAACCCTTAAATAGCATTCAAGGGCCCTTGAAGCTTTAAGTGCAACACATACAGCTGATGAAGTGAAAGAAAAGGAAACAATGAGCAAGCCCTGGCCACCAGCAGCAGCAGAGCAAGGCCAGACAGACGCTGCTGGTGAGACTAGAGAGGGCTGCCTGTCAACCCACCTGTCAGTGTCCATTGCCCTTATTTTAATAGCTCTGCGCTCAGAACAGAACAGCAGCATTCGCTGCACACAATAGCCAGGAAAGGGCTCAGACAGGCTTTCTAACAAAGCAACTCTCTCCTGATTTATTTTACATGTCTCTCCATATCTAATCCTTCCCTTTGCCATTCGGCTAAACACTCCTCTCAGCAGCGACCTCTCTCCATTGCATTGTGCTTCTATGCTGGCAAACTCTTTATGTGAGAGAATTTTATCATCCTCACCCAGCACCAGGCTAAACCAAAGGCACAATTACACTGCAATCTGACAAATTTACCTCAAAGTGAAAGGGCTGTTCAAGTGCTTTACTTAATAAAAAGCATAATACTGCACCGTGATATTCCCCTGCCCCCCTTCCCTTTGAAATGTGATGCAAACTCTCTTCAGAATTAATGTCTGATTGATTTCAAAGTACAAATACCATTCGTTACAGGTGCCTTCATCTTCCGGCACCCTGGATGGTTTGAGCTGCTGCTGTGGTTTAACCTGGCAGGCAGCTGGATGCCACAGAGCCAACCACTCCCTTCCCCCTTGGTGGGACAGGGAAGAGAATTGGGAAAAAGGCTGGGCAGCACGGGAAAGTGAAAAACTTTGATTTCAAGTGAGCTCAGCAATAACTACAACATCGGTGCGTCATCAACACTACTGTCATCCTGAATCCAGCTGCAGCACTTAATGGTTGGATTCAATGATCTGAACTATTCTAAGATACTATACTAGCTGCTAAGAAAAACATGAACTGTACCCCAGCCAAAAACCAGGATACCTGTACAGCAACTACTTGTCTTTTTATTAATTGCATTTATTTTTAAGTCACACGGAAATATTTAATAAAGACAATCCCTGGGGCATCTTCTCTTCTTCTTTAACTGTTCTACACAGTATTGGAAGTTCTACTACAACATGCCTCACGTACCTTTAGCGTTCTTTTATAATAAAACTATAAACTCTAATTTGCAAAGGTAGGAATGGGAGTCAGAGAGCGCCTACAGCTCTAGCTGAGGGGACTGGTAAAGGAAGGGACACAGCATAGGGTCTTCTCGCCCAAAAGCATCCGCGGATGGGTCATGGCTCAGTCAACCATGGGATTGCTCAGTCAAGGTGTGGGGTGAGGATTGTGGCAGGGACCAGAGGCAGGAGAAAGACAAAGAGGTGTACTTCCCAAGTACACCCCAAGGAATGCAGTGTGGCAGGAGATATTCAAACTAAAAACTATCCACCACACCTAGCAGGTGATATCTCACCTGATTAGGCAGTCACTTAATTCTTCTGCTACTAGTGACAATTGCTGCCATTTCTGCTTTTAAAAATAAACTCACAGTTTCATTCTAACTTCTAGACAACTGCAGGCTGTAAAGGAAATTAATCCTTATTTCACAAGTGTTCCTATGTCTCTTCTTCAAGTTCAGATTCACCTTCATGGATCCTACATCAGATGCATCCTTCACCAGATCAATCAAATTGAAACAGATTTTAAGTCATCAGCATTTCGTAGTTACCACAGTTCTCCACATACCCTCCCTTAGCAGGTCAAGTATCCTGCATAGCCGTGTAGTACCTTTTCTAGCCCTAAATGCCTCCAGAAATCATGTTTTTTAATCATCAGCTCTAAACTCAGTAGTGATGCTGCTACATCATTGCTAGGACAGTAAATCCACTTTTCCTCCTCAAAGGAATATCCTTCCCAGATTCTAAAGCACTGTATGTGAGTTACTTTAAAATAACAGTCTCTCCTGCTCTCCCCCGGTACACTGATGCACAAATTATTAGAGAACAATCTTTCTGAACTCCATGAAGATCTCCCTAGAGATACAAGCTGCACTGTTGCATTCAGGGTAAGGATATCCTGTTAACAGAGAACCAAAGACAAGGAAAAGAGAAGGTGATAAACTGACCCCCAAATGACCCTAATGAGCAGTAAGGCAGACAGTAAGAAGAAACATGGACTCCTTAGCCACCCACAGATGACCATGGAAGAAACCATACAAGCACAACCTCGAGAAGGGCCACACAGAAATGGAAGCTATCTACATTTATTTATTGAGTTATCTAGGTTGGTCAAGTTATTCCATGGGAATCTGTGAAAGGCACTGTGAGACAGTGCAGAAAGATCAGCATCTGTAAAAACCCACAGTCACTGCCAGTGTTAGAGCCCTACGAGGTAGGAATGGTTACTGCAGGTATTTAAGGCCCATGCTGTTATTTAAGGGATGGGTGAATGTGAGTGTGCTTGCGCTGCTCATGTCTGTGCTTGTGCTGCCTGCGTTCATCTTTTCTGCTTCTCTTGTCCCTGTGGCCACCCATGTGTGCACTGTGTGTGCATGCCTTGCTCAGGCTCGGTATATAACCTGCAACAGCAGCAGCCTCCAGCTAACAGCTCTGTAAAAGAAACCTCCACGGGATTTGGCTTCCCTTACCAGTCTGCAAGCTTCCATTTTTCAGAATGAATTTTAATCAGGAAGTTACTGAATAAATTCACTGGGGTCAGTACAATCTTCCTGAAACCAGGAGTTATTTATTTTATAGGAGTCTTCCCATAAGGCCTGGTATGAACAACCTCCTCTCCTAGCTTTGCAAATAATTAAGTAATAATATTTAGAAAAGCAAATATATAAAGGGTGAGGTATCACAGTGTACCTTCCTCATTACACTCCATTAACAAACAAGTTTAGGGAATGGGAGACAAACCAAACAGAGGTATTTTCAGTATTATTTCTAAAATAGTTCTGTATTTTCTACTGAACAGAGATCAGCATGAGCTTTGGCTAAGAAGCTATCATGCAACTGAGCTTCAGGTGGTCCAAATCAGCACCATTTCAGCAGCACAAGGAGCAAAAAATATCTCCAGTTCCCTCCCAGCAACAGCAGCATCACTAGAAGATTCTGCAAGAAGCCTCAAAACCACAAAATATCTATTAAATTTAAAACACAGACTTGCGGTACAATGCTTAGAGTAGAATCTTCTGAAAGATCCCCTCCACCACACCATGACCTGAAGTTGAACTGCTGTCATACCTCTATGGGCACGGCTGCTCCACTGCTTCCAGGGAGGCACAGAACTACTGCACCCTGCAGTGTCAAATCCCTGAAGACAGCCCCAGCCTATTTGTTACTAGTAACACCTCAATACAATGCAGTTTTTAAAATATAAATACTTCTATCCATCTTTTCATTTTGATCACCTCAAGTTCCCTGCATATCTAACTCACTGGAAAGCAAGCTGAGAAATAAGGCTTCAATTAGTTTTTCCTTCAGCACCAACAGGCATTTTTCTGAGCCTGGGTTGGTATAGAGCAAGAGAGGTTATTAAGAAGAGAGATGAATCCCTCTCTGCCACTATTTTCCTCCACACAACAGTGCATTTTCAGCTGAAAACTTGAAAAATGGAGTGCAAGAACATGTTCAGAATACTGTATTCACTTCTCCCTTCATTGTTGTTTATAACATTTTACTCATTTCAAACAAATTCAAATCCATAGCTCTCACTGTCATTAAATACCCATTAATGCAGAATTCCTTTCACATTTTCTCCATCAGTGTTACTGCCCTTCCCCTCGTGCTCAACTCCTAACATTTCCTTTCCTTCCCAAACCGCAATAAGCATTAATTACACCACAATTACACCTCAGCTTTTTATTCATTTTATCCGTCTGATTTTCAGTTGTTCCCTACTTGCAGTGGAAGAAAATGTGAGAGTCATGAAGGCAATCTAATTATAGTAGAGATGCTTTGCAAGCTTCCACCAGCCTTAAGGACCTGCAGCACACGTTTCATCTAAGGCAAGCAGCTCGGGAAGGCACCAAAACATTCTTCTGATCATGCTGAAAACTGTGCTCATTTATAGGACATTCACAAACGACTTGAAAAGCAATGGCCTGTGGATACTTTCTCAATAGTTTTGCTTTTCATCACAAACAGTTTCACAAAGAAAGTTCATAATAAGCTTACGGGTCATGTTCACCCCATAAAAGCTATTTTGTGCAAGTTTTAATCTTAAAAAGTTCCTTTTTTTTCCACAGAATCATAGAATGGCCAGGGAACCTTAAAGATCATCCAGTTCCAACCCCCCTGTAGAGGCAGGGACACCTTCACTAGATCAGCTTGCTCAGGGGCCCATCCCACCTGGTCAGGGATGGTGCAGTCACAACTTCCTTGAGCAATCTGTTCCAGCATCTTAGCACCCTCACAGGGAAGATTTTTCTCCTAATGTCCAACCTCAATCTCCCCTCTTCAAGTCTATAACCCTTCTCCTTGTCCTCTCACTACCACCCATGTCAAAAGCCCTACCACAGCTTTCTTGTAGCCCCCCTTCAGATATTGGAAAGCTACTAGAAGGTCACATGGGAACCTCCTATTCTCCAGGCTGAACAACCCCAGAAAGCTCAGCCTGTCCTTGTAGTGGAGGTGCTCCAGCCCTCTGATCATTTTTCTGCCCAGAGACCTTTAATCTGAAAGATTATACTGAAGAAACCCTAAGAAAATTCTTCTCAGTGGAAGATAACCTGTAAAACCTCTCCTACAGGGACAGGCTGAGAGAGTTGGGACTGTTCAGCCTGGAGAAGAGGAGGCTTCAGTGAGATCTTCTGGAGTGGCCTTCCAGTACCTGAAGGGGGCTACAGGAAAGCTGGGGAGGGGCTGTTTCCAAGGGCTTGGAATGGTAGGAGCAGGAGGAATGGTTTCAAGCTGGAAGAAGGGAGGTTTAGACTGGAAGTCAGGAGGAAGTTCTTCACAATGAGGGAACAGAGACACTGGAACAGGTTGCCCAGGGAGGTTGTGGCTGCCCCCTCCCTGGAAGTGATAAAGCCCAGATTGGATGGGGCCTTGAGCACTCTGGTTTAGTGAGGGCTGTCCCTGCTCAAGGCAGGGGGGTTGGAACTAGATGGTCTTTAAGGTCCCTTCCAACCTGAACCATTCTGTGAATCTATGAAAACAACAAGTTATAAAAAAACACTTATTTTTTTACATCTCCTCACAACCTAAATCAAAATCTGAACCCAACCGTGTGCAATAAAAACACACACTTTCATAACCTCACGGAAATTACTCTGTTATTCTAAGTCACTGTTTTAAAGGCAGTGTGGAGACTTCAGGTATTGGCATGCACTCTGCTTCCAAGGACTTCCTACTTGCTGATGTCCCAACCATGTAGCGACTGCTACATTTGCTTCATACACAACAAAACCACTTTTGTCTCCAGTGATCTTCTCCCCCACCTGTAGAACAGCTTCAACCGATTCAGCACATTTCAAAATCTTACACCCCAGCAAACCTGCCAACCACACAAACCAGGCCAGTCCACCCAGCAGCAGTGGCAGCAGGAAGAAAAGAAATTAAGAAGAAACAGGAATCAGGATACGGACATTTGAAATCTGCTGAAAGCGAAGGAAGAGCAGAAAGTTAAACTGCCTGAACACCTCTGAAGCAGAAGCAAACAGGAAATATTTAACAGGGGCTGCTTCAAAAAGCTAGGAAGGTGAGGACTGCAGGAGAATTCAGCAGTCAGGGTGGAGCTGTCATGTCTGCTCTTACAAAAGATGTGAAAGGGACAGAGATCTACAGCAATCTGCTTGCTTGCAGGAAGGGAAATAAAACAAAGATGGGAATGAAATTATCAGAATTACTGCAGAAGGGAATGGTCAGACTGCAGTCTGTGCCATGATGTAGTTCAGCTGACAGCACAGTATGGAGGACTGCAAAAGCAGCAATGACAGTCAGAAGCAATGGGTTTAAGACTGTATAAAAGGGAGTGATGAATCCCAGTGAGGGCAGCATCCGATGGGAAAGGAGTTTGTGACTTTGGAAAGCTCCTCTTTCAAGGACAGGAAAAGGGGCACTAAAACATCCGTACTTAAGCAAAATCATTAGTCATGGAAATCAAATGAGATGGTCTCCTAGACTTTTTGGTGCTTTCATGTGTGTTTGTTGTAACACACCTCAGTCTCTTCTAGGTTTCATCCAATGCCTCCAAACGAGGCAAAGAAATAACTTCAGTAGCAGATTAAATCAATCTGGCAGCTGATCAGCCATGGCACATGGAGCTGGGTACTTCCTATTCCTTCACATCACTGAGAAGGCAGTATCAAGTATCTGCCGCTGAGTGATTGTTATCTTATGGGAAGGGAAGCCTTGTGAGGTGGGAGAATTTTTCAATACCACTGGGAGGTCACTGTGAAGCCACATGATACCTTTTCACCAAGAGGCAGTTCAGGTTTTTTACTCCAGCACTTTTTTCTATGAAAGAAGGGCTAATGATTTACCCCCCCTAACAATGCAGTAAGTTTAAGAAGAAAACTGAACCAGTCAGAAACCAGAATCCTGTTTCTCCAGGACACCGATGTATGTTTTCTAATTTATACCACAGAATTTCTCCACTCAGAAATTATCCTACTGACTGCATGTTTCCTGGGAAGAAAAACATTTTCTCTCTGCTCCACGCAGTAACAACTGAGATTCTTCATGGGTCTTCTGCTCACTAGAACAGTTTAACATGACCCAACAGAAAGGAAGCAGTACTGGTCACTGCCTGAATGAGACAAAAGAGCAGGACAGGATGTATTTTCCATAACACAGGCATATATCACTGTAATTTCTTCTCTTGAGCACTGTGACTGTGCAGCTGTGTTAACAGCTGAAGAAGTAGTCAGTTGTTGAATTCCAAAGCTCATCGAGTGCAACTTCCCGGCCAGCGCAGGACCTAAACTAGGGCAGATCACTCAGAAATTATCCTGATGGGTCTGGAAAAGTCTCCAGAGAAGGAGACATCACAGACCAGGGAGACCATTCCAGTGCTCTGTACCCCTTACAGTAAAGGAGTTCTTCCTCACGTTGAGGTAGAACTTCCTGTGCTCGAGCTTGAATCCAAAGTATATGAATCTGCTAGTGAACAGAAGTCTGACTGGACAGTCCTACATCAGTCTCTCCTTCCTTGTTTTATTCAGCTGCATCCCTGCATTGCTTTGTGTAAAATGGACTGATTCCATCTGCAACACTAAAAACATTCTTTATTTCTTTGTAGCTACTTTCAAATGAAAGACTTTGCTAAACAAGAGGTAAGATCTTTTTTACAGACATCAAGTGCCTAGAGCAGGGGTGAGTCTAGAGGAGGAATGAGTCTGGAGCAGGAGTTGACTTTCCAACTGAATGCGTAAATTATGCTTTAAAAACTTCAGTGGTCAAACATAACCTGAAGCCTTCAGAAATGCCATCCAAGTTATTTTGTTGAAATACAAACCTTAACTGTCACTAGAACATTTAGCACTAATCCCTAACAATCAGTGGATAAACTCAAACTGGATAAAGTCAGCACTTGCAGAGCAAGGTGATAAAACAACTGTTTTTAATGCTTTGGAAATGAGAAGCTTTGGCTCCAAGGCAGAGCTTTAACAGCACGTAGCTGGGATCTTGCATTTATCCATTACGTAGAGAAAGCCAAACCTTTCTCACATTGACTAACAGAACTATCCCTGAACTCAGGGACCTCCCTGCGTGTTCCACATGACTGGTACAAAACAAAGTAAAGAAAATCTGCTTTGGTCCATGACAAATAATAAACAGCTTGCAGTGTGCAATGAAAAGGAGTTTTGAATGTCAGAGAGAAGCCAGACTGCACACACTGGAGTTTCCCAATTACTGGCCAAATTGTATGAATAATTATTTGAATAATTCCTTAAATAAATTCTGCTGACCCTAGTGACACCAAAGCAGAAGTTAGTGCTTTGACCTACAAAAACCAGCACTGCATGGTGAGCAAGTGGTATTCTGAAGACATTTCAAAAACACTCTTGCACGACCCTTTTCGCCCGAGCATCGTACCATAGATTCATAGAATCATCAGGGATTGAAATGGACCTTGAAAGATCATCTAGTCCAGTCCTCCTGCCACAGCAGGACACGTAGACCAAGTCACAGAGATCATTATGGATTGGAAGCGACCTGGAAAGATCATCCAGTCCAATCCCCCCACAACAGCAGGATCACCCAGACCAAGTCCAGGTGGGTTTCAAACGTCTCCATTTTTTGGAACAAGTCCAGAGAAGAGCAACTAGAATGGTAAAGGGCCTGGAAGGTCAGCCATAAAAACCTGGATGAATTTCTATGAGGTTGTACTACACTTACTCTGTTTACTTTAACTTGTACTACAACTATTTCAAATCTGTTGAGGTACTTTTCTTCCCTGAGCAATCCACACCGCAGTACCTATTTCTGCACTTCAGTAATTGAGGTAGAAATCAACTCACCCTATGTTTTTCCTTTACTTTCTTCCTGTATTCTTCTTTGTCAAATTTGTCTTCTTCCCGCAGTATCTCTTTAGCTTTAGCTAAGTTGATACCACTGGCATCATCTTCCTCCTCTTCTTTCGCCAAACTGGATTTCTGCACAGGCGGCCACTGCTGCACTAACTGCATCACACAACAGAAAGAGAAGTAACAGTTAGGACAAACTTTTCCACAGCTAAGTTTGGATGCCCTAAACATTCCAATACATTGTTTTTCCAGAATCAATCCAAAAAGCCATTTACAAAGGAAACGACTTCTGCACAACACGAACTCAGGTACCCAATTGAATATCACATTCAGTCACAAAAAAGCACTTGAAGGCAGCGTCTTCATTACATTGCATTATTGTTTAATAGATTAACTTCTTCCACTATTTTTCTCTCTTTGCTTAATGGAACAAATAATTTATAGTCCTGCTAGTTATTTTTGGAGAAAACTGTTGCTTGTTTTCAAGCAACAACTCTCCAAAATACACGCAACAGAACAAAACACTAACAAATCTAAATAGTATGTTTTCTCATAAACAATCAACATTCCAACACATCAAGTGACAGAAACATGAGGTAAGCCCAGTACACAAACACAAACAATCACACAGTACACAAACAATCGTGACTGCAGCTTCATGCTTTGGGGGAAGCAAGGAGAGCAGACGTGGAGGGTTTCTTGGTTATTGTACCACAAGTGAATTGGAAATGTCTGATGATTCAAGTCTGCATCAAGGAGGATGTGCTGAACACATCCAGCTTCCCTGAAATACCTGAAACACTAGAGTGAAGTCAAACAGCAAATATCCCCATCTGTCTTACCAGCTTTATACCTCATGGAATGATCAAACATCAGCTGGGGGTAGTCTCTGCAAGACCACTCTTGCTTATGGATTGGTAGTGTAGGAACTCTTAGAAGACAGCTCTTCGGCAAAGACAGAGTGTCTTTCAGATACAAACGCAAAACCAAACCTGTTCAGTACACCCTAATGCAGAGAGTTGTGCTCAGACACCAAACCTGCTGTTTCCATGGAGTTTGTGTACTTGTGCTGCCTAGAAAGACACATTTCTTAAAGAAGTTTTATTTCACCACAGAGAATTATGTGGAGTAAAGCAGCAGAACTCTGAAGCACAGATTTACACAGCCCAGAAATAAAGCAGGAACAATATTTTTTCATTAAGTCACCTCGATTATGCAACTTTTCTAAATTAATCTTTGGGGGGTTGGGGCTTTTTTCCCATCTTCTCTGTGTTTTGCACTGTTACATATTGCTGGAAAACATTTGCATTTGGTTTTTAAGATGACACAACAGTTTTTGAATATGTGAAAATATCCTGTGGTGTAATTTCCCACCAAGGGGTCACCCTCTGAAACCTTTTCAGTTTGGTCTAATGCCAGTAATTTTATGACTCTACTCCCTTCCACTGCAGTGTGAAATGCTGTTACAAAAGTAATGATGTACTTGTAAAGGTGACCTCTCAGTTAATGCTTTACTGAGAGTAGTCTAGAATTTTAAAAAATGCTACTTTTTCCTTAATGTTGGGAATGGAAAAGCAACTTACACAGCTTTGGAGGCTGTGAAATCACACGTTAGAAAGGTTTATGAAGCGTGGAGCCTTGCTAGTGAGGTTATCACCACAACGAAACCGTAGAGTGACTAGCATCTACAACACTGCCTTTCAGGAGAAAATCAATACATTTTTCCAGGGGCTATTAAAAAAATCCAGTTAAAATCATGGCAAATTTCAATGCAGAGTTACATAAGCACCAGTCAGTGAAAATGTGGCACTGCTTTAGCTTTCCTAACAAAGTTTTTAATCTAGAAATAGTGAACACTGGAAAAAAACCCAGGCACTTCTTTTAATTCCAGTACATTAATTCAAGACTTGTGGGAGCTTTGGCAAACGCCTACAGGAGAATGGTTTTACATTTCTGTGAGGAAAAAAACAGGCTCTTGGTTCCACCTGAAATTGAAGGTAATAGGCAGAAAAGAGGACTGTATGGTCCTGTGCATCACTACCAGCTTTCATACCAGTATCTTACATACACAAAGGTAAAAGAAAGGTCAGCGCTCAGCATTCCTCTTTTTCCCAGTGGAACTGAATTCGAAATGGAAGCTGAACAGGTTTGCAAAACTTAGACCAATTACAAAAAGCACAGGGTTTGGAAAAGTGTAATTTTTTATAGACAGTATTTCTGTCTTCATACAAACTCCACAGTCAGTTCCCATCAAAACACAGGTATTTTAAATTGATCTTACCTCTCCATCTTCAGTAAAGACTATTTTTGTGTTGACTTTAAATTTCTTCTTCAAGATTTTTTTGGCTTCTTGGGTTTTAGTCGTCTTTTTCTTCATCTTTGATTTTGATGCATTCTGTATTAATACAAAAAAAGAGAGATGCCTTATGGTAGTTTTTCTACTCATGGAGTACTTCCAACTTTAGTAGAAGTTATTGGATTCATTAAATGCATGAGTAATTTCCAGTTAATATTAGCTAACAGACCTTTTCATAAAAGTGCTGTAAGTAGGCTGTATCATGTGGAACTCACTTGCTCTGATACCAGTGCAGCATAACTTAAATTCTCTTAGCAGCCAGACACCTCACTCACGAACCTCACCAATCTTTTTGGGACAAGGACACTAGACTAGCCAGCTTACACTGTTAGCAAGCTTCACCAGATAAGGAATCCAGTATAACTGACTGAAGCCATTAGCTACAACTGCTCAGACACCACTCTCATATTACCAAAGAATCACAGAATTATTGAGGCTGGCAAAAACCTCTGAGCCCATCCAGTCCAGGACACAACCCACGTTGTGGCAGTAACTGCCACTGCAGAAAGTGTTCACAGCAAAAGATATTTTGTAAGAATACGTGGATGCTCCACAGAAGAAGACCCACAACTCATTCATTGTCCTGTGAAGATTGCAGTGCTCCACTACTCAGGAAGAAATGCCTGAAACACATGGAAAAGACTGTCTACGCTTCTGGTAAGTAACAGAAAGTAGCCAAAGCAACCAGAATAAAAGGGAAAAACTGAACTCCCTTTCACCCTTCTTTTATTGTAGTCATTCTAATCAGCTTCGTGTTTTATAGCAAATCCATGATAAAAGAAAGAGAGTCACTGTCACTATGGTCAGCACACTAAAGCACTGAAATTCTAACTATAAAAGAGAAAAATTACAGTCTTCCTAACAGGAAAAATGGTTTGTGACAGCTACTGTGCTGTCCTACCGAACGATGAGCACATCTATTACAGAAAATAATAACTGCAGCAGCATTTAACTCCTCAGTCCTGTCATACATTTTTTGCTGCATTGTGTGGCTACTACATTGCAGGCAAACCCTCAACAGCTCAGAATGCTGCACTACTTCTTCACACCCACTGCTTGGAGAATCATAGAACCATTTAGGTTGGAAAAGAACTTTAAGTTCATCAAGTTCAACCATTAATCCAACTGTCCCAAGTTCACTGCTAAACCTGGTCCTGAGCTCCAGACCTTCACAACCTTTAAACATGTCCAGGGATGGCAATTCAACGCCTCCCTGGACAGCCTGTTCCAAGGCCTGGTGACCCTTTCCATGAAGAACATTTCCTAATGTCCAACCTAAACCTGGTACAACTTGAGGCCATTTCCTCTTGTCCTACTACTCAATATTTGCGACAAGAGACCAACTCCCACCTCTCCACAATCTCCTTTTGGGTCGCTGTAGATAGCAATAAGGTCTTCTCTCAGCCTGCTCCCCTTTAGACTAACCAGCTCCCTCAGCTGCTCCTGAGGTTTGTTCCCCAGATCTTTCCCCATTCCTGTTGCCCTTCTCTGGACCTGCTCCAGCAGCTCACTGTCTTTCTTGTACTGAGGTGCCCAAATCTGCACCCAGTACTCAAGGTGTGGCCACATCAGTGCTCAGTATAGGGGGGCAATCCCTTCTCTACTCCCACTAGCCACACTATTGCTGATAACAGTCCAGGATGCCGTTGGCTGTC
>VZRI01001479.1:92138-107547 GCA_013397515.1 Upupa epops
CCACCCCCACCACCCCAGTGTAGCTTCAGGCCATGCCCTCATGTCTCAAATTCTTTGAGATCCTGCAGAAGCACCAAGCCCCATCCTCCCAACATGGCCTAATTAGTAGAACAAGCATTGTCCAGAGGAAGAATTTTAAGAGAGGTATTCAAGGAGCTAAGAGGGTACTTCTCACGCTAGTACACCAGTGGGACTACACTGAGACATCCACTTCCACCAAGCTAGAGTCTGATTCATCCATTGTGATTCATCCATCCATCATTTGGTAGACCTCCGGCTTTCCCAATCTTCAGTACCAGCTCCCAGCATTTTCAAGTGATTCTGCTTTCTCGTTTCCCTCTTTTGTACTAGAAGATACCTGACAATTTCTAAACAGCAGGTTGTCATTTAACCCACACTGTTCATGCCTTCATGTCTGTTCTTCACAGTGAGTTCACCACTCTAACAGGTACCAACTGGTTGCTGTAGGCTGCTGAAAGATCTCCTCCCTCTGTTAACCTCAAGTGCTGCAGAGAATGCAGCCATGGCAGGAGCAATGACCCCTCTCTAACAGCTCTGTCAACAGCTGAAATTGCAGGTCCCAGGCTTTGCAGGCAGAAGCACTGTCAAATCAGCAGACTGAATGAAAGAAGTTTCTGCTGACAACCAGACCTTGTCCCTGAGAATGCCAGTCAAGCCATGGGTAAAGCAAGCTGAGAGGGCATGGCAGCTACTCACACTGACTGGTTCATTCTGAAATCACTGCATCAAAACCTGCTCAGTAACATTCACTTCAGTAAATCCATTCCTAAAGCTCAATTATGTCATCAAATAAACCATCGATCCAAACAAAGTGGGCACGTGTGATCTGAGCGCTGATCTTACTGGGTTTAGACATCAAAGAGATTCTGTGTTCGAACTCACTCAAGATGGTATCATGAGCTGGAGCATCTATCAGTGCTCACACACTTCCCTGGCAATGACAAGCAGCCCCTGCACCCAACAAAATAGTTCCTCCTCAAGTCTCACTTTTTCTTCTATGAAGATGTGTCAATGGTTAAACTGATCAAAGAAGAGGACAGTGATACTCAGCCTCGTTCAAACACCGTGTAACAGTTGAACATTAGATGTTAAGAGTCACGCAATTTATAGAACTTCCATAAAACATCAGCTCAGCTGCAGGGCTGGGTGATTTTCTATTGTTACTAATCAAAAGCCTAAATTTCTTCTTCTCTTGCACACGGACATGCCAGATGGCTTGATGGATTATGGAATGAGCTAGAATAAAAAGTAGCTCTCATAAGCATAGAAAAGTCAAAGATTTTGATATACAATCAGAAACAACACAGCTAATAAGCCATTTCTGTTCTGTTGTACTCAAGAAGGAGCAGAGGTTTGTTTGCTGGCTTAAAAGATCCGATATTCTTAGCTGAACTGACGACAAAGGATTTTTCAAATGAAGACACTGACAAGTTGAAGACATGAAATTGAGTCTTTTGGAATTTGATTTTATTTTTTTCTGAAAAAAGCAGGGCATGAGAACACAAATATCAGTAAGTTTTGCTATTCTAATATTGTAGGACTATAACACAGAGTCCTACACTTTGGCCACAAAAACCCCCAGCAGAGTTACAGACTGGGGGGATGAGTGGCTGGAGAGCAGCCTGGCAGAGAGGGACCTGGCAACACCGGTTGACAACTGGCTGAACAGGAGCCAGCAGGGTGCCCAGGTGGCACAAAAGCTGAATGGCATCCTGGCTTGGATCAGCAATAGAGTGGCCAGCAGGACTAAAGTTGGAATTCTCCCTCTGTCCTGGGCACTGGGGAGACCTCCCATCAAGTCCTGGGGGCAGTTCTGGGCCCCTCACTTCAAGAAAAAAGATTGAGGGGCTGGAGTGGGTGCAGAGGAGCAACAAGGCTGGGGAAGGGACTGGAGGGAAAGTTCGAGGAAGAGACGTTGATGGAGCTGGGGTTGTTTAGCCTGGAGAAGAGGAGCCTCGGAGGGGTACCTTATCACTCTCTTTAATTCCCTGAAGGGAAGTTGTAGTCAGGTGGGGGTCAGGCTCTTCTACGAGGCAACTAGTGACAGGACAAAAGGGCAGGGCGTGAAGCTGCCAAAGGAGGGTTAGGCTGGATGTAAGGAAGCCCTTCCTCATGGAAAAGGTGATCAGACACTGGAATGGACTGTCCAAGGAGGTGGCGGTATCCTCATCCCTGGAGACATTTAAGGACGAACTGGCTGTGGCACTTAGTGCCCTGGTCCAGCTGATGTGGTGATGTTAGGTCATGGGTTGGGCTGGATGATCTCAGAGGTCTTTTCCACCCTCAGTAACTCTGTGATTCTGCGAATATTTTAGTTATTAATGAAGTCTACAAGGTCAATAGTTGAAGACTGAGTTTGTAATCCTCAGTAACTCAGAGTCAAAGCACCTACAGCCTCTTACTGTATCCAAGAAAAACACATTTGCTTTGACCTTCAGAGCACTGCAAATCATCAACTGAAGAGATTTTGTTTCTAACTGTAATTTCCTTTTTAATTTCAACTCAACAAGCCTGTGAACGCAAGCACAATATATTCACTACAGAAGCTGTCTAAGGACTATGTTATTGTGGTGGGGTAAAATATCAGTAGTACAAAAAATAAACCTAACAGATTTTCTAATTACCTCAAAGCATTGCTGCTTCTCTAGAGCTTTTGTGGGCTTTTGTTCTCCCCTACTCAGCTTATACCTCGCAATTCCTAGGAAGAATGGTGCAGTACCTGCAAATACCTTTCAGTCTTTCCCAATGCAATTACATTCCTTTACCCAGAATCCAACGGCAGTCGTTTCTGAGAAACAAAAATCAATGTGGTTCTCAATTTCACACACTTGTTCTGTATTTCTTCAAGAAACTGCCCACAGAAGAAGTGAGTTTTATCACATTTGTATTATCACCAAGCACATCAATCCCCCTGTCAAGCCACTAAGTTCAGACTCAAAAGTATTTCACAGAATGGTTTAGGTTGGAAGGGACCTCAGAGGTCATCTAGTTCCAACCTCCCTGCCATGGGCAGGGACACCTCTCACCAGACCAGGCTGGTCAGCCTGGCCCTTAACACTTCCAACAGAGGGAACATCCACAGCCTCTCTGGGCAACCTGTTACAGTGTCTCCCTTTCTTTCTAAGATCTAATCTAAATCTCCCACTTTTTTAGATTGAAACCATTCCCCCTTGTCCTAGCACTAGAGTTTCTCGTAACAAGTCCCTCTGCAGAGCTCCTGTAGCCACCTTCAGGTACTGGAATGCTGCTAGAAGGTCCTCTTGGAGCCTTCCTTTCATCAAGCTGAACAGTCCCAATTTCCTCAGCCTGTCTCCACAGGGGAGGTGCTCCATCCCTCTGATCATCCTTCTGGCCTCCTCTGATCTCACTCCAACAGTTCCCATGTTCTTCTTACATTAAGGACACAGAATAAGACACAGGCTTGTGGAACTTAAGGTACCCATCTTCCATCTTCCTCTTTATTCAATGGAGAATGTACACACATGGGATTTCATCTGGCAGAAGTTTTGAGTATCCTCCCACTGTTAGTCTGAAGCAGTCAAACCATACAGCATTACCTCTCACCCCCATCAGCTTCTCGTCTGAAGGTTTGTATTAACTACAATGGAGATGAGGTTGGAAGAAGGAGAAATCTTCACGCCTTACAAGTATTTAGCCACAGAAGCAACAGCGAGACACGAACTTCACACTTTTCACATAATTATGAAACATGAGAAGGAAAACATCCAAGAGAGGCAGGGTAACTACACTCTGAAGTCCAGACCACATTATGTCAAGCACCTACAAAATCCTAAACAACAACAAAACTTCCTTTTAGGTCTCGAATTTTGTCTTCCCATTCCCCTGCCTAAGCCAGGGGGGGGCCTGCCTATGGCAAGGTATTTGGAACCAGATGATCTCCAAGGTCTCTTCCAAACTAAACCAGTCTATGACTCCATACAGGACCAGAGAAGCAGAAATCCTAGAATTGGAGCTGTCCATTCAAGAGAGTCCCCAAGGAGATGATGTATGGATGCTGCTTTCCTGCACACTCTCCAGTAGCTGGCTGGTCTCCATTTTAGTTTCCAGACCACTTCTCTGTAATGACAGCTATTTCAGTCCTTGATCTCTGCGCATGAGCCACAGGCCACTTTGTGCTGTCATGGAACATCAGAACAAGCTGAAGACACTGAGCCACAGTATCACAAACTTCTGCTAACCACCTCTCCACTTCCACAACTCCCCCAAACCATTCCTAGGCAAACGAGCTGCTTCTGTAAACATGCACTGCAGTTTTTAATGCAATACAAGCAAGGCTCTGGTGAAGTGCTTGGCTTTTTTTGATGAAATAATAAAATTAGGAAGCCTAAATTCACAGGCATTATTCCACCAACTGGAATACCACATAATATGTGTAACAGAGCACGGCTTTCCCTGTGACGCAGCAGAGCACAGCTTTGCCCGTGACAGTTGTGAAGGTATGGGAATAGGAAGGCTGATATTCAAAAAACCAAAAGCAGCACTCCTGGGTGTTGTTCTGTTTGCTTCTCTATGAGCTTTCAAAGCACGCCAGTCAAATACCAAGACCAACATGATCCTGAGTTTTTCAAGTGATTGCTTAAATTCAAAGGGGGGATGGATGAGGCTCTGGTTGTTTTGGTTTGAAACTGAAGGAGAAGAGTTTCAGGCTAGACCTTAGAAAGAAGTTCTTCAGTGGAAGGGTGGAGAGACTCTGGAATGTATTGCCTGGAGAGGTGGTGGCTGCCCCCTCCCTGGCGGTGTTCAAGTCCAGATTCGATGAGGCCTTGAGCAACCAAGTCTGGTTGCTCCCCATGGCAGGGAGGTTGGAACAGATGTTCTCTAAGGTCCCTTTCAAGCAGAGCCAGTCTGTTTCCATAAATAAAAGTACGAAGTCGAAAATACTGGTTAGTAATTCATTACACAACATTACAGTCTGAACAGGGAACTTCTGGACAGATAAATTACTTGCTGCATCTGTGCTTTGCTCACTAACTTCACTAAACCTACTGAAAGGATTTTGATATTGAGCGAGACCATTTTCTAAAGTAGGACAACCTACAATGAAAACTGAACACGGCCTTTACAGCAGCAGTTGTGAAGATAAACCCACGGTATACAAAACAAAACCAGCACTCTTAGCATACACAACAGCATAGACACGACTTCACACGAGACAAAAACAAATAGAGGGAATAAGAACAGCTAATAACCCCTATCCAATATTGCTAACCACACTACAAAAAAAGACTGCAAGACCAGCCGTTCACCACAGCATCAGTCCCGTTAAATTGCCTTCAATCAAAGAAAGCACAACAAATCAGAGCTGTGCTATGGCAACCACATGCTTACACCATCCTTGCCTTTGTTTGTGATTACCATTAGGTCAGAAGTTTCTGTCTGGATCTGAATTTCATTAGAGTTTTGCGTTCAGGTGCAAGAGTTTGGGTAGAGAGGATGTCTTAGGAAACAACAAACTTGTTATTTCACCAAAAACAGATTAGCCACAGGAGTTGAAAAGAACTAAATGTCAGGTAAAACTCTCAGGATTGAATACAAAATGCAGCAGTGAGAGCTAAATCCTCACCAACATACAACTTGAGAATGTGTCTAGAGAATGTATTAAACTTAGAACTAAATATGACTGATTCAACAATAAATAACTTCAGAAACTGATTACTTAACCAAACTTCTGCTTCCAGAAACATGATGGCTTAAAATTTGTAAAAAGTGCTGAACAGAAAACAGCAACTGAGTTTCAGTACTGAATGAGAAAGGACCACCCTTTCCCTCCCTCTGCAAACCACTTTTACATTTATACTGGGTTGGACTGTTTAGCTTTCACTTCACAGAGATGTCTAATAGGCTAGATGCTGACTTCAGTAGCCTTTAAAAAACTGACTTCACTGGCCTTTAGAAACAGACCATTTATTTTTAAGTCTGGACAGAATCACAGAGATCTAGTTCTAACCCCTCTGCCATGGGCAGGGATGCCTCTCACCAGGTCAGGTTGGCCAGAGTCCCATCCAACCTGGCCTTGAACACTTCCAGGGAGGCAGCATCCACAACATCCTTGGGCAACCTGCTCCAATGTCTCAGCACCCTCACAGTGAGGAATTTCTTCCTAAGATCGAATCTGAATTCTCCCCTCTTTTAGCTTAAAACCATTCCCCTTGTCCTATCACTAAAGACTCATAAAAAGTCCCTCTCCAGCTTTCCTGTAGCCCCCTTCAGGTACTGAGGTTAGTTCCACCAATCTTTATAAGAACTGACCGTACCATGAAATTATGCATAATGAGCTCTGATATCTAGATCCTTCTAAATTATATTCTGATTTCACTATTAACTTCTTTAACGGCCTTGAGCTGCACCAGGGGAGGTTCAGGTTGGATGTCAGGACGGATTTCTTTACTGTCAGGCACTGGAGGGGGTTGAATCACCATCCCTGGAAGTGTTGAAGGGTAGATGTTGCGTTGAGGGACAGGGTTTAGTGTTATGATAGGGCTAGGAAAAGGGTCCTACTCAAACTTGAAGGTCTTTTCCAGCAAGAACTACTCTATGATTCTATGATTCTTGAACCTTAATAAAGCTATAAAGTAGAAGTAACGCTTTCAGCATTATCTCTACACAGTCTGAGACAGAAAGCAAGCTCTTACACTGTAATCAGGCTGTGTGTCTTTCTGTGTTTTTCACAAGTATAAAACACCCCATCAGATAATTAGAAACAAAAAGGCTAGTGGTGCAAATAGTGCTTATTACAGTGGCCTTCTGTAAAAAAGGGGCTTCATTTAGGACAGCATGAAAGCACCTTGCATCCTACTGTACTCACACTAGTTTTACAGCTTTATCAGTGACCACAAACTCTAAACCTGTTTAGCAGAGCAGACTGTCTGTAAAAGAAATCTGTGCTTAGTGGATTTAGCACTAAGAGCACATCTGGAACAACAGCATTCTTCCAAGCTTACAGGAGCCGCTACATTTATGATAGCTGTTTTGAAAGTAGAACAAACATCTGTCAGTCATAACTGTAATTGTCTCGAAATTTATGGCAGGCAGTTAACTGCATTCAAAGCACTCTCTCCTCCTGAGCTACATTTGCAACTCTACTACTGCTTGTGGGAAAATGTATGTTCTGGTTATCTTATCACAGAATCACAAAATTATGGAAGCTAGAAAAGACCTCTGAGCTCATCCAACCAAGCCCAGGACCTGACATCACCACATCACCAGTGGTCCAGTCTTTTGTTAAACACCTCTAGGGATGGGGACTCCACCACTGCCCTGGGCAAGCCAGTCCTGAGTCTGACCAACCTTTCTGTGAGGAGGGGCTTCCTAACATCCAACCTAACCCTCCCCTGCCAGCTTCAGGCCCTGCCCTCCTGTCCTATCACTAGTTGCCTGGAAGAAGAGCCTGACCCCTATCTGTCTACAACTTTGCTTCACATAGTTATAGAGAGCTATAAGGTCCCCCCTGAGACTCCTCTACTCCAGGATAACAACCCAAGCTCCCTCAGCCTCTCCTCCTCAGACTTTTCCTCCAGTCCCTTCCCCAGCCTTGTTACTCCTCTGGACCTGCTCCAGCCCCTCAATCTCTTTCTTGAAATAAGGGGCCCAGAGTTGCCCCCAGTACTCAAAGGGAGGCTCACCTGTGCCCAATACATGGGGAGAATCCTGTCCCTAGTCCTGCTGGCCACATCATTGCTGATCCAAGCCAGGATGCCACTGGCCTTTCGTGCCACCTGGGCACCCTGCTGGCTCCTGTTCAGCCAGCTGTCAACCAATACTGACAGGTCCCTCTCTGCCAGGCTGCTCTCCAGCCACTCATCTCCCAGTCTCTAGCTCTGCTGGGGAGTTTTGCGGCCACAGTGTAGGACCCTGCCCCTTGGCCCTGTTAAACCTCATCCCACTGGCCTCTGCCCGTTGACCCAGCCTGTCCAGATCTCTCAGCAGCTCGACACTCAGGCCCAGCTTGGTGTTGCCCATAAATTTACTAAGGGGAGATCAGATCCCCAAATTGATGATGCTGGAGACTGAGCTGTATGATTTTTCTAAACAATCATTTAAAAATCAGCTAGAAAATACCAATTATAAAAACTACTCTGTAAAGTTGACCTCTTGTTAAAACTTGACCCCTGCAAACAAAGAAGATGTGGAGGCTTTCACCTCAAAGTGTTTCAAAAGATAAGGGAAAGCAGATTTAAACTGCAGATGATTTTGGAGCCCTAAGACAAGTAGCTGCTGGTGCTGTGAGATTTCATACCTGTTCATCTATGAACTTACTGATTTCAGCCATACTAGCCCTATTTTAACAGTCCTTGGAAGAAAGTAAAACTGCCTAGCTGATGGACTAGGTCTATAGACTATGGTCAGTCAAGCTAGGGATTATTTTACACAAATGCACTGGACTTTGTGTTCACTTCTTACTCATTACCGTTATTTCATCATCACCAATTATATTTGATTTTACAGAACACCACACACTTCTCTTCTTCCTATAAATTTGCTACTTTTAACAAAACGTGGATTTTGCATAGACAGGAAAATAAGCCTACGGGGATATTATAAGAGGAAGGAGCAGGAGTTGAGACGGCATGAGATGGAGTGAGCAAAGTGAGAAACCGAGAATCCAACACCAAAAGACTGTAAAGGGCATGTCGATGGGTTTTCCTCTCTCCCTCTACAGCCCCCAGCTCTGTGATGGTAAGACAGTGTGCCTCAGCACATGACTGCATGTCTGTTTCTGTTTTATATGGTTGGCTGTCTGGTTGAGGTAGATTGTGCTTTCTGCTAATCAATGTCTGGTTTAGGTATGGTGCTCTCTGCCAATCTACTCATGGCAGTATCAGAGAGCTTGTCTGTAATGTGCAATCAAATCAAAACTGCTGCACGTGTGAATCAAAGGTACTAGTCATACCCTGTTTCTCATGAGCGAGCACTGACTGGACCTATGGCATAAAGGCTGTTTAGAAGTTCAAGGTGTCAGACCGATAGCAGACAGAAATTGGTATTGCTGTCCATAGAACCAACTGCTTCCTAGAAGGAGGACCAGACAAACAGCAGAAGGGCCAATTTGTGAATGTCCAGTGTCAGACCTATAGCCAATTAATACTCTTAGTGGATCCGATGGATGCTCAATTGAATGCTGGTTTGCATATCAGCTGCTTAAGCCCCCTTTAATGAGGAGGGTCTGGCAAAGAGCAAAAGACTTTTACTCTTCATTAAATGATCCAATCTCTCCCTTCCCTTTCACACGACAGTGTGCAAAGCCAGAATGTAAGGGTAGCTGAAGAGAGTTTTAACTGCAAAGGAAAAGTTTGCAAAGGAAAAGCAAGACAATCAAGAACAGCGTCAGATCAAGTGCCAGTGCCCGGGAGGGATTGTGCATGTAAGTGCTGATGTTGGCACATCTCAGTCTACATTAAACCAAAACTACTTCTTGTACCTTCTCAGCAGAAAAATTCCTTCCTATAAAGTTGCTACGTAAGAAATACTGTTGAGTGGGAAGACATCCATGTTCTTCACATCGACATTTCTATTCATCACAGTAATAATCCAAGATGGAACCACTTGAAATAAAGAGCAATTTAAATCCCTCTTCTCCAGAGTAAGTGTTTTCTCAAGCTCTGTAACAGCAATAATGCAGTCAGATACGGCTGTTGCAAACAGAGCAGTCTGTAGGAACAGCCAATATGACCTTCTAGTCTGCTGCTTATTTCACAACTACAATGCACGTTACTTTGAGATAACACTCGCAGCATTTCAGACAGACTGTATTTTCTAAGGTGGTGAAAGATCATCTCAAGGAAGTCATATTTCCTACTGAATCTACAGAAACTGGGGTTATCCCACTGTATTGCTCACAGATATTGTTTTCATTTGTCTCAAAAGGGAGAAGATACTCTGACTCTAGCAGGGAAGAGTGTTCTGAAGTGCTTTCGCAGGCTCTTTTTACAGCGTTTCCATGCTCAAGTACAGCTTTTTACAGCGCAGTAACTTTATCGGGCATTAGATTTTATTCCTGTAACCATTTAGAGAAATGGGAACAAGACTCTCTTTATCTGCTCTTTTCAACTGTTCTAAGGAAAAACATAAAATACCATATTCATATTTAGGTTAAAATAGCCAAGCAGAGTTTGGGAGATCATTATGCATAACAGGTTATCTTTCCTTTCAGTCTAGTTCTTAAGAACCACAGAATCACAGCATTATTGAGGCCGGAAAAGACCTCTGCGATCATCCAGTACAGCCTGTGACCAGACATCACCACATCAGCCAGACCAGGGCACAAAGGGCCACAGCCAGGCTGTCCTTAAACACCTCCAGCAATGGGAACTCCAGTCCTTCCCTGGGCAGTCCATTCCAGTCTCTTTCCACCACAAAGGGCTTCCTAACATTCAATCTAACCTTCCCCCTGGCAGTTTCAGGTCCTGCCCTCTTGTCCTGGAGCTGGTTGCCTGGGAGAGGAGCCTGACTCCCACCTGCCTACAACTACCCTTCAGATAGTTATAGTGACAAGGTGTTCCTCCCGCCCCCAGCCCCGCGTCTCCTCTTCTTCTGAAGGCTAAAATCCCTCAGCTCTCCCAGCCTCTCCTCATCAGACTTTCCCTCCATTCCCTTCCCCAGCCTCGTTGCTCCACTGGACCCACTCCAACCCCTCAATCTCTTTCTTTAAGCGCTTTGTCTAACATGGAGCCTTCCTCATAAAGTAAGGAAATTTGACTGATTTGGTCTTAAAAGGAAAAAGCAGCTCAGGGTATTCAGTGGTCAATAATCAGGACATGACAAGACACAGGAGAACAGCTTCACACGGCGTTGCACAAGCAAGCTTCTTTCAAGGACATCACCATAAAACATTCGCTACCCGTTCAGCAGTTCCCAGAAGATAACTGCCATAATTTATTATCTTATTTATCCACTTTGCTGTTTAGAACATCAGTAGCTTTCAGTGTTTAGTAGAGCTATGGGAAAAATAATGAGGCAGCTACGGGTCATCAGTGCAAAGAAATCAATATTTTAGCCAGAATAAAAGTGGAACGTTCAGTAATCAAACCCAGCTATTACACACCGCCTGTCCACCGGGAAATAATTCTTCTTAATGTATTTCAGAGCTACCCTTAAGACAAGCTCATGTAAAGCAGGCTAACTTTAAAATACGCTCCCTTACTCACAATGCTTTACTAAGATTTGTCTTTTGATAAGTCCTACTCTCACTCCTCACAATAAAATGTATGCGAAGAAAAACACCTATTTTTACTCTAAAAGAAGTAATAATTCACACAAGGAAACTGAGTTTTTAAAAAACAGAAATGGAAATATTTCCATTCCATGGAATTGAGGGTGGCAGCGCATCTTTCCTGATAAAAAATCTGGACTTTGAATATTCAGAATGAGAATGTAATTCACTTCCAGAGCAGAAATCAATTCCTTTTACACGAGCACTTGCTCTAGCAGGTTTTATTTGTTAGGGTTTCATTTGCAAGGGCTGTGGTTTGGGGTTTGTTTGAGATTTAGGGCTAAATCACTTGCAAAACTGTAACTCTTGGGTTTTGAAAGGAGCCACCAAGAGGGGCTTTTTTGGGTACAATATGTTTCAAATCATCATAAGGTCGTTGAAACTCTGCATAGTTAACATGCTTCTCAGTTGTGTATTTAATTTTGGAAGGAATTAGACATGAAACTCCTTTCAGACCTTCTGAAAATCTTATCTGGAAAATTAATATCTTTCTAGAAGGATAAGAAATAGAGGGAAATTAAATTAATTTCAGAATGACATTTTTCTTTCCAAGGTTAACTAGCAAAATAAACCTCAAAAAACCTACTTCCACTTTTAAAACCCAATCCAACTTCCATCACTATTCCATTCGAGCTCCAGGACATGCGGCACTTCCAGCCACATGGGATTCTTACTGACCTAACCCAAGACAAAACCACAGTGCAGGGAACCCAGAAGGTACCTTGACAACAGACAGGGGGTTCTGCCAGCTGGATTACTGTGAAGTCATTCAACTCAAAAGAACTGCCATGAGACATCAGATCCTGCAAAAACCTGCAGCTACATCACTTCTACATCTAAAGAGATAACAATTCACAAACCACTTTGGGTGAAGATTTTCTGTAGCAGCATTTTAACTGTGCAGCAAACTGCTTCAGCAGGGCATTAGCCCGTTCACTGCAAACAAGGCAGCAGCCAGCCACTGCCCAACAGGTCATTTTTCAGCTGTAAAGGAGCCATTTGACTCGCAAGATACAGACACAGTTTGTGATGCAGTGCAAAGATCAACTGTGAACCCTGTAAATATATTAGAGAGGTTACTTTTTTCCTTCAAACATTCTGTGGAGCAAGTAGCAGGAGCTGTGTTGTGTTGTATGCACTGAGCACTTTTCTTATCTGAAATGCAGGATAGGAGAGACACTCAAGCAGAGCGGAGGGAAAGGAAATGGGAAAAGCAGAGAAGTCCAGAAGGAAGTAAAGGAAATCTGTTCCTTCTTGGCTACCTCTGCATGCAAAGCAGGGCAGTTTTGAGGAGGAGGTCAACATTAGGGCTTCTGAATCAACTCCTGGAGAAGCATTACTTCCCTTTTCCACCAAAGGTGGAACTCTTGGGTAACTGGCCTTCCCAGAAGAAATCTGTGACTGTCTTTATAGTCACCCCTACCCATCCCTCAAGATGTGCTCTAGCAACCGCACTTGGACATAACCAAGCTCCAGCTCCTTGCTAAATAGTCTCTTCCCTAGAAAACTTCACACTCCTTACATGTTTTGGGACTTTATCTCCACAACAAAAAAGTGGTGTGGTACCGGGCCAGTTGTATTTCAAGTGGCACAACTTACCCACAACAGGATTTGCACACAAATATCAAGATTCCCAGCTATTTTTTCCTCTTTCCAGAACCACCTTTCAGATTCCCCCTCCATTAAATATATCTGCCCTCATAAGCAGACACAGCTCAATCACATAATGTCATTGAATTCTGGTAAGAAATGTTGTTTCAGGTTGAAGTTCTCCACATAAACCATTCCAACAGCGTTCTGCCTGAGGAAAGCCTAGAAGATGCAAGTTAGACTAAGCTGTAAGAAGCCAATGCCAGTATTTCTCATCTACCTTATCTGACTTTCACCACAAAGGCTGTGGATGACACAGCTAAGGGGCAGATACCAGCTATATTTACACATCTAGTCTGATGAATTCTGGACATAATGTGGGCCCTGCCCTGCCCTGCCACCACCACACTATCCAGGACAGGACACTGCCAGAAGTCCTGAGAAGATTCCAGATGTGGAAAACTTTCTTCTCATCAAGCCCTGTTTCAGCCTCTCAGTGTGCACCCAACAGCACTGCTGCCACCACAATGGTGCAAAAGACCCAGGAAATCCCTAGGTAAGATAACAGCCCTGTACAGCCAGAGCAGTAATGCAGCAACAGAAGAAAACATCATAGAATCTTCATGACTGGCAAGGAACTTCCAGATCACCAAGTCTAGTCCTCATCCTAACACTGCCCCAACCCCTAGACTCTGATCTTCATGCGCTCTACCTACTCACCTTTTAAACACCTCCAGGTGTTACGTTCCTGGGCAGCCTGTTCCAGTGCCCAACCACTCTCTCAGCAAAGAACTTCTTCCTCAGATCCAATCTAAACCTCTCCTGACACAGCTTGAGGCCATTTCCCCTTGTCCCAGCATTAATAACTTGGGAGAAGAGACCAGCACCAGCCTTGTTACAATCTAATTTCAGGTAGCTGTACAGACCAATAAGGTCTCCTCTCAGACTCCTCTAGAGTAAACCCCCTTTCCCTCCCTCAGCGGATCCTCACAGGGCCTGTTTGTCAGACCTCTCCCCAGCCCTATTGCCCTTTTCTGGCCCTGCTCCAGTACAGTGATGTCCTTCTGATACTGTGGCACCCAAAACTGGACAGTTAACTTGCCTCTCTGCTTCCTACAGTGCTACTTAGTGTTCAGGGTTCCTCACTGCAGGAACATCAAAGGGAAGTGCTGCTTCACAGACCAAAACACCAGAACCAGCAACTTAAATGCATTTTGGAACTGAAATGCTTCACTGGATTCTACTGGACGCAGCCTAAAGAATTCACAGAGAGATTTCTATTGCTCATAGGATACATAAAATTCTCCATCTCTACCGTGGACTAGGAGGTGTTTATTTTTATCCTGCTGCTTCCCTGTTGTCAGTATTTTGATTACAGTGAGCGCTCCTCGCCCACCCTTTCTCCAGTGTTATTTGCCAGCAGCTGTAGTCTGCAAAGGAAATTCTCATTTACTGTGCCCCCGGGTGAGCGGCGCTAAGCACATCACATATCCTCTGTGTCCCAACCTTCTCCTTTCCAAGTCCTCATTAACTGTGTCCTGGATGCTGTGTAAGAAAACAAAACATCAAAAGCCGAACCTTTATGTCCAGATTAGATGCCTCCTTATTTCTAAGCCATTACCACATAACTGTGCTAAAACATCCACTCTACGCGAGTGAAATACAGGGCCAAAACAAAATGAAAGCAAGAAACACATCTGACAGAGACCTGATCTGTTGTTTTAATAAGCAGTTAAAGAGGAAACTCTCTGTGTTAAGGCTTTACTGGCCTTTTTTTCCTCCAAATGCAAACCGTTAACCTCTAGCTAAGAGAAGCTTTACGCTTAAAAACCCATTGCTGTCTTTGCCTGGGCATCACTTAATGCAAGCAGTGATGAGGGGCTTATTTACTCTAACACTTTAGATTTCTTTCAAATTATATTCATAAAGCCATTTCTATTTTGATTGCAAATGTAATATCCTATTACTGCTCCTCACTCGAATTTCTTCTTAAAGCAATAAATACTTCAGAAATAGTGACGCTTAAACACCGTGGGATGTTGTTTCTTCTGAAGCCTCCAGATACAGATTTCCTAAATAAACAGAAATTTCAATAAAACTTTACAGCAACCCCAAACGTTTCTGCAAAATAATGAATTCATGAAGGCAGAAATGCGTATTTCAGACAACAGACGCTACATAACATAGTAAATAAAAAGTACAGGGGACAAACAGCAAGCTCTGAGAATAAAAGCCATCTGAGAAAAAAATGTTCATCCAAATGGGCATTTTCTGAAATTCCATTCTCTAAAGATCAGTTTACCCCACAGCATTTCATGCATTTGCTTGTTTACTACTTCTATACAGACTACTTCCAATACGGTGGGGATTGACCTACTGGAGAGCATCACACAATAAAGGGACCTGTGGGTCCTGGTGGCCAGCAAGATGACCAGCAGCCAGCAACGGGCCCTTATTGCCAAGAAGGCCAATGGCATCCTGGGGGGATTAGAAGGGGGTTGGTTAGTAGATCAAGAGAGGCTCTCCTCCCCCTCTACTCTGCCCTGGTGAGACTACATCTGGAATATT
>VZRI01001479.1:107666-188436 GCA_013397515.1 Upupa epops
AGATGTTTAAAACCCGCCTGGCCATGTTCCTGTGTGACTGGATCTTGGGGATCCTGCTGTGACAGGGAGATTGGACTGGGAGATCTTTCAAGGTCCCTTTCAATCCCTAATACTCTGTAATGATGTCTGATATGTAACATTAAGAAATCTCATTTGCTTTCCTGAGTGCTACAGAAAGCAAATAGGAAAAACAGTTCATACTCCTCTTAACACCTCACTGAAGAAGTCTGACCCAAGTAACAACAGAATTAAAAACCATCAGATAGTTTGCACTTAAGAAAAGCAGTGTTTTGGAAACTGAAAATAGTACCCACAGAGTGATGTGTGGCCTGAGGTCTCCAAAGCTGGCATTTCATTCTCTCCAAGGAATGGGTCCCTCTAGCCCTACACTTCCCAAATGCAGAGTACTGCTGTCATGAGCTCTGGTACCTACTGCCCTGAATGCTCTAAGCATGAAAAACCAAAGCCTCAAAAGGGCAGCCTGCAACTACAGAGCATCTGCACTACAGATCAGCTTCATTAGCAAAGAGGGTTTGCAGACAAGTGTGAAGTTCTAAAGTATATTTATCTAAGCAAAACCAAACTTGTAGGAATTTACCTAAATAAATAGCCATTACAGCGCAACATACTGGGAGCCCTACAAGGAGCAGAAACAGGCATCCATGTGAGGAAAAATACAGAAGTCAGCTGATAACACTGAAGTCAAATTGATTCCTGGGACTGCACATACAGACAGAGCTAGAATCATGCTGGTGGAGCTGTTATGCAGAAAGAATGAAGGATTAGAGATTATCTAAACATCCTTTCATAAGGGTACAGCGTGGTAGAAATCGAGCCTGCAGAAACTAGAGCAACTATCACCAGGTGACTCAGTGGGATGGAAGTATCTGGAGCAACATTTGGTGGAAACAGAACACAAGACGTAAAAATATAAAATAGGACAAGATTCAGCTGGAGTGGACCAAAGATGCCAGGCTCTTCAGTTAGCAAGGAAAATGGTTTCAGGAAAAGAAACTTGTTCAGGAGAACTTGTTGTTCAGTAAAGCATACAGTGCCATGTGGAAAATTACTACATAAGTTGAGGAGATGCTGGTTTGTAGCTGTAACTGAAGGCAGGTGTTAGTGCAAGCTTAAAAGCAGGGCTGCAGAGGTCACACATCCTTTAAGCATAGCCCAAAAGGCCTGTGGATGGCACAAGCAGCTGATAGCCTAAGCAGCCTGTGAAGTAACCCAGCAGCCACTACCAATGTGAGGCTTTCGAAGCGTAAGAGGATAAAAGGATAAACCAAAAGTCATCCATGGAAGGGCAAGGAAATATAAGCAGTTGGAGAAAGGAGCTTTCATGTGGTAGAAAAGAACACAGAAGTGGAAATTGTGAAAGACCACAAGAGCAAAGGAACTCCAACCATACCTAAAGCAGCAGAACCTGCCTGGATGGTTGCCAGCCATCTCCAGACCCTCAGTTTCTCTTGGGATTATCAGCCTGCAGCTCAGGATTATGTGCCTACAGTCCACTTCAGTGAGATCTCCCACCAGTTTCCATGCAGTGCAACTTCTGCTGGCACAAAGTCCTGCAGCTGCTTCTCTAAGTGCTGTCAGCATCTGCATCCTGTTTGCTTGATACTCAGCTGCCTACACCCCACTTCTACCACTGGCAACAGAAATACCAGTCTTGGCATTGCTATTCTAATTAATTACCTTTGCACAGAAACTGCATGAGAAGAGAAGGCTCCAGGGGGGCCTTCTTTTGACCTTCCAGTACCTGAGCGGGGGTTCCTTGAAGGCAAGGAAGGTCTATTCCAAAGGGTTTGTTTGGATAGGACAAGGAGCAGGGAAAGCAGAGATTTAGGCTGCAGATAATAAAGAAGTTCTTCAATGTGAGGGTGGGTGATGGCTGAAATGGGCTGCCCTGGGAGGTGGTAGGGGCCCCATCCCTGGAGTCATTGAGGTCAGGCTTGATGAGGCTGGGAGCAACCTGACCTAGGTAGAGATGTCCCTGCTTGTGTAGGGAGGTTGCACTAGATGACCTCCGGAGGTCCCTTCCAGCCTGGAAGATTCTACGATACTTTCTAAGGAAAATGAACAGGAGAGCAGCCTGAGTCTGGAAAGACCATGAAGAACATAAAGGATGAAATGCTGCAGTTTTCCACAATGTAGCAGGATTTATACCTCATTCCTAAGAACTGTGGCAAAAGTGAATAACTAGGATAGAACAGTCAGCAAACAACAACATTGAGAAGGATCACAGTGAGACTGCAACTTGATCTTCAGATGATGTCCAGAAAACACCAATAATGCAGAAAAGCAGTTCTACAGCACTATCCACACACTTAAGAGTTCTGATTCAGTTAAATCACCCACTTAAAGACCTTAAAATTATTGTGCATAATCTCCCAAACATGAGCTAACCATTTAAGTGCAATCAAAAAGGCAAACAAATCAAGAACGAAACAGAAAGCTAAATTCTATTCATGATACACTGCTTTCTGACAGCTACATCTGCTCTGATCACCTTCTCTCAGGAGATGCAGACACTTGGCAAGTCATAGAGAGAATAATCAGAGGCAGGGTGTGGCTTCAGTACAGCAACTCTGTTTTCTCTTGGAAGGTCTCCTTCACACAAGATTGATTCCAATGGTAAGGCCCTAAAATACTGAGTGTAAATACAAAACTGAAGTTATTGAGATTTAAAAACAAAACCTGCGCAGGAAAAGGTAGATACAAATTAAACAAAACCAAACGACAGACCTTGAGCTGTAAAACCAGAAGCTACTTTTATCATCACAGAACTGAAAGTGTAGCTTCCCAAACAATCCAGGCAAGAAGCCTGAGCCTGTCCTGAGATGGAACAAGGAGAAAAGCAGGGGTGGGAAGGGTTATGATAATGGTTCTGCACACACTCATAGCAACATGAACCATGAAACCCAAAAGTCCACTCCAAGAGTCTGTGTTCCCAGAAAACCTTTACTAGATAGTGGAACACTTCTAGATTTCAAGAGGTCATAAAGAAAATGCCATAAATTTGTGAATTTCAACCAAGCACAAGGAAGTAACACAAAGACCGAGCTAAGGGGAAATTCTGAAGGACTGTACACAATGCCAGATATCCTGGTGGCACAAAAGATGCCAGGTGACCTTGTAAAGCAGAAATAACAGAGAAGAGTCTCTGAATTGCTGATAACTGCAATTGCTGTGCAGTCTTGAGGCACTGGGTGCAGAAACTCTCCCCGTTTCATCCCTTTCACCAGCACCAACACACAGGCCTGAGCAAAAGAGGAATACTTGATCAGCCTGACACTTCTACTTGATCCCAACAAACCCTCAAGTCAAATAACGAAAACCAACTGCTTAGCAACCAACTGGTCAACACCGTAGATGATTCCCGTCTGGCTGCTAACAGCAGGCAGCATCAGCTCCACACCTGAAAGCCACACACACACATCTGGAGAAGCAGCAATGTCTCCTATTGGTGTAGCTGCTTAAATTCCAGGAGGTACAGGAGTGCAGGCTGTTCAAGTTTAACCGTGCACCGTAAGCACCACCTCTGGATGCACTGACTTGGGCTGTGCATGCTGTGAAATCATTTTTTGCACATAAATCCATTCTTTTGTTTTAAGAACTTCCCATTATTTATGCCCCCAGTGGACACACGGACTTTGAACTGAAATTGAATAGCAGCTTCGGGTATTCACATTTTATGTTTGAAGCTTTTACAAATTACAGCAAATACAAATCCTTGTCTCTTTTAAATTAGAGCTCACAGGATTGTTACATCTCAATATCAAAAATGAGAACTGCGTTATGAACTGCCAACACATGCAGTGAGAAAACACCCACCTTGTAAAAGGGCACAGCACTTTTAGAAGTCACTATGTCCCATTGTTTTAAGTAATCAAATCAGGCAAGGACTAATGAGCTAGGTAAGTCATATAAAGGTCCCCTAAGTCTCTCCAAGCACACTGCATTTCTCCTTTTGCATGGTAGCTAAGACAACCTGGCTCTGAAGAATGTAGTTACATTACAGCTAAGGAGAACAGCAGTCGCAGTTGGTTCCAGTGTAAGAAAGATATTACCATGTATAGGCTGTGGATCATTAATACTGGGACATACTTCCATCCTAATGACTTCCGTAATCACTACTCTAGGACTATACAACAGACTAAAGAGACTGTAACACCCATTAGCATCCAAAGTGCTCACCAGAAGTATGAGCACACAGATTTATGGGTGTGCGTGCACACAGACTGGTCTAATTTATACTCTGCCAAGTATGAACGTGAATTGATATGGCAGATCACAGGCACCATGTGCTGAATCCCCATCAGTGATAAGCAATAATAAAGAGAAAGGAAAGATACTCAACAACAGTATCTACTAAAAAAGGCATAATTTAAACTAAGCCACAACATACACAATCAGCATTCCAGGGTGTCTCCAGCAATGGTTGCGTTTGTATGGAAGGAAGCGTCTGAAATTAATTCTCCTGATTATTCTCACATATCATGTCTTGATGGGCACGCTACAGCAGGCTCAGCACAAATGAAATAGGTTCCCCTCGGATAAAACAAGACTTGCATAGGCACCTTACATGATCCAACTGGGCAGTGAGTCTGCAAGAACAGACAAGCTCACTCCAATGTGAAACCCCAAGTATGCGGTTGGATTTGGGGGCTGCTCTGCGGATTCACTTAACTGCACTGCACTTCTTGCCTGTGCAGCCACAGGTAATGCTGTAGTGCCACTGTATCGAGAGGAACAAACACAAGCCAACACATTTCACAGATTTTAAGCATCTTGCCAGTTCATACGTCCCCACTTCTCCCCTCACAGTGCCAGCTTGGCACAGTCTTCCAGAGAACACAGCCCGCCTGTGTGCTGTCACATATGGGAGAAAGTGTTAACACACTGATCTATATTTTAGTGGAAACAATGATTTAAGGAATAGAGACCACTAACAGCATCACGCAGCATTTGCAGGCTAAATGCATGTGCACACCAAAAACAGCCTTGCAACCTGCTGACGAAGATTTTCCTTCCATCTGCAACATCAGTTCCCATTAATGTAATCCATAATCATTTGGCTCTTCACAAAACTAACCCTGTGTACGAGATCTGCACTTCTGAACTCACTAACTGTGGACACTAAACAAGAGAGGATCAGATGATCTTGGAGAAACAAAAGCAATACTCTAGAGATGAAAATTATTCATACATGAATGAGAGACATCTGCGTTCTGGGATGCCCTGCCAGAACAGTTCATAATGATACAGCTACAATTAGCCAAGCTACATTAGGACATGTCCTCATTAGCTGTCAATTAAGCAGGTTCCTTACATGAGAAATAATTCCCAAAAAAATAAACCACTCCTGGAACAGGTAAAGAATGAGCATGAAAGCTCCAAAATATAGGAGCATTATTGCTCCAACTGGATGCTTAAAGGTGTCACTTTCCCTAATGCAAAGGGAGAAGAGCATTTCAGGTTACTAAAGCTCCAGGTGTGTTTTGTTCGGGTGCAAAGCCTTTGCCAGGTTCATTCTGTCTACATAAAACGTGACATACAATCAGACAAACTCATTCAAGTTTAATATTTTAAAGCTTAATCTGATTATACACACAGGCATTCTGTAATTGGGAACAGCCAGGTAAGTACTGGCCTCTAGAATCTAGTCCACTCCACGCCTCAGTGTCCTGTATATAAACAGACATCAGTTGCAGTTTATTAAATGTTCAACAGAACCCAATAACCCTGCACAGACTGAGAATGTTTGGCACTATTTAAACCAGAGGCACTAGCTCACACCTCTCAGCTTCCTTCTTTCTCCAACAAAATATGCAACAATTGATGCTTCTTGCACAAGGGACACCCAGGAGGCCAGAGCATTTGGTAGGGCTGAGCTGGCTTCCCACCAGCTCTCACAGAGGTGTGGGGTTATACTTCACTCACTCTCTCCCTGGTCCTCCACCATCCCAAGGGACTTGGCTTGCACTCAAAGCTCACAGTGAACTCCAGCAGAAGTTCTGCATAACCTTTAGCTGCAGAGAAATATGAGGTGGAAATCAGCCAGGAGAGTCTCATTCCACATGCAAGATGTGGGCAAGTGACACTTCAATATTGAAGCTAGTCATCACTCCCCTTTTTCAGCTGAGAAGAAGTAATGATTATAGAATCACTGCATGGCTTATGTTGGAAGGGACCTCAGGGAACATCCAGTTCCAACACCCCTGCCATGGGCAGGGACAACTCTCCCAAGACCAGACTGCCCAGAGCCCCATCCAACCTGTCCTTGAACACTTCCAGGAAGGGGACATCCTCTTCACAGTACCTCAATACCCTCACAGAGACCAACCTCTCTCTCAGATCTAAGCTAAATCGTCCCACTTTTAGCTTGAAATCATTCCCCCTTGTCCTGTCACTAGAGTCTCTCAAAACTCCCTCTAGAGTTTTCCTGTAGCCTCTTCAGGTACTGGAAGGCTGCTGTAAGGTCCCCCTCAGAGCCTTTTCTTCTCCAGGCTGAACAACCCAAATTGCCTCAGCTTGTCCTCACAGGAGAGGTGCTCCAGCCCTCTGATCATGCCTGTGTAAGAACTCACAATAAGAACAGCAGGATTTCTGCTGTTGTTTCTAAGAAGGCAAAACACAGAGTTTGCAGCCAATGTCCAAACTGAGTAAAATGCTTGAGCTGTGCATCAGGTCTTGACCACAAAAAGATCACTCAGAACTATAAAGTCCAGGTCAGTCAGAACAAATAATTTCCTCTTGACAGAAATGAACAGCAAGAAAAAGATAATCTATTTTAAACACATTAAAAGCCCCAGGCTGAAAAGGGGAAACTAAGAACATACACCAGAAGGGCCACGGTTTTTAACACAGAATCACAGAATCCTCATGGCTGGAAAGGACCTCCAGCATCGCCAAGTCCAGCTCTCATCCCAAAAGCTCCCCAACCCCTAGACCATGTGCTCTAGCTACTTGCATTTTAAACACCTGGAAGGTGATTCCACCACCTCCCTAGGCATCCTGTTCCAGTGCCCAGCCACTCTGTCAGGAAAGAACTTCTTCCTAAGATCCAATCTAAACCTCCCTTGACACAACTTGAGGCATTTCCCCTCCTTCTAGCATTATGAATTGGGGAGAAGAGACCCACACCAGCCTCACCACAACCTCCTTTTAGGTAGCTGTAGAGAGCAATAAGGTCTCCTCTCAGCCTCCTCTTCTCTAAACAACTCCAGTTCCCTCCCTCAGCCACTCCTCACAGGGCCTGTTTGACAGCCCTCTTCCCAGCCTTGTTGCCCTGCTCTGTCCCCACTCCAGCACCTCTATGTTCTTCTTGCCTAAAACTGCACCAAGAACTCCAGGTGCAGTCTCACGAGTGCAGAGTACAGGGGCACCATCACCTCCTTCCTCCTGCTGGTGACACTGTTCCTGATGCAGGCCAGGATGCTGTTGACCGTTAAATACCAATAACCAGTCCAAACAACTGTCATTAAGTCACCACATTTTCATCAAATGAAGATTTCCATCAAATCAGATGTAATTTTCAGTTTCATTTTTTTCTGTAGCTAAACTCCCAAGCATTTCATTTGGTTCCAGCGAAACTATCCATGTCTGTGAGTGGAACAGGCCCCACGTTAACTATGCGTTGCAGCTTGTGTACAAGGACGCCGGCATGGGGGCAGCAAAGCAGGATCAGCTTTCATTCACAGGAAAGGTTATTCAGCTACTTGGTAGATGTGCACAGCCAAAGGCATTTTAAATGTCTGTCTCATACTCATTTTAAACTGTCTCATACGTATCTCAAGGTTCATTACTGGTGAGGGGAGAAGGTTTAAAAAGTAAAACAGCATTTTAACAGTATTTAACATTTAACATTCATTTAACAGAAGAGCAGTTCTTGGTTTGCAATAAACTTGAGGGTTGGGGGATTTCTCTAAGGACCCACTCTGGCTCCTTAGTTCAAATTATATGAAAATAAAGGCATCACTTAAAGGAATAGAGGTTGTACCAGGTGCTCTGAAAACCTGTTCAAATGTGTGCAATTCTACGTCATAGCTGTAAGCAGCCCTCTAAAACACTGAAGTACCACTAGAGAAAAATAAGTGCAGCAGCACTTTTAAAGCACAGTTTGCCTTCAAAGTTAAGCACAGGATGAAGCTCTTGGCTTGGTTCTTATCGTTTGCTGACCTAACACAGATTCACTATGGCAGGCTGAAGTCCGAGCATCTTACTGAATCAATACAACCACTGCCCTGGAAACAACACTGGTCATGAACACCCACCTAGGCAAGAATTTTGTTCTGATTGTTGTTTAGAATAAAGGAAAGTAAGGCAGAGTGAGTTACCCTGTTTAACACCACCAAAAGGAAGATGCAATAAAAGAAGTCTTCAGTCCTGTATTTTCACAGAATCACAGACTGTTAGGGATTGGAGGGACCTCAGAAGACCATCCACTCCAATTCCCCTGCCAGAACAGGATCCCCTAAATTCAGGTGCACAGGAACATGCTCAGGTGGGTTTTAAATGTCTCCAGAGAAGGAGACTCCACAAACTCTACAGGCAGCCCCTTCTAGTGCTCTNGGATCTGCGCTGGACTCTCTCAGGCAGTTCTGTGTCCTTCTGGGACTGAGGGGCCCGGAACTGGACACATTTATTTTAATGACGATTCTTTCAAATCGGAAAATAAGACTTCTCAGATTTGATGACAAGTACTTCATGTTTTCCCAACCAACCTTCTACAGAGCCAGAGAATGAGCTGTACAGAACAAATAAAATCATTCCAGGTTGGTGTTGAAGTTCATACAGTTTCAGGAAATCCAAAGAAAATCCTTTTATTCAATTCATTGGCACTCATTTATTTTAAATACATTGCTTTAAGAACAGAAAAGGATGTGTAGGAGTGGTAACAGTTAACCAGTTTCAAAGAGATTTTGTAACTTAACTACTCCTATCGTTCCCTAGCATGTTCCAAAGAGCTGAAATAAGTCCTGTTAGTTTTCCCACGACGAGAAGCGCTAAGAGCACAATATTCACTGCTCTACTTTAGGGGAAGATCATTAATCTTGAAGTTTTCAAGCCACAAGGTAAAAATGACAACCTCAAGAAGCAAAACTCTGATCCCCAAGTCTTAGATCTACCACCTCAGCTCCAGCATTTGTACCTGCACCTAAGCCAATATGCACAGCTGCCTGCACCAGTTTCAATTTCCACTTGAAATGGGACACAAATCCCAGAAAAAAAACCAACAGAGTAACCCTAAAACCCATCCCAGAACTCAGGTTCTCAAAAGCCAACTCAGAACTTGGGCTTTTTGCCTGCTTCAGTGAAGCAATAAGCAATGTGTCATTGTCAGGCTTGCTCGGGTCTTCTTGCCAGACCCCTAGGGACTGGGCACAGTGTTGGCTCAGCTGAGGCCAGCTGTCTGCCTGCTCATGTTCATGGCACATTAACGTACAAAGATGTTCCACCATCAGCTCTAGAGTGCTTGCAGAGTGCAACCATAAGGATTTTGGCATCTCAAGGCACATTACCTCACCTGCACCAGAGCTGAACAGGCACATTCCATGAGTGATGGCTGTGTCAGTAATGACAGCAGTGCTGGCTGTGCAGCACGTTCAGGTCACTGCACTGAATAGCTCGGGAGTACTGACTGGACTTTGAGATGCTCCCAACACTGCTCAGTTTACACACCTGTTCACCAGGGGTATTGCCAACCTGTCACATAACCACATTAACACAGCACCACAGAATGACCTCGTGAGATCATCTGGTCCAACCTATCCGGGGAAAGGGAACCTAGATGAGATTATCTAGCACCCTGTGCAGCTGTGTGCTGAAAACCTGGAGCACTGGGGGCTCCCCCATGTCCCTGGTGAGATTGCTCCAATGATGGATTGTTCTCACAATACTTATATTTTTTAATACAACTGTGCAGCTCTGAGAATTCCAGTAGAGATGAAGCAAGTGCTTACAAGAATGGCAGCCTTTATCATAACAAACCTGCAATCCAAGACACAGAACAGCAGGCAGCCCTCAGCTACCCAGGCAAACCGGCAGTCTGAAGCTCCTCCTGTCACAAGTACTGAAACGACAGCAGACTCACTTGATAAACTACAGTCCTGCTGGACACTGAGACAGCTAACCCAAGCTGCACAGAACTGAAGACTGCTGCAACAACCATCAGACATGTGAACTCTGGGCATGAAGGCTCCACATTCACAAGCTGGAAGCGTTCAGCACATACAAATGACATTTGCTAAAACCTTTCTGTGATAGCTATGCAAACATTTAACTATGTGTGAAGAGATTAGAGACACCTATAGTTTGAATCAGTATTACAGAGTCAGTATCAACTACTAACTAGTCCACAGTGTCTTCTGAAAACGTTTCAACAAATGGCCAAAAGAAGTTCTGCACACAAAACCTATCAGGTAATATATCAACACAGCTACTCCCAAATGCCGAGTCCTAAGCATTTGATCACATTTGAAGTCCTTTTAATTCCACACTACTGATAAAATCATTGTTTCAGCCCAGGAACACAATCCAGTGTTGACTCTGAATAACACTGCAGCAATCCTGCACGTTACAGTCTGCTTTTTAAGCTATGACAAATATTTTTCTAGAATAACGAAGGGGTTTCTCTTTTTGCACCTTGAACTCACTTATTTACAGCAGTCAATGATTTTAAAAACCACTTCAACTGAAAATCCTTTTATACATTTGTGTTAAAAGACAGCAAACCCCAAACTTCTGAGCCCTCTTAGGGAAATGTTACAGCTCTACTCTGAGAACTTTTTAGCATTACAAGGCCACTCTGGTTTTCCATCTCTGAATTAAGAGGGAGGGGTTTTATGGTCTTGGTTCATACTGGGGCTCATCATTTTTATCTTTGAGAGACACAGTCACACAAACATGGCCACGCTTGCCATTGTGTAACACAATGAAGGGGAGGCCTTCTACAGAGAAACTGAAAACAATACAAAGCATTAAGGAAACATTTACTTTTGCCTTTTCATAGACTGCTACCAAGTCTGGTTACTCTAGAAATCCCTTTTTAAAGATGCAGCTGACAGATCCTTTCTATCTAACAAGGATGTGATGTACTGAACCTTTTCAATCCACTACTCCAAGCACCATCATGAAGCCCAGATTCTTTGCTCCTCCACACGAATTCCAGTGGCTCAAATCAATGTTTGTTGTGAAACAAGATTTAAACAGCCAGTGCCAACAGCGCATGTCAGGTTCAACTGGGATTCATTTTGGCTCATTTTAAGCAGAAAAACAAACATCTGCATACTCAGAGATTAAAACAGATGTTTGCATGTAATTTACAGAGCACCTGCCGATATCCTTCCACCTGTATTTCCGTGTGTGAAGCTACCTTACTGCTTAGGGAACAGGACTAGTCAAGCTTGTTTTCCCACTCACTCTGGATGACTGATGAATCCAGGCACGCACGGCTCACAGGAGGAGCTGCACTTTCTGCTTTTGCCTGATGCTGTTGCACAACAGCCACAAGCCAATCCATCTGATCCTTCCACTGGAACCCTATCCAATATCTCATTTGTAAATGGATCATCTGTCAGCACTGAAAACAGCATAGGAATTATAACTATTTCCCTTGAGGATAACACTTAATAGGCTTTATGTAAATGCTGTACCTCTTATTTACTTCCCTACCCACATCGAAAGGGAACATGTTGTCAGTAACATCTCCTTTCCCCAATCACATGCTGAACCCACTCATTAGGGGTGGTTTAGCTCAGCAACCTAGACTGTCATTCAAGAAATAATAAAAGCATCTCTTGGGATGTCTTAGCGAGACAAGTAGGCTCACGGAGTTACTAACCTAATTATTTGATAAAAGCCTGAACAAGCAAATTGCTTTGAAACTTTTGGGTTATTTGACGCACATCTTCACACTCAAGCAAATGTAAAAGGCAGGTTATGCCACAGACACCGAGAAGCATTTCTGACGTAAGAATCATCACACGTTTGACTGCACAGATCTGTTCTACACATTATGTTAGAACTTTCCTGTTTCAGATGTTAAGCATCAACCCCATTCTAAAAGCAGGGGACATGGGTTGGATGAGTTGAACAAGATTGAGACACGAGCTTATGCAACATGAATAAATACTTGGAGGAAGTCCAGAGACCTCAACGGTGCTTCTGAGGGCTTTAACACTGTTTAGAGAGAGCAGGGAGCTTTCAAATTTCAAACTGCCTACACGTGAGCGAGCATACCTTGCCGGAGTATTGGAAACCCTAGCAGAAATGGATGTATGCACAGCAGTCTGTCAGCCTCGGTGTTTAAACATCTAAGATCATATTCATTTCCCAAGTCATAAATGTTCCAGTTGCCAAGGTCAAGGTTCTGTTTTCAATTGCCAAATAAGTTGCAGCACTGCAGCCTGTGTCACTAAGCTGATTGATTCATGATTAACAACAGAATGCAACACTTCCATAAAACTTCCCATAAAAAGCCCTTCCTGTGAAGATGCCAGGTTCTGCTTCTATGAGAGGAAGAGAAGGATTCCAAATATTTGCATACATATAGCTACTCACAAGGTAAATACCCCGTTTACACTGTAACTCCGGCTCCTCACTCTGTGCACATCAGGTAAGTTCTCTGACAGCTGCGAAATTATTCAAGGTTTTAGGTCAGAGATGATGCTCCAGGTGACTTCACCAGGGAAAGTTCCAGGCAGTATGGTACCCAGTCACCTTTACCATGCACCACAACTCCTTTAAGGACAAATCTGAGTCTGCATCCATTAATCACTGAGTTACACAGGCTTTCTGGCACTAAACCAGTTTGCTTTCAGAAGGGGTACGAGGGCACAAAACACTTGCTTTAAAGCAGCATCTCAAGAGGGCAATGAATAGTATGCACATAACTACACAGAGCAAGGCTAAATTCCAGTAACTCCTCTTTCGCTCTGTCAGCTTGCTCTCACTCAACGCAAAGCCAATCGAGTCTCAGCTCCACTCTTTATCATTTTAATATACAGCTGTCAATGAAGTAAAGGAGAACAGTCTCCCTTCCACACTATGTATGACAAGGAGACAGATTCCTATGAGATGTGAATGTTTTTGAGCAACTGTGGCTTGGCTGCACAACTGGCTGGATCATTTGATTTTTGCACTGTTGCCCCATTTGAAAAGAAAAGATGGCATCCACTGAGAGTGTGGAATAGAAATACCCTCTTTAAGTGTTGTACCTCCTCTGTCTTGTCTGCCAAGTAACAACTCCAAATCAAATCAACATCCCACAAGAATACAGACTGTAAGTAAGCAGGTACCACCTAACACCACCAAAACAGCTCCAGCTAACAAGGGATGCCAAAGGCAAACTTCAAACATTTGCCAGAAAAAAGATCCTTCATTTTAAAAAGGAGAAAGCTGCTCGAAATGAAATAGGGAATAAATTGTTTCTTGTTCTGACAAACAACCTGGTCTTGCTTCAAGGCTTTTTAATTCAAAAGAAATCACATTCCAGTTCCACCACTTATTCCCTGAAACGAAGACACCAAACTGAAAATTAGATATCGGGGTATTTTTGGAAATCTAAACAGCCAACAATGAACTGTTCACTAAAGTAAACTTGAAGCAGCTTCTTAAAAGATTCATACATGAGGTTTTCTCCCTAAAGGCAAATCCAGACCACTCTCATGCTGTCAGACAGAGAGTTTCACAGAAACTGTCCAGACTTTAAGCCTCAAGTCTTTTTTTCTGGGAAGTTCTGTAGATAATTTGTGCCAATTTACTTCCTATCTGCTTAGAACACTTATCTACAGTTTTAGAAGATCTCTCTAATCCATTTTATTCTAAGTTTTGATTAAGCACAGTATTACTTGCTGTAGCCTGAATAGATGCAGAATTATAATCTGAAGAAGGTCCAGAATTATTAATGCAGATCCAGTAGAATACACATCATACCAACATCCACTAACTGGTGATGCTGGAGAGCATTCCTCTTGCACAGGAGCAGCGTTAAATCAAGGCTTTAATCGCAGAACATTAGAGATTGGAAGGGACCTCAAAAGACCTTCTAGTCCAGTCCCCCTGCCAGAGTAGGATCCCCCAGATCCAGTAGCAAATGAACATGGCCAGATGGGTTTAAACATCTCCAGAGGAGACTCCACAAACTCTATAGGCAGCCCTTTCCTGTGCTCTGTCATCCTCATCAGGAGGAAGTTTCTTCTTATCTTTATGTGGAACTTCCTCTGTTTCAACTGACACCCACTGCCCCTTGTCCTATCATTAGGTGCCAGTGAGCAGAGCCTGGTTCCTTCCTCCAAACACCCATCCTTTCCATATTGATCAACGCTCATGGGGTCACCCCTCAGTCTGCTTTTTTTCCAAAGTAAAATGCCTAGAACCACAGAATCATTTTGTCTCAAAAACACCCTAAAGATCCATTAACTCAGCACTGCCAAGTCCACCATAAACCACATCCCTCAGCACCACTCTTACACATCTTTGAAATATCCCCCACCACTTCCTTGAGCAGTCCTTTCCAATGTTACCAATCCTTCCAGCAAAGAAATTTTTCCTGATATCCAATCTAAACTTCCCCTGGCACAAACTGAGGCTGTTTCCTCTTGTCCTATCATTGTTACTTGGAGAAGAGACCAACCTTCACTTCACGACAACCTCCTTCCAGGTAGTTAAGATAGCAGCAATAGGTCTTTCCCCAGCTTCCATTTCTCCAGGATAAACTACCCTAATTCCCTCAGCTGTTCCTTACAGGACTTTCACTCCAGACCAGCTTCACCACCCTTCTCCAGAGACACTGCAGCACCTCAATGTCCTTACAATGAAGGGCCAAAAGGTGACCCAGAACTCGAGGTGTGGCCTCAGCAGTGCCCAGCACACAAGTCCTGAGAAATGGATCCTGTACCCAGAACACAAGCCAACACACACGGGGTCCAAGTATTTCTTTCAGACAGGTTTGTGCAAAGCTGGGAGGTAGGAGCTTGCACAGCTCTGACTACACAGAGTAACAGCACTGGGAACTCTGCAAGGCAAAGATCTTCACAGTTTATGCAGCACAGTCTTCTGTGGCTTCTTCATCAAAAAGAAAGGAGTTTAGACCCTTCCAGAACAACTAATGACACTGTTGGAAGGAGTAATATGATTGTCTCATCAAGCTCCAAACCTCAAGAGTTCATCCTTTAAAGCTACTACTTGGTAACAGCTTTATTAGGACTTCTTGATGAATTTGTTTTCTCTCTATTAAGAAACAATAACAGGAAGTTCAGAGAAGGGAGACTGCAAGAACATTTCTATGCAGAGAAAAAGTAATCTTTTGCCCTTAAACAGAAAAAACGTATTAGAATTTTAACAACAGATGCAGCGAGTGCAGAGATGTGCTGTATTTCATTACACAGGAACAAGCCATTATGTGAAATTAGAAAGTCACAACTGAACTAGAAGGCAAGAAAGTCTTTCTTATATAACATATAATTAGATTGTGAAACTCATGCACAGGTAGCAACAGATATCAAGAACTTGGTTTGATCAAAAACACATTAAACTTTAGTGAACTGTGCAGTATTTGGATACAGTACTATCTGTTAATAGAAAAAACACCTGGAAAAAGCATTTGTTCAATGTTTCCACACCTACTTGTAACTAATACAGACCAAAATATTTACAGAATCATCAAATTATTGAGGGTGGAAAAGACATCCAAGCTCATCCAGCCCAGCCCATGATCTCACATCAGCTAGACCAGGACACTAAGAGCTGCTGCCAGTCTATCCTTAAACCCCTCCAGGGATGGGGATTCCACCACTGCCCTGGGCAGTCCATTCCAGGCTCTGATTACCCTTTCCATGAGAAAGGGCTTCCTAACATCCAACCTAACCTTCCACTGGCAGTTTCAGGCCCTGCCCTCTTGTTCTGGGTCTGGTTGCCTGGGAGAAGAGCCCAACCCCCACAATCTCCCACCTTAATCCACAGATTATGCTCTTAAACCACTGAAAAATGAAAATTGCCCCATTTCACCCCTTCCAGAACAGAACAGCCCATCTGCCAAACCTCCCACACTGACTAATGCAGCAGTTCACTGCTGCACTTGGTCTGGCAGTGCCTGCATGGAGAGGAACAGACACTGCTGCTGCCTCCCTGCTTCCTTATTCTATGCTGAGCAAACACGAAAAAACAAAGAAAATTACATTCTGGGTGCTTTGTCTTCCCCACACACAGTATGAAAAATGATCTCTCCTGTTGTCTACCCCTCATCCCTCATACAGCAGTCAGCTGTGTACTATATCACACTCAGGTCTGGGACAGCTGGCACATTATCCTGCCTAGGCAGTCAGACCTCGCAAACCTGCTCAATTTGAATCTCAAGAGGGGATTCATGGGTGGGCTTTCTCATTGGGCTTGTTGTTGTTTGTTTAAGACTTTCAACTGAAGATGTAGGTGCTTTTATCTAGAACCCATATATTGCAACAGCCTGATTAGTCTAGCCCCAGCATTTGGAAGTGCTGCCTACTATGTATGCTGTGGCCATCAAGGATTTCCAACACAGACATGGCCCACTCAGATCCTACAACTCATTCCTTCTTTAATAAATTGCAGGGTTGCCAATCTAAATATGAAAAGTGACAGATGCTTACCAAATAATGTCTGCTAACTGCAGCAGCTCTCTGATAAAACAGAAGTTGTTTTCCCTGGCTTCACTGTCATTAGCACATCCAAAGCAAAACAAGCACTAGAATAAAAAGGTAAAGTATTAACAATTCATACAATTTTAATTAACTCGTGTCCCAGAGGAATTAAAGAATTGTAAATGTCACCAGTAAGCTCTCATTTCTGTTTACATATCAGTGTGTTTCTGCCTTCTCTCCTAAATTCTTCACATACTTTCACCCATATTATTGTGTTCTCTGAAATTAGACTATAAGAAAACAAAACCAAAACTCCCAAACCCCTTCCCTCTTTGTAAGTAGTTAGAACTGTAAGTAGTTAGAGCAATGGGGAGGTGACTTCTGCCTCCTGGTGCACTGGGTGCATCCACCAAAGTTCAAGCTACTAACAATAACCACAGATGCTGAAGGAAATAATGTAGGTTGAGTAATATGAAAGGGAAGACTTGGTCTTCCTCAAGCCTTGCTACTCATCACTACACAGGGCCATAACCTAAATCTAATCCTCTAGTATCTCAGTCCACATCTGAAGATAAATAGGACTGCTTATGTTACAATCACTCCTGTGATTCTGTGCTGGACTCTCTCAGGTAGTTCTGTGTCCTTCTGGAACTGAGGGGCCCAGAAGTGGACACAAGATTCCAGATGTGGTCTCATCAGAACAGAGTAGAGGAGGAGGAGAACCTACTAACCATCCCCTAAGGATGCCGTTGGCCTTCTTGACCACAAAGGCCCACTGCTGGCTCCTGGTCTTCCTGCTGGTCCCCAGGTCCCTTTCTCCTACACTGCTCTCCAATAGGTCAGTCTGCAACCTATCCTGATCCCTGGGCTTGTTCTTGCCCAAATGCTTGACTCTACACGAACTCTGGACATTAACACACACAGCACTGCCGGGTGCAGTTCAAACAAATTATGTGTATGTATAACAAGAATATTTTCACCTTAGATAGAAACAGAGCTGATGGCATTTGCTCAGAGTAAACAAATGAGACACAGGAAAACAAAGCTGTTACAAGTTCACAGTTAGAATGAATGATCTGCATTGCTCCCAACACCTTTAACTTCCTTAACCAGTATACAGTGTCTCATGCCTGGAGAATATGAGTTACCCTACTCATAATCATTATGCTCCTGCACTTCTGAAAAACTTTGTGCCACCCTTACCTAAACAACAGTTCTGTTATCATGCTGAGTGACCCCACTAAATATTCCCAAGGTAAACCCTAATCACAGACAGCTCTGAAGATGCTTTTGAGCTTTGAAAGCTTCTCGCCTCTTTGCAAATACATTTACAGCTTCCGGCAACACATGGCACTTCTCAATCACAAATGCCTGACACATTTCAAGGAGGAAGATATTCTGAAGGGACTGATCAAAAGCACTGTGGAGAACAAAGACTATGAAAGTATGGGTTGACTCTGGAAATGCGGCTTTTGGAAACAAAATACTTCTATTTCACTGATTTGGTAGCCACATTATAAGCTTAGTTACAGCTTTCCTTTCCCCTTAGCCCAAACCAGAACATTACTCTCCTCAAGCACTTTCCTGGCAGTGAACCCAAGAGACAATTTTTCATGCACACTGTGTCCTATTGTCCTTCTACCCAGGTAGGGAGCTCTTAGGATACATCTCAACACAACCAAAGTCCTTTGAAATCCCACAAGTTGCACCAAAGGCTGTTAGCAACAACTGTAAGGAAAAGAACACACTGATCCCCAATCCAAACCAAACAGTTTGAATGTTGAATGCAAGCATTAACCTGCTGAATTCTGTACCTCTGTAAAACCTGCTACTGAATTTATCTTGAATCTGTTTTCGATAAAGATGCTTTAGTGTGGATTTGAGCCTTCCTGCAGCAAAAATATAACTACTTTAGTTGAGACTAGTTCTGGATGCACTACATTCCTCAGATTAGTAACTGAGAAGAAGAGTTAATCATTCTTTAGCTGTATTTAGACTTATTCATACATGTACAACAATTGCTTCTGCTAACTTCTGTGGATTTGATGTAGAATCTTCCTGACATCCAGACTTGGCAGCTAGAAGCATCAGCACAACTAACTGTTCCTCTATTTTGTAGATACAGTCAGCACACAGGCACTTACACACTGCAGCACAGCTCAATACCTTTATTAACACAGGCTCAAGACTCTGCTTCAGCATTTCCATCTTGGACCCTGTGGAAGCAGCTGTCTTGCTCAAGGAAACCACAGCCCTGCCTGCAAAAGCTGCTCACAGCCGCAACAGCCCAGAGCCTTAAGAGCAATGGTCTCCACCACAGCCTGTCCTACTCCAGTCCTCCCACCAGGACACAACCACAGCCCCATCTAGGCAAAGATGAGAAACTAGAAAAAAATTCTTTCAATGTCACCTGCCTCCCGCCAGCAAAACTCAAGCACCCTGAAGAGCCTCCTCCCCTGAGGCCCTTCTTCACCATTAAGGGGTAGTACCTTCCTGGAGAGTCTTATCATCTCATACTTTGGTTGCTGTATCAATTGCCAGTATCTTGCACCAGAGGAGAACATGACCTGTTGCAGATTCCTTCCTATCATTCAGGCAGACACAAATCATAAAGTAGAATCATAGAATCACAGAACAGCAGAGGTTGGAAAGGACCTCTGCAGAACATCTAGTGCAACAACCCTGCCAGAGCAGGTTCTCCTGGAGCAGATCCCACCAGAAGATGTCTGTTTTGAAGAAAATATCTTAGGAATTGCCTGGCACTGTAGAGAATCTGGTCAAGAACTTCTAATACTCAAAATACACTGCCAGGCAAAGGAAATCAGAGACCACAGGCAAAAAAATTCATCTAGCTGGAGACCCACAGAATAAGGACAACTGAGATGGATTTTCAACTCTTATCAGTTACCACCTACCACAGTGCAGATGCCAGGGCAGCTCCGCCCCTTTCAGGGACCACAGTGCTCATGTAGATTAAGGTAAATAGCAACATCACTTGCAATTCCTTTGAACTAGTATTCCAGTAATTAAAGAATAAAAAAATGAAGAGGACGTGCCAGCAAGTGTGCTTCAATGAGATGCTCACGCTTGATAGAAAAGACCCAAAATTACATCTCAGTTCACTAATGTTTTGCCACTAGACTTCTCACACCACTATTTACTTGCTAGTGTCTTCTCAATTTATGCATTAAATAGCCTATTATCACTGTCTTCATTTTAATCATTAGCAGCCGCTCACGAAATGTCTGAGAAGACTGTTACTGCTCGTAAGTGCCTAAAAAATGTCCAAAGGTAAAATAAAATATGAAGATGTTATTTTTCCAAGCATAAAAGAAGATTAGCAGTAACAGAGCAATGTCAAGATTGATTAGCTTCAATGACCCACTGAAAAATGCAGCTCTACTAAAAAGAATAAAATCCTCCTGCAAAATGGAAAGAAGTCAAAGTAATTTATGCTTCAAATTTCCCACATTAGAAAAGGAATGGGAAAGTAGGGCCAGAAGAACAGAACTAATGAAAACATAAAATTTCCTTGGCTTAGAGTAACTGCTGATCTTGAAACCAAGGGGAGAAAAATCACCTGCAGACGTGCTACACACAGCTCTTTTTTCTAAGGCTGCCTCGTTAGGCTAATGATAGTATTTGAACCAGCAAGGAGCAGAAATTTGACTCAAGGTCTGTCGGTCAAAGCAGTCAACTTTCACATTCCACACAATCTCTTCCACACCTAAGGAATGACGGGACTGCTTCCAAATTGCTTGCAACATTTGATACCATTCAGTACCACAGTGTCCCTAAGCTAAATGCTGTCTTCATTTGCATTTGCACATTGCATTTTCCATTTATTTCCTATCACAGCATTCACCTCCTCCGTAACAGCATCACATCTTCTTCTCACACTCTTCTGGGTGCTAAAATACAGTCTCTCTTGCAGGCCAAAGGAATATTTACTGGAATATCCTTATTCTCAGCTGCTGTCCTCTTACTGTGTCCTCTGCTGCTTTAATCTTGGAATCCTATACCCACTTCTTCAGTGCAACACAAACGAGTTCAAACCAGAGGAAAACATTACTAGCTGTGGTTGATCTGAATCACTTCACATCTACCAGATCCAGACAGGATACATGGTTTGAAAGATGTACTTCAGTAAATCAGTCTTTGCATCCAGAGAAGTCAGAGCAGATGACCACTCCCCTTCACATCTATCAAATGCAACTACTGTAGCACTTAATAACCATAAGGAAAAAAATAAAAGAACTCCACATACTACTTGAATAGTCAGTTCTTCCGCAGCCCTTCACTGACAAAGGAAAACAAATAAAGGTTGGGAGTTACACTGGTATTCCTGACCTCACCAAAGGAACCCCCTGCCCTGCATGAAGGAGTATAAAGAAGCCAAAAGCAAGAACATCACGCAGAGGTACAGACTGACAGATCTCAGCCTAGCACTGTACATATGACTGCAAAAACTGTATTTCCCCAAAATTATGCTGTATATGCATTACTTCTGCACCAAGGCAGGAAGAGAGCCCTGGAGAGAGAAATACAGACTGCTGTATTGTGCTCTGCAATGCCAGGTACTTCCATTGTGAAGCTGATGGAAAGGTGCCACTGCAGAGCTGGTCTTTTGAGGAGTCTAGCATTATGTCTTGGAGGTGGTTTTTGTCACACGGGGGACACACCTGAGATAAACAGCACTGCCACTTAATTTCACATAGGCACCTTTGTGATTCTGGTTTCCCTCCCCACTTAAGGGCACCAACTCTGCTTCTGAGCTAACCGTGCAGTAACGATGCTTATGTGCAATGTTGCAATGTGCATTGAAAGGAAACAGGTAACAGTACAGTCGCCAAGAGCTAGCTTGAACAAAGAGTCCAAGGGCACATTCGGTATGTAAATACGTCTATGAATCAATCTTCTGACCTCCATAAATAGTGGGCAGCCCAAGAGTCCTTACAGCTCTCCCACACAGCAGCTGGCTGCACACCAGGATCTCCTCTTCAACAGGGACGCATCGGGATACTCCTTGAGAGTGGGAGATTCCTTGCCACAACCAATCCTCACTAAGTGACTAACAGCATGCAAAACCTCTGAAGCCTGGTTAAAACAATGTTTGAGACTAACTGTGCACATGTCATGGTGTAGCATGGATGCTTCTATAGAGGTAACGAAGACCTCCAAAGCGTCTCTGCCAAGCTCCTCCAGAGACATTTCTACTTCATTTATTTTTGACTGTAAAATGACTAGCGGCTGAAGCCTTAATTGCTTTAATTTCCTTTCACTCATTCAAAGCAAAGCTCCTTTAACAGACTTTTATCCCCAGAGGCAGTAGCTGTACATGGGGAACAGAGCCCAGTCTGCAGAAGGTAAGACTCCCTCCCAGCTGTTGCTGCCAACATAACAATGGGTCAAATCAAAGTCTCATGGAAACAAGGAGCATCAGCTCCACAAGACCAAGCAGGTTTTCTGTGATCACTGGCCTAGTTCCTGGTCAATCAGCAGGGTCACTGTTTGGAGCCTCAGTGCTACAGACGTCTTTCCTTCTGAAAATAGTCATTAAATTACAATCTGTTTATTAGTGATTCTGTAATGAATTACCCAGGGACTCATTCGGGCTGACAGCTGATGAATCACCACCAAAACCACAGTTGTTTTTTTCCATAATTATCAAAACATTTCAGCTAAAAATTACAACAGCTCAGAACCAACTTCAGAAAAGTGCCCAGAAACACTGATTAAAACACACAGGGGTAGTTACTGTGCAGTGCTCACGGGAGCAGATGTCTGTATCAGAGAAGATAAAACTCTTGACAATTACTCTGTGTTGTAACTGGGCCGACAGTAGTTGCGAGACTCCAGGTATGTATCTGGAGGATGGTCTGCTTTCAGGAAGCAGCATTTCCTTTAAAAATTATGCTATATAATTTATTTTAGCACTCAACTATCAGAAAATCACTTACCCCACCACTATGTCATAGTGATAAAATGCTTCCAACACCATCACTCAGCAAGATTTTAGGCACTAATGATTTCAAAGGAAACAGTGGCATCTTAGAATTTATAAATCCTATGAATTCAGAGAATATTGATTACAACTAGGCAGTTTCAATGCGGAGTATTTGGCTCGCTCACCCTCATCTCTGCAATGGCTGCAATATATTCATAAGGTTATAAATCAGTGATTAAGCACAATTAAAACTGAGAGCATTTCTGCAAGCTTGAGTAACCCGGAAGTAGTATTTAACAAATTCTATTTCAGCGAATCATTTTCAATCATACAGTGCCCTAATATTTCTTGAGATGGGACACCAGGCATCGCTCTCAGTCATTTGTGTTCACTCACAAGATAAAGCATGTCTCACTGAAACCTGAATTCACACCAGGTACTGAAACCTACACATGTAAGTTATAGCCTTCCTGCGCACATCAGTCTGCACCGCACCAACCCCAGCAAGATCTTCACTAAGGAGGACAGAACCTACAGTGGTAAATACAAGTTTCAAGAGTACTTAGTGAATTTAAGGCACAGAAACACTTGGCAAAGCTGCTTCCTCTTGTTAAGACAGCAAACACTGAGATTCTTCAGCAAATTCAGCAGAGGGAACACAGCCTGTAAGGCTGATTCAGACAGCATATGGAATTATGCATTTCTTTTAACCTACAGCTTCAGTAACTAAAATAGAACAGTGGTGGTGCTTAGGTCATCATCAAGCTGTGGTGGCTACTAATGCATGAACATCCATCCCTTGTTCTGGAACACCAGCCACTGGAAAAGCCACTAACTTGTGAACAAATCCCACCAAACCTGGCTCAAACAGATCACAGAGTCATCTAGGTTCAAAGAGAACTTCAGAACCATCAAATTCAACCATTAACCCAACTCTCACAAACCCACTGCTAAACCACGGCCCTAAGTTCCAGATCTACACAACTATTAAACATCTCCAGGAACTGTCATTCAACCCCCTCTCTGGTCAGCCTGGGCCAAGGGTTTGTGACCCTCTCCATGAAGAAGTTTTTCCTAATGTCCAACCTAACCTTCCCCTGGAGCAACTTGAGGCCATTTCCTCTTGTCCTGTCACTTGTTACTTGTGAGACAGGACCAACACCCACCTCTCTATCACTACCAGTAAGTCTTTTCTCAGCCTCCTCCCATTCGGAGTAACCAGCCTCAGCTCCCTCAGCTGCTCCTCTCAAGATTTGTTCCCCAGACCCTTAATCAACCTTGTCTCCTTTCTCTGTACCCACTCCAGCATCTCAATATCTGTCTTACTGAGGTGCCCAAAACTGCACCCAGTACTCAAAGTGGGGCCACACTAGTACCCAGTACAGGGGGACAATCACTTCCCTGCTAATACTGGCTGCAGTATTGCCAATACAGGCCAGGTATTGTTCAGCAACCTTACACACACTCTTCCCCAAGCCTGTATCGTTGCACTGGGTAGTTGTGACCCATGGTGCAGGAACTGGCACTTAGCCTGTTTTTCATAAAAATAAAGCCAAGGGAATGAACTTCTCTGCAAATCTGAAGAGCAGGAGTTGTTTAAGAACACAAGAAATGTTTTTGCTCTGTCCTTTGTAGCTTCCAGAAGCACTTCAGCATGACAAAGCTTTCTAAAACCACATAAAATAGGTACCTGGCCATTACAGACATCTTTAAATGTCTGATTACTGATTGTAAGTTTCTGAAATTCACTGGAATGGAAGTGTGATTTCTTTCAAATCCTCCACCCATGTTGTGGAAGGCTTTCTGTACTGGCTGCTCTGCATAAAGAGGCTTGAGGTACCATCAACAGGTTTCACTTCTATTCATGGCTGACTAATGATACTCTTCCCTAACACCTGATCCCTGAAGCCTGTTGGCCAATACCCAAATGGAGGCCTAATTCACTCCTATGCAAATATTTTGTACATCACATAAACCATTACCTGCTGTAACTCAAGTGGAAATGCATCAGCACACTGTTACTAGGCTGAGAAACTATGGCACTTGCTCTGTGCAGGAAGGAGAATTTATGGTATATAATGCATCACAGAATGACTTTTATTTAACTTAAAAAATAAATAACTCCTCTATTTCTCCTGCCAGAACACAAGCTTAGCTTTGCACCAGGTCTCCAAGGAACAGTGATCTTTTTATAGCCATCAGGCTGCCCACAGAAGCTTTCTTCTCCTGGACACAACACAAAAGTATGGCAGGAGCAAAGGAGGATGTCCCTGAGGGAAACGACAACTCTGAGTCCATGTGCTCCCTTGCTTCTACCCTCCTCCTGGTATTTTCCATCTTGCCATCCTCTGGAAAGCATTGAGTAGACAAAGTCACCTATTTAAGATTAATTCATACAAATAATACAAAGAATAAGAGAGAGTAAGATCTGGTAAAGATTTTGCTCACAGATGCTTCTCACAGAAAAAAACAGTACTTAAACCCCAAGATTCGTGAAAATCCCCCTCATAACATGGAACAGAATGAGGAAACTCCCATTCAGATGGGACAGCAGAGGGTAACAGGCTTCTTACTCTACAGCACAGAAGAAAATCCAAGAGGACTAGGTCCTCACTTTGGTGCATATTAAACCATCTTCCTCTGATGCCTTTCCTATGCAAAGCCCACACTACAGATAGCAATTGCTGTCTGATTGGTAGAGCCTCACTCATCATCTCTCCTCAGGGAGATCTATGTCTTGTCTGTTCTTTCCTGCTTTTGTAAACCTGAACGCATCCAAGTAATCATGTGCCGGCGTGTCTGAGAACTGCAAGGAAATGTCATTGCGTGTGGTACTACTGGATTACAAGACACACTACCCAGCAGAGATAGAACAGTGACATACAAAATAATTCCCCTCCATGGCCATACATTCAAGCAGCAGGCATTCTGTGAGTCCAGACTCACCCCAAGGAATCTGCAAAGTACTATTCAAGGCAGCCCTGTGCATGCTTGTGTTCACTACAGTGTTCCAAGCAGCCAGTAAATAACCTACTTAAAAAATTTCAGAGGCCCATAAATTGTGGGTGATGTGAAGGTTGGAGGCTGTTTTGGACACAATGACGTTACACTGGTAGGGTTTTCGTTTCTCAAGGAAGTAGTGCAAATAGAACTGACACCTTGCATTTCTGGAGGGCTGACTTTGGCCTGTGCAGGAGAATGGTAAAGTCCCTTGGAAGGCAGTCCTGAAGGACAAAAGGAGTCCAGTCTTTAAGAGGGAAAAACAGTGGCTTGAACTCAGGGAGAAGAGGACAATCTATGGCCTATGGAAGAAGGGCCCAGCCTCTCAGGAAATTCTACAAGGTTTTTGTGAATCTATTCAGGATGAAAGTTAGAAAGACCAAAGCTCAACTACAACCTAATCTGGCCACATCTGCAAAGGACCGTAAGTGTTTCTCTAAACGATTTAACAGCAAAAAAATGTTAAAGAACATTGCCATCCTCAGCTGGATGCAGAAGGAAACTTAGTGACCGCAGGGGAGGGAAGGGCTAACAGAAAGACTACGGTACTGAATTATTAATAATGTTCTCTCAGTGCCCAGCCCCTTCAGCAGGAAAGCAGAGATGGGAGCAAAAGAAAGGCCGGAGAAAACCATCAGTGAGTTACTGTATCACCTGGAAGTGCATGAGGCTATCCGGCCACAAAGAATCCATGTCAGGGTACTGAGGGAGAGGGTGCAAGTGCTCCATTGCCCATCATATAGCAGCAGGCTTGGTTAAATGGGGAGGTCCCTGCCAACTGGAGGCTTCAAAAAGGGCCACAAGAAGGATCTGGAGAAATACCAGCCTGACAGTATGACCTCAGTGCCCACGAAGGTTATGGAGCAGGATGGGGCCCCGAGTAACCTGATCTAGTGAAGATGACCCTGCCTATGCAGAGGGGTTGGACCTAGATGATCTCTCAGGTCCCTTCCAACCCTGGCCATTCTATGATCAAGAGAGGGGGCAGCAAGGAGGGCATCAAGGCAACCTTAAGAAAGCAGCATTTTAAAAGTCTCTACCCTAAACCAGCAAATGCCACAGCATACGACAACTGTGACAGGATGTGGTGAGTGTGATGTGATTACTATAATCACACACAAAACCAATAAAAAACTACTACAGCCTTGGTCTTAGTTCTCAAATAAATAATGCCTGACATTTAATACATTTGGCTTTTGCATTTCCAAACAACCAAATCCACAAAACTATCAGTAAAACCAAAGATCAGCAGGGGGCAGTTAGTCTTTGCAACATCAATACTGTTAAATGCACTTTAAAGGAATCATTGCCATAATGGGGACACAGCAGCTAACTACTGCCTATCTGCTAAGGGCTCTGGGTGTGCAGCTGACCTGCTTTTTACAGGTGAAAATACTGTACTTCTAAGTCCCACAAGTTGTATCACTGGCTAAGTAAAATTCAAAAACAAGGTAGCTAGTGAGCACCTCTGAAAAAGTAAGCTCAGGAAGTTCCCATCAGAGTATTACAAGGGCTTTCTTTTTTACATCACAGCGTGCAGAAGGGTTTTTTCTTTCCATCTGTTGTCACAAAACAAAGGAGAAAGACTGGAATACACAGAGCTGGCCTAACACATCCTTTTCCTCCTCCTGCCACTGGAGGGGTTAGGAGACACAAGGATGAAGAATCAATGCTGTCTCTAGCAACAGTTACTAGAAAATTTAAACTGAATATGACAGAACTATTGAGGCTGGAAAAGACCTCTGAGCTCATCCAGCCCATGACCTGGGCACTAAGGGCCACAGCCAGTCTGTCCTTAAAACACCTCCAGGGATGGGGACTCCACCACCTCCCTGGGCAGTCCATTCCAAGGTCTCATCACCCTTTTCCATGAGGAAGGGCTTCCTAACATCCAACCTAACCTTCCACTGGCAGCTTCAGGCCCTGCCCTCTCATCCTGCCTTCAGTTGCCTGAGAGAAGAGCCCAACCTCCACCTGACTACAGCCTCCCTTCAGGCAGTTATAGAGAGGGAGAAGGAAGGTCTCCCCCGAGTCTCCTCCAGGCTAAACACCTCCAGTTCCCTCACCCTCTCCTTATCAGACTTTTCCTCCAGTCCCTTCCCCAGCCTCATTGCTCTTTCGGACCTGCTCCAGCCCTTCAATCTCTTTCTTGAAGTGAGAAGCCCAGAACTGCCCCCAATTCTGGAGGTGAGCCCTCTCCAATGCCAAGTACAGTGCTTCCCCACAGTGAAGCAGAGTGGGCCCTGCATTTCTACCTCCTAAAAATTACATACTGCAGCACTGCAGGCATTGTGTAGGAGATTACCTGGATGATAATTCCTAATTATACAGATCTAGAAATGTTTTCTTCTTTGTTCAAAGCTACTTAGAATAACAACTAAATATTCTGTTATTGTGCCACATGTGGAAGAGGTTCCAAGTGATGCAGAGCCTTCCACACTTGCACACCCAGTACAAACCGCCAACCCTTACTGCAGTTTATCAGCACTGTATCCCAGCAAATAATGTCTGAGCACAAACTAACCCATAAATGTTTAATGCTGGAAACTGTTAAATCTTCCCAGTGAGGCCCCAAACGACTTTGTAAATCACCGGCACCTTTAGTAAAACTTCTCTGGTTCATTCTCTGACATCAAAGGTTCTTTTTTCTCCATTTCCTGAACAAAACTTCCCAATTCACTTTCCAACAGACAAAAGAAACAGGAGACTGATGGTGAATTTCAGCATAGAAAAATGTGGGAGCAATATGAAAGCTGTGAGATCAGAGTCACAGAACAGTTTCAGCCGGATGAGACCTTCAACATTACCAAGTCCAACTTTTTCCCAGCCCTGTCAGCACCATTAAACCCTGTCCCCCAATGCAACATCTCCCCTTCTCTTCAACACCTCCAGGGACAGTGATTCAACTCCCTCCCTGGGCAGGCTGTTCCAATGCTCCTGACATCCAACCTGAACCTCCCCTGGTGCAGCTTAAGGCCAGTTCCCTTCATCCTATCCTTGGCCACTAGGGAGAACAGACTAACACCCACCTCTCTACAGCCTGCTTTCCAGTAGCTGGTAGAGAGCAATAAGATCTCCCTTCAATCTCCTCTTCTCCAAGCTTAACAGCCCCAGATCCCTTAGCTGATCCTCATTCAATACCTGTTCCAAATCCTTTACTGGATTGGTAGCCACCTCTGTGCCCTCTCCAGTCCTTTAATGTCCCTCNACTCCATCCTATCTAGATCTCACTGCATAGCCTCCCTAGCCTCAAGCAGATTGACACTCCCACTCAGCTTCATGTCATCTGCAAACTGACTTGAGGGTGTTCTATTCCCTCACCCAAATCACTGATAACAACACTACACAGAAGTGGCCCCAGCACTGAGCCCACCTGTGACCGCCCACCAAATGGGTTTAACTCTGTTGACCACAACTCTTTGGACTTGGCCATCTAACCAGTTTTCTACCCAGCAAAGCCAATACCTATCCACTTATCTATGCGAATGCTCTGGGCAACAGTGTCAAATGCCTTCCTTTAACCAAGACAGAAATCTTTATCTCCAGTTTGCTTTTAAAGACAGCAATTTATTTTCTATAAGAAACTGAACTATACTAATAAATACAAACTATTGCCAGGTAGTGGCTGTGCTGCGGCAGGACAGCACAGCCTTAGAGTAAGAGGAATAGAAAAGTAACTCCAGAGGCATCTTTTTCCCCACAGTTCTCAAGTACTGGAACAGGCTGCCCAGGGCAGTGGTGGAGTTACCGTCCCTAGGGGCGTTCAGAAAACATGTAGAGCTGACACTTGGGAACAGGGTTTAGCAGGCACAGTGCTGCTGAGTTCATGGTTGACATGATGATCCCAAGGGTGTCTCCCAACCTTAATGATTCTAGGATTCGGTGGTGTGCCGGCAGGATGGGAGCCAGCCGTCCTTACAGTAGAGGAGAGTGTCCAGGTAGTGGTTAGGTTACTGTGTGACTGCTCATCTTCAATGCTAGGTGGCTGATAAAACCAGGCTGTGCATGTCAGTAGACACTAAAGGAAAGATACCAGGTATAAATGCAGCCAGTCTGCCAATTAGCCTTAAGTTCATGCCAAGTGTCCCGTGCTGTTAAATAACAGCACAGAACGAGGAAGATTGAGAACACCAGTTGGGAAAATAAATCCTTCGCTTAACAGGAGGCTCCCCTCACACGCCTTTCAGTTCAGAAAAACATCTTGCTGAGCCAGATGGTTATTTCACTTGAATCTTTTTACTACCAAGCTAGAGTTGCTGGATAGCAAAGGATCCACAAAACCTTCACAGGATGCACGTGGCAAATCTGCTCTATAGAAATAAAACCCCATTGCCAAAACAGCACTCAAATAAATAAAAATAAACCCTCACCATTACTATAATGCTGCATTTAAAGATTAAATGAAACATTTCTCAGAGCACAGAGAAATCCTGATTATACAGCTACTCACCGCGGAAATGAGAGATCTACATAAACACTTCTCATAAGCCTTTATAAGCATGCTTTTGAAGAAATGTACTCTAGCACTCGCTCTCCCTGATACTAACTCAATTCCTAATAGCAACAATCCTGCTAAAGTAAAAATCACGGCTGGAAGGCTATATTACTGTAAAGATTGTTTGTTACAATTTGTGTGGGGAAGTGGCCCATCACGTACCTGCAGTTTGGCTCCCAGTGCTGTGGGACAGCAACATAATTATGACTGAAAGAGTCAGCAGCTATTTAGAGAGGAGTAAGTAATCTAGTGAGTGATAAGAATTGTCAGAATGTCCCAGTACTCAAAGCATGCTATTCACAAGCAACTACAAGGATAATCATTATGCAAATAAAATGGCTTTATGCTAATAAAGTAAAAACGATAAAAGCTTAAATCACACCGCTTCTCTTTTGGGAGCAATTCTGACCTCTGATTCATACGGACAACACGTCTGACTTCGAGCAAGTGTTCTGCTACGAGCAGCATTTTCTCTTCTCTCTTTCTCCTTCCTTGGAGTGTGTCCAATATAAAATCATTACGGTTCATGAGTCAGAGAGTGCACTTACCGGTGCTGGATTGTCTTTAGCTTCTAAACCAAAAACATTCCGTCGTTTCACTGTCAGCAAATCAAAATCTTCAGTATCGTCATCGTCATCTTCATCTTCAAACAACTGCAGAAGGTCTGGGTTTAGTACAGGAACTTCTTTTACCACCTCCTCCTCCTTCTTAGGTACCTCTCTGGATTCATCATCAGACTCATCACTCTCTTCAGCACCTTCACTGGAGGCAGAGCATTCCTCACTTTCTTTCCTTCTCTCCTTTTCCTTTGTTTCGTTAACGGACACCTCTCCACTGAAATCAGGTGGACGTTTCTCTGCACCTTCCTCATTTATTGAGGAGAGGGTGGGTTTAGTTTCCTTTGTCTCCTGCAAGTGATCTGTCCCACCAGCCGCCTCCTTGGCACTGAGCTGTTTCTTGACTTTCTGAAGAAATCTCACACGAGGAGCCATTGCAAGCCCTAGTGATCTAAAGCACAGGATTAAACACATTCATCAGTCTGAAAGGTATGGACATAAGACTTGATGAAATTAGAAGCCCTGTTTTACAGCTCAAACGATTTACAGGTGGCCATTAATACCGATACATTTCACCAGCATATTCACAGAACAGTATTTGCCCCAGAGCAGCACAACCCAGCTTGAAAAAACATAAGTGAACACTGGAAATGGAAGGATGATGAAGCAACAGAACTCTCAAGAAAGTTAACAAATCCTCCCAGAAAAAAAGCAAACCAAGAACGTGAACAGTGGTAGAGAGTGTTCATCACTGCCTGAAGTGCACCCAGAGCATTATCCCCATCATTCTCACAGTGATGGTGAGATCAGAAGGACACACACAGTATGGATCGATGACTAATTGCAGAAAAGACTACGGGAGAGACATCTGTCCCTTAAAGGAAATCTCACCTGCCCACACTCCTCTCCAGCAAGGCTTTCCCTTTGTGGCATGGGAAACTCACAGTGCCAACGCTTCTATTATTTTATGCAGTTATTCATGTCAACGCAAAGCTCAACTAATACTCTATACACAAAGGAACAGCAATTAGCCAAAACTACTGTACAGCAGCAATACTGGAGAGCGCTGCATGGGAACAGTCAGTATGTCTCCAGTCAGTAAACTTCAAAGTTGCACACTGTAATTGCTCCAAATCCAAAGTCAAAATGCATATTTAAGCCTCTTTAAGAGTTCTTGAGCCTTCCTGCTAGGTGAATAAAATGTATGGGGAGATGCTGGCGCTACACACGGAACACACAAACACTACGGCAATACAGAAGTAGCAGTGTTTGTAAGGCTCAGTGTTTCTGGGTGCACTTAAAGGAGTATTTAACCAACTAGAATGGCTGTGCACACACGTGTAAAACACCACATGCTTTCCATTCAGATTATGTACAGTTAATCACTACCTCTCCTCTCTGTCCTGCTCCCTGTAGACTGCATTATGTTTTCTCTTCACTGATAGCTCTGAATACAGAAACCTGAGGTATACTGCATGAGAAAAAAATCAAATCTATTCTTCCTGGTGGAAATGTCATAAAAAACAATCCAGAGAGCACCCAAATGCTACTGCAGAGCAGCAGGAGTTGACTGTAGGCTCTGGAGAGCCTTGAACTGTGTATATCAGCCAGTGGGACAAAGCAGTCAACAGGAAAGGCACCCTACTTCAAAAGCAATCCAAAGGACAACCCCAAACACAATCTCACCTGTAGTTAAACAGGGCAATTTTGGTAGTGACCACAGGTTAAAACACTGCCAAGAGGACACACATCCAAAAAGCAGCCCACACTGTACATTAAAATTAAGACTTTATTTAAAAGTTAATTTTCTTTAAGTGTTTCTGATAAGCCAGCACTGCTCTTCTAGAAACGATTGACAGCAATAATAAAGTAGAATTTTATGGGGGAAGAAAAGATCAAAGGAAGATTTTATCCTGTGTACTTTGCACATTTGCTGGCAGTGCACTGCTGAGAGGATAAAACAACACTTTGGGGAACTGAAAATGGAGCAACCAACTTGTGTCACGGTTTCACAGATGACAGGAATTACCTTTGCAATGGAACTGTGATAAAGTTTGGCCTGTTGACTGTCTGAAGCAGCAATAACCAAACACAGCAGCTGTAATGCTTCGCTGCAGCAGGAGATTCGACCCTGGAAACGGGCTTCAGCAGCAAGCACAGTAAAACACTGCTGTGACATCAGTGGATGTGCAGTGTCTTCAGCAAGAGGTTTGAAGTACCAAAACAAAATCCTCTGCAACAGAAACACCTGCTTTTCCTACATTGTTTTGCTGTTAGCTGTTAACAAAGTTCTGCAAGTACTAGATCTGAATGGGAACTGCGTAACCTGTGCTCTCTGCTGACACACAGACAGACACAAAGCACACAGGTTTGCAGACTCCAGTTTTACCATTGCTTCTCTTCTATGTCTGCAAAGCCAGTATCAGAGATCATGCTAAAGGCAGCAGAGAAATCTTTTGATAAGGTGAAGAAACTACTCTCTACACAAGAAAAGGTAGAAAACAGTGCAGAAGAGCAGCCCATGATGTGGAGGAGACTTCATCACATCTTATCTCACTCAAATACACAGTTCCACCTGCCAGGCTGTTGTCCTGCACTGATGTCTTATTCACTGCATGAAATTAATTAGGAAATAGCATTCCCCAGGTTTTTCATGTTGTTCAGCAACCCTACCAGAATCAACCAGTGCTATCAGGACTCAAACAGCAGCCCTCTGGCTCAGGGGGAGGGAAGGTGTTATGGTCAAACTGGGTAAGGAAAGAATAGTAAATAATTCTAGAGCTGTGTACAGACAAGCCCCAAACACTTCAATTACACAACTCTCAAAGAAATGTCAGCACTTTGGCTCAGCACTTCCTCTTTTCTGTAGAATATTCCAAACAGAAAGCAATTTGAAAGAACACACATTTCTACACTGCTACAAATTTCCTCACATGACAAGACTCAACAGTTTCTTTAGTATTTACCTCTTAATCATTTGCCAAATGTAAAGCACAGTCATAAAAAAACCCCAAATCTATGAACCAGCTTTTCTTTCTATCAACCAGAAAGGGCAATATTGCTTTAATTGATTAGACGCCACTCAGACCAGAATCCTACTCCATCTGAAGTTGAAGTAGTTCTTTTATGTTAGCAGAATAATAGAATCACAGACCAATTTATATTGGAAGGTACCTCAGAGACCATCTAGTCCCAACCACCCCTGCCATGGGCAGGGACACCTCTCCCTACACCAGGTTGCCCAGAGCCCCATCCAACCTGGCCTTGAACACTTGCAGAGATCAAGCATCAACAACCTTACCGGACTCTTCTGGAATAGGAAGCGTGTAAGGTTTTCTCATGAAAACACACGAAAAGCAGGAAAATCATGTAATGAGATTCCATAAATTTTAGCACAGAACTCTAAAAACATGCTAAATATAGCAATGCAGTCCTCTTGCAGCTACCTTTACAGAGCAACACAAACTCAGCTGACAAACTGAGACACCACCCATTCCACATATTTTGGTGTGGAATGCAGTGACTCCTCGGGAGCACGCTCTTCTAGACAGGCCATCTGAAACCAGCTTCTAAAAGCCATACTGAAATCGATGGATTCTGTTGCTACTATATATGAAAGTACAGCTGGCAATTCTATTCATCAACAGAAAACTGAAGTGACCAGACATACCATTCCTTACCATTGATCAGGGAACATGAAGAAAAGACTGAACAAAACACTTACAATGCTCAGGTACTGATTTCAATTCAACACAAGTTGACAAAGGTTTTGAGAAGGAAGTTGTATAACTCCAAATCAAGAACACTGTCTGGCTTGAAGAACAATATCAGATTTGTTTGCTATTGAATCACAGACAGTTAGGGATTGGAAGGGATCTCAAAAGATCATAGAGTTCAATCCCTGTCTGCCAGACCAGGATCCCCTAGATCCAGTTGCTCAAGAACATGAACAGATGGGTTTTATATGTCTCCAGAGAAGGAGACTCCACAACCTCCCTAGGCAGCCCCTTACAGTGCTCTGGCACCCTCACCAGGAAGAACATTCTTCTTGTGTTTAAGTGGAACCTCCTCTGTTCCAGCTGACACTTGCCCCTCGTCCTGCCATTGGGTGCTACTGAGCAGAGCCTGGCTCCTTCCTCCTNCTCAGTCTCCTTTGTTCCAAGCTCAAGAGACCCAGTCCCTTTCCTCATCAGGGAGATGCTCCATTCCATCATCTTTGTGGCTCTGTGCTGGACTTTATCAAGCAGTTCTGTGTCCTTCTGGAACTGAGAGGCCCAGAACTGGACACAATTTTCCAGATGTGATCTTATCAAGGCAAAGTAGAGGGGGAGTAGAACCTCTCTGGATCTCCTAACCACCCCCCTTCTTATCCACCCCAGGATGCCATTGGCCTTCTTGGCCATAAGGGCCCCTTGCTGGCTCCTGGTCATCCTGCTGGCCACCAGGATGCTCAGGTGTCTTTCTCCTACACTGCTCTCTAGCAGGTCAGTCCCCAACTGATACTGGTCCCTGGGGTTGTTGCTGCCAGACTCTACACTGCCCTTGCTGAATTTCATTCAATCCCTCCCTGCCCAACTCTCCTGCTCCGGTCCTGCTGAATGGCAGCCCAGCCCTCTGGAGTACCAACTCCTCCTCCTAAATTTGTCCCATCAGAACACTGACAGTGCACCCTAATCCCCCAACCAGGTGGCTGATGAATATGACTGGTCCCAGTACCGACCCCTGGGGGACTCCACTAGATAAAGGCCTCCAACCAGACTCTGTCCCATTCACCATCACTCTCTGGCTTCTATCTTGCAGCCAGTTCACGATCCACCTCACTACCAGCAGGGAAATAAAACCGTAGGAAACGCTTTTCCAATTTATTTTAAATGAATGGTGCTCTCATTTAAAATCCTGCCTTGGCAGCAGTTTATTAATTATGCGTTACAAATTATTAATTATACAAAGTATTAATGGTGCTTCTATAAAGCTCTTGAGTATGATTAGATTGACGTGGTAACTGTACTGCGCCTCTACCTGGATTAGGTGAAAAATTGCGCATCTCTCTTAACTCTTTAAAATGGAATCTTCAATACTCAGAGCAAAATCCATCCTTGCACAAAATAAATTACACAGGAGATTTAAGATCAGTACAGTATTTCCGTTTCAAAGTGTCACCAGGGTTCCTAATGTGAACCTAGAAGCTTTACACCCTTGGTGAAATATGAGCCACTTGTAAAGAATCTGTGGTCACTTGTGTGGAACTACTGTATAACCATCTGCCGCGTTAGTGCTTCGTTCTAGTATTAAGTTACTACAGTGAGGAAAAAGAAGACACATTCCATTAGTAAACAACTTCAGAATGATCTGAACACAACATAGCCTGAAGAAGGTTAAATACTCCCCTGAGGCTCTTTCAAGAGGAGAAATATCTATCATTTGCCTCACAATAAATACTACATGTACATGGAACAACTGAAGTGTCTTCAGAAGACAGGGAGAGCAACCATTGACAGCAGGAATTAATAACCAAGACCAACAGAGAAACTGCTTTTCCTGTGTTAATTATTTTGCTAGCCAGTTAGTCCACTGCACTACGGAGCTCAAACACAGGTACTCTACCCATAATGAGAGCCAAGCTAATGCAGTTTGTGGGTCAGGATGAAAGGGAAGGCCAACAAAGAGAATGCCATGAATCACTGAGATTGAGACACTAGATTGCAGATCTAGCCTCTGCTGCTTTTTAGTACCTGAGGTACCCTGACATCTGCTTAAAGAGCAGCAGAGCAGCAGGAACAGAGATTTTGAGAGTACATTAGAGACCATTTCTCCTCCAAGTTAGCTGGAGTAGCCAACTCCAAGATACTCTACTGGAGCTGCTACTTGTGCGCATCCAAGCACATTTACTTCTAAGTTGAGTGAAGGTTAACAGCATACTTGGCTGGAAAGTGAGAAAAGGTATTCCCAGATCCCGTAAGAAATGAGGATAATGACTAAGAAAATGATGACTCTGGAGAAGAAACTGCAGCTTGTACAGAGATCTGCACGGCAGGATCAGGAAACTCAGAAGTGTAAAGCGGATCTCCAGCTGGTTGAGGGGTTGTTGCAGGAGAAGTACCCAAACTCCACAAATCACTGGAGGGAATGCTGAGGTCTGCACAAACCACCATGCCAGGCTGGGATTAACTAGGTAACAACACCAGAAACACTAAGTCTGGTGACAATTCTATAAAGACTGGAAACACGTGAGAAAAAAATCATTAGGTGCAGGCTTTTCAGATAGGACACTGGGGTGTGGGAATGGAAAGGGCAGCAAGAAGGGCCAAGAACCAGCAAAGGGATGACGAGACGTGTAAAGCCTGTGATGGGCACTGCCTAGGGGACATGATGGGCAGCCCAGCACTCCCTCACAACAATCTGCCCTGACCATGTACCTACAGCCAGGGGGCTGGGGTGAGGGTGCAGCAAGTGCATGCCCAAGTCAGTGAGGGTACAGACAGCTGTAAACAGATGGAACTAGTATTACCCATGTCAAACCTGACAGCATCTACAGCTACCTACTGCTGTGTAACAGTGATCCGAAAGTGATACTTGCAAACGAGCTGGGTACTAAGTCATATATATGAGACACTTCCCAAATACCTTGGCTTCAGCCTGCTTTATATTCTCCACATACTGACACAGGGATAAATAAGAGAAAAAAAATGCCATATTCCTCCTAGAAGACATGACAAAATTCCCAGAGGAAAAAGCCTTCTCGGCAGCCCCTCAGCGCTGTGACTACCCTGTCCATCCAGCACACTCACCTGCTAAGTTCTGCCCCAGACAGTGATGTATACCTTAGCATTTAACAACATTAATTGCCTGAGAAGTACAACATTTCAAATCCCTGCCTCCTCTTTACCTTGCCCCCTGTCCAGGAGGCTGGACTAGCTAATTATTCCTTTCCACCCTGTTGTTCGTTTATGCTCTCATGTATTTTCGAATCTACCCTTCACAATGAGCAGACAAATTTCTCTTTTAAACAAGCACTGAGATTCTTCCTCCAACAAACTATTCTTGATAGCAATTCACAATGAGAGGATGACTTAAGAAAATGATAATGGACCACAGATTGAAGGTAACCACTCTCTACCGTACACATGTGCATACGGCTACAGACGTGCAAACACACACATTTTTTACTTGAGACATATATTTCAGTCTAGAAAATAACACATAAAGTTATATAATACACACCAATACAAAGGACTACTGATTTTCTACTCATTCAATCAACAAAGCTTAAGAGAACCACAGAGCAAAGCCTTGCCAGGCAAGAAAGCAACGGAGAAAGCAAGCAACAGCTTGGCAGACTGAAATGCAGGCCTGACGGGGCATTAAGCAGCCTATTTTCTCTGCAGGATCCTGAGTGAAGTAACATCTATCACACCAGCAGTGCATCTCCACGGAAAGGCTGAAATATTTCTCAGAGAACACACATGATAGGTAAACGGAAGAAAAGAGTCTCATTCCAGATTTTCCCATGACTGTGTGCTCAGAACGTAAATCAAAGTCGCTTCTGGATGTGGAATTCAAACATTCCAGACTGAGCGCCTCTCCGATAAATGGACTGATCTACTCTATCGCTGGATGTGCCTGAACTGAAAGCTAGGGGACTGTGCAGTGTATTCAGGTAGATCAGCAGTTTGGAGAGCGAGAAAGAGAAGCACCAACAGGAAGGAGCCAGGCTCTGCTCACTGGCACCTAATGATAGGACAAGGGGCAGTGGGTGTCAGTTGAAACAGAGGAAGTTCCACATAAAGATGAGAAGAAACTTCCTCCTGGTGAGGGTGACAGAGCACTGGAAAGGGCTGCCCATAGAGTTTGTGGAGTCTCCTCCTGTGGAGACGTTTCAAACCCGCCTGGACTGTTCCTGTGCAACTGAATCTAGGGGATCCTGCTCTGGCAGGGGGATTGGACTGGATGATTTTTTGAGGTCCCTTCCAATCCCTAACATTCTGTGACTCTATCAAGCCATTTATTTAGAGTAGAATCCCTAAATTATCTCCCACATTTATTATCTTCTTTTTTATTATGCTTCTGTATATTTCAGAGTCTTGACTAAATCCCTCCTACTCTGTCCAAACAACTATCTGGTCTCTTCCAACTTAATACAGGAATGAGTTACCAGTAACCTTGCAAAACTGGGATGAGAACTGAAGGATCAAGTCCTGAACAGAGGTCTGTGAAGAACACATTGGGAACTGCCCACGTCAGTATCAGACACCATGCTGAAATACAGACAGGCACTGGGATTCTGAAGATTAAGCATTGCCACCATCAGTTTTTGTTTCTTAAGACACTGATTAAATTTGAGTGATCACCCCTCTTAGCCATAATCTTCTGCCACTACCCCTTACATTTAGAGTAGCAAGGCCTATGATAACGTTTTATAGACAAACCATGCAGGTAAAGGGGTGGGGAATGCATGTAGTGGAATTTTTTGAGTTCCTGCTACTTTCTAAAGATCTCTCAGTCCGTAAAGAGAACACCTTTTATAATAGGCTTACACACCTCAAAAAGCATCATGATGTTAATTGCACGAGAGGACCAGGTGTTCTACAGTCTAGTAATTTGTCACATTTTAGTTCATTACACCACGTGCTGACAAGTTTGAAGACTTAAGTCTTCTCTGAACGATATTCCACAGACATCAAATTAATTTACTATGCCTCTCTGAGCACCTTCCTGCTCCCTGCTGACTACCTTACATCCCACGAGATTATGCGAAGACTCCACATCCTAAAACAATCTCAGATGGTTGTCATCTGTAAAGACAACCTGTCAACATTAATTTCCCTCCCATACAAAATGTGCAATGGTTCAGATACATTCAAAAATAGACAGTCAAATAGATGCTATTTAGCCTGCCACAGAGGCTTCATCTTTAATTGGTAACGTTTGTCCAAGGAGCCACGTCACAATCCCACTCATTTATAAGGCTGCGGTAGATGGTCCTCAGATTTTCTGATTTATTTTGCTTCTCTTCCTCACTTTACACATTGACATTTTGCTGTGACACTGAAGGGCCAGCCTGGGGAAAAGCCACCCAAAGCTACTGCTCTCTACCCTTTCACTTCACAAATTTTTCCTTCTAATGCATACAGGAAATGTATTTCTGCTGCAAGAACAACTGCTCACTGTGAAGATGTACTGGTTTAACACAAATTTCTATTCAGAATGTCTTTGGAAAATTGAAAAGCATAAATATGAAGCTAAACACATTTCAAGAAAATCTGAGTGTTAACATAGTCAAAACATCTGTTTAAAGCTATTAAATGTTGCAAAACTTCTCACTCCATAGTTTTCATGTTCCAAGTTGATCATACTTACAGGGCATACTCTGCTAGAGGCAATTTGAACACATCAAATACTTCCTTATTCTTCATTAAATAAACTGAACGCAGGTAGGATACAAAACACTGAAAGAGAAATAAAAACATTTAACAAGAAAAGAGAAAGCATTCCATTACCAGCACATGGAGCTAAAATACTGCTGCTCTAAATGCAAAACAGTTTCATTAGGAAGTCATCTAACAGTGATGTGAGGCTCCCTACAGTGTGTCAGGTCATTTTCCCCCAGAAAGAAAATAAGGCAAATTAATCAGGAGGAAACATCAGTGATCAATTTTTCTCCCAGATTTTTTTGAATGTTTTGATGCTGTTCTAGTATCTCAATTACAGGGCAGCAAGAATGGACTGTGCTGGTAAAACTCAAAGTGCTCTGGCTTAACTTCAGCCACTAAAAGAAAGTGATTTGAGTCCTAGTGGACAGTCAGTTCTCCATGGGGCAGCACTGTGCCCTTGTGGCAAATGAGGCCAGTGGTACCCTGGGTGCACTATGAAAACTGTGTCCAGCATCTCTGGGAAGGTTCTCCTCTCCCTCTACTCTGCCCTAGTGAGACCACATCTGGAACACTGTATTCAGTTTTGGGCTCTCCAATTGAAGAGAGACCAGAATCTACTGGAGAGAGCCCAACAGAGAGCTGGAAGGATGATTAAGGGACTTGAGCATCTCCCCTGTGAGGAAAGGCTGAGAGAACTAGGGATGTTTAGTCGGGAGAAGGCTCAGAGGGGACCCTATTAATGTCTGTAAATACCTGAGGGGTGGGGAATCAAGTGGAAGGGGCCAATCTCTTTTCTTTGGGGCGCAGTAATGGGACAAGGAATAATGGAGATAAACTTGAACATGATGAAAGGTTTCACCTCAATTTGAGAAGAAACTTTACTGTGAGCACAGGCTGCCCAGAGAGGTTGCAAAGTCTCCTTCTCTAGAGACTTTCAAAACCTGCCTGGGTTCAACCCTGTGTGGTCTGTGCTAGGTAATCCTGCTGCGGCAGGGGAGTTGGACTTACTCTCTAGAGGTCCGTTCCAACTGCTAACATCCCGTGATCCTATGATTTTACTTAATGAAACTGCCTCTAACTGTAGCCTAAGATAACCCATATTACTTTGCCTTACTTTTTGCCATCAGCCTGTCACATACACACCAAGGCTGCAACTCAGATGACCAACAGAAATCCACTGCACAACACCTCCTAAGACCAGTTCAAGGCTGAAGTTTCAATTCATCCCAGACTTTCACCAAGAAAATAGGAAGTGCTACCTAATAGAATAACTTAATCTTGAGACACATTTTCACACCATCCTTCTCAAAAAGAAAGACCTTTATTCTCCCCATTTCCCTTCTGCATTCAGCAGCAGCAGCACAAATACTGGGATATTTAAAATATCAGAAAAGATCCCTGGATTTCTAGTGTCAGGAACCTCATGCCAAAACTTCTACTGTGATGGTTAAACCAGTAAACACTAATAACCACAGCAAATTAAAACTCAGTGCAATGACACCCTTATTTCTACTACACAGAGGCACCAACTAGAGAAAATGAATAATTAAAATGTATAGATACATATGCATGTCTTGATAACTAGAGGTAGAGGAGGAAAACACCCAAGAGTTAGGATAACTGACCTCTTAAGAGGAAAAAAAACATTTTCAGAGGTGAAAAGAAAGCTGCAGCACTGTCATGGAGTCACACTATCCTCTTCAGTAAAGTGAAAGAAAAACCAGTGACTATAAGATACGTAGGGCTAGGAGACATGATTTTCAAGATGACAAACACCTCCTTAAAAAAGTAAATTTTCATTCACTTATTTTTCTGAATTTTTGGATAAAGTTTCCTATCCAGATGAGGTCTTTCAATTAAATTTAGCAGTGGAAGATGTTAACACAACCCATTTGGTTGCTACCAAGAATGAAGTGTGGAATAAAACACTCGTTTGCTCAAAGTAAATTATTAATCATTTTAGAAAGCTAACTAGAACCTTTAGGAAAAGGCTTGAAAGTTGATAGATCTCATTAATCTATTGCTGTCTAGCAAGCAGTGACAAGAAATAAAAGGCAGAGCCTCTTTTTACTCAGTAGTGACAGATGGAAAAAGGAGGTTAAACAAGAAGTGCTTTCTCTGTGAATCTGAGAGTTGCAGATCTGAAGGTCTCCACGAGTCATGGCATGCCCCGGGGTGGAAAGCTCACTCTGCCTGCTGGATAACCTACAAAAGCCTTACTTGCTTACTGTACTAACATATCTTTGGCACACATGGTCTGGAAATGAAAAAAATATAGCTAAGGGGCAGCAAGAACACATCTTGTGCAAGTGTGTTAAGCCCTAAAATAATAACCAAGAGCCAGAGATTCTAACCTGGAGCTATCGGTTGTCAATAGGGATCAACGTACTGAGACTCCAAACAAACAACGTTTCCTGTGGACTGAATGCAGGGTGGCACTGCCCTGTGTTCAAAGCAATGGAAATCTAATTAAGGCAAAAGGCATCAAAGATGATCCAACAGAATTATAATGATGATTAAAGTCTTCAGCTGACTTCATTCCCTGACTTAGTCACTGAAAACTTCTAGGAAAAAACACTCCCTGTTCCAAGACCCTACAGCAGAACTAGAAAAAGACAGACACAGCAGAGAAGATTCTATGTTACATGAAAAACGAAGCACAGAATGAGTAAACAAGGTTGATCTCCTTCTAAAACATTGTCAACAACTGCAGGTTTTATTCAGTTCTCCTAACGCTTGATCACTTTGCACACACACAGGGGACAGCTGAGGGAGAACACAGTCAATCTGAACTCTCCTGCTCTTTTACCAACTTCAGTTGCTTTCCATTTCCAAAGAAGAGTAAAGGGCTTGAAGGACAGGTCTTACAAGGAGTGTCTGGGGGGACTGGGTTGTTTTGTCTGCAGAAAAGGAAGCTGAAGGGAGACCTTATTATTCTTTACAACTACCTGAGAAAGGGGGTTGTAGTGAGGTGGGAGTTGGTCTCTTCTCCCAAGTCACTAGTGATAGGACAAGAGGAAATGGCCTCAAGTTGTGCCAGGGGAGGTTTAGACTGGACATTACGAAAACGTTATCCACTGGAAGAGTAGTCAGGCATTGGAACAGCCTGCCCAGCCATCACCCCTGAAGCTGTGCAAAAGCCATGTAGATGTGACTCTTGGAAGCAGGGTTTAGTGGGTATGATGGTGTTGGGTTGATGGTTGGGCTTGATGATCCTGGGACTCTTTGATTCTGGATTCTATGCAGCCCACTGCTCTTCCTACTCATTTGACTTCACTGTCAAGGTTTTAATAACTGAATGTTACAGGAGTATTAACAAATAAACTGTCACCATTATGAACAATGTTACAGCTGGGCATCAGAAACATGAGACAGCTGTACTACAGTGGGAGCTGAAGGCTCCCAAAACACCTGAAGTTACTGTACAAGCAATAGACAGTGTTTCCATACACAAGCAGCACCACTCTGCTAATCTGCCACACTTAAATTTTGATTTATTGATGGTTCTCTTGGATAATTGTTTTCAATGCTGTTTAAGTGCTGTTTTGACAACATCCAAAGGAACAGGGCGTGACTGCAATCTCAAGCTTTAACACTCTGCAAACTCCTCTGAATATGATGAAGAATTTAAAGAACAGATATCACTTCACTGTACTCTGTCCCCAACAAAGCAACATTCAAATTCTCAAGAAAAACATACTCCTTCTTGAGTGTTTTTTCCAGAACTTGATAAATTAACAAATTCAATATTAAAATTAGGAAAATGCCCAAAAGCAGCATTGGTTCATGAGAGAAACTGATGACTGATGTCATCCACCTGCACTTATGCAAGGTGTTTGACATGGTCCTTTATTACAACCTCATCTCTAAAATAGAGACGTGGATTTGGCTGATAGACTGGGTGGTGGATAAGGAATTGGCTGGATGGTTGCACGCAAAGAGCTGAGATCAAAGGTTTGATAGGCAAGTGGAGACCAGCTATAACTAGCATTCTTCAGTGGTCTCTTTTGAGACTGGTGCTGTGTCAAGGACAGGGACAATGAAGTCACCCTCACCAACTGTGCAAGTGAGGACACCAAGCTGTGTGGTGCAGTTAACATGCTGGAGGAAGGGAGGGCACTCAGGGGGACCTTGACAGGCTTGAAAAGTGGGCTTATGCAAACCACAGGAGCTTCAGGACGGCAAAATGCAAGGTCCTACCCCTGGACTGGGGAAATCCCAAGCACAAATTCATGCTGAGTGGTGAATGGATTAAGAGCAGCCCGGAGGAGGACTTGCAGGTGTTGATCAGCAAGAAACAACAATATGCAGTGTAGGACAAAAGGCTAACCGTATCCTGGGCTGCATGAAGAGAAGTGCCACCAGATCACAGGAGATGATTCTCCCCCACTTCTCCATTCTAGCAACCTAGTTAAAGATATCCCTCTCTCTAGTTAGAGATATCCCTGTTCACTCAGCAGTGGTGGATTAGATGACCTCTAAAGACTCCTTCCAATTCAAAGCATTCTAGGACTCCAAGCTGAAAATTACCTCGGGAGATCACCTAGTCCATATTTCTGCTCAGGTCCCTCCCTGCAAAGTTGCTTTTCAGGCATATGATCCCAGTCTACACTGGTGTATGGGGTTCCTCCTCCCTAAACTCAGGTCTCAAACATCTGGGAAAGACTCAAAACAGTAAAAATCTTCAAATGGCTGAGCAGTAGTGACTACTAAACAAAAATCTACTTCCACATTCAAGACTAAAACAAATATGCCCTCACTTGTGCCTTAACTTCGGCACAAGCACAGTAGGTCGAGTGGTTCTTCAGGCATTTGTGTCGTGAGCCCATGTCAACTCACACAAGCTAAACAGCCATGCTTCCTACTGACACACAATTATTGTTTTAAAGCTTAACATTCAGAACAGTTTAGCAGTTCCAAATGCAGCAGATAGGGCATAAATGAGGTCAATTATTCCAACAGCATTCCTATTCAACGGGTCTGCCTCAAGAACTGTAGTACAGCAGATGACTTACCCTTTGAGCCTTCTCTTTCAACTCCTGATCTTGAGCTAAGAAAGCTTGCATCCTCTTTTGAATGTCTGTAAGTTTTTCAGGATTAATTCTAATTAGAAAATAGAAGAAGAAAATGAGCTTTTATTATTAGAATATTCAAAAATAAGTGCCTATTATGCTGTCAGAAATATCTTCAGGTCTTTTGCATTGCTTTAATATGCATAACGTTATTACCGCTCTGAAACAGCTTAGAATGGAACTACATTAAGGATGGAGCACACAAGCCTGAAACAAATAATACAGAGAAGACGTTTCATCCAGAGACCGTTTTCAGTGAAGGTGATGAAACTTCTTCCAAGGCAAAGATAAAACCAGCAGCAAAGAACCTCTTGAGAGAGAAGTGGAGAAGCATGAAGCATTACAGTAGTACTTTGTACTGACATAGCAGTCTTCATAAGGAAACTCTCAACATTTTTGAAAGTTTAAATAAGACCCATTACCCTGGGAATACTGAACTGTAAGTATTTCTTTGTTACAGCTAGATGAGCAAAAACTGAAGGACACTGGCATTAAACAGATTTAAGAGCTTCTTAAGATATTGACAGGTGAATTCAGAACAGTGACCATCTTACAGAAAATGTTATTCGATCTAGTAAGTTATGCAAGTCTTCTCACAGAGTCTGGATTTTCATGCTTGCTCCAGCAAAATTTAACACTATTTCAGGTTTATTTGCCCACATCTTCTCTTTCTACTTCTGGTTTTGATCTGTTAGTGCCACTCAAGTATATCACAAAACCTCCTACACACAGTAAGGAGGTTACTCCTCAAAAAGACACCGGATTTCTTAAGTTGGTTCCTGCTGCTGTGTGCAGTGTCATACCATACTGCACAATAAACACAGCCTTTGCTAAAGGCCTCTTTACACAGCAATACATCAGCCTAAAAAATGTGACTCTGAAGTAAATACTATGCAAGAAACATTTGATAATAATGTTTTGTAACAGAAGCTGTTATGATCACATTAGTCTTATAAATGCAAAAGAAGCAACTGGGATTCTTGGGGAGTACTACCAAAGAGTAACTGATATAGACATCAAGCTCTATTCCATCACAGTCTCAATTTCTTATCTTTGTCCAACGCAGCTACTACAGAACTGTAGTGACACGAGAGCTATTTAACCACAGTTTCAGTGAAATACCAAACAGTTGAGTTCCAGTTTCAAGGCAGCACATAATCTGCTCTACAAGTATAAGGACATGAGAAAGAGAGGGCATGAAAAATTCAGTGGGGTACAAAGTGAACAAGAAGTCTGCGAAATGCAATGCAGGATGGAATGGACACAAGCTAGAAAAAGCAAAGAGAGAGAGGGCTCTTCTAGATTTTGTGCTGTAAAATGAGACTAGGAAGGTTACAGTGAAAATACTTATGATCCTAACAAAGGCAAAATTAAATAAATAAAAGACATACAACAGAAAAGTGAAATTAGTGGTTTGCTTAATACAAAATTAAGCAATACAAAGACAAAAGTACATTGCCTCACTGCAGCAGAAAGGTAGGAGGAAGAACAAAAGGGCTGGCTCCAGGACCTGAAACTCAAGAAAGAATCTGAAAGTAAAACTGAAGACAAGTATAAACCAGCACAAATATATAAGAATTACAAGTATCAAATGAGATGAGAACTAAGGAAGGAATAGCATGAAGCACACATGCAATGGCCACCCTAGCTAAGTCAGAACTTAAAGTGTTNAACAACTCCAAACAACCATGAACACCAGCAGCACGACAGTCCGGAAGAATGCTGCATTCCTGTTAAGCTGTGGGAAAGCTTTTAAGAGGCAACCTCACAATACTCCAGTTAGCCACCGTTTTTTTTTCCCTTGCCTTCATCAGCAGTGGCAGCTGCAATCAGACAGGTAACAACAGCCACAGCACAGTCCCAGCTCACACCAGAATCACTAATCACGGGATAACAAGAACTGGATAAATCAGCTGGGTCAAAAGAAATTTCTCCATAGCAACTAGATAGAAAGTCAAGCCACTTTTGAGTCACAGTGATGTCTATTCTTGAGAATTCACCCGAGACAGATAAAAATCTATGAGACAGGGCAGGGAAACACAGCTCTCGTCTTCAACAGAGGGAGAAAAAAAGAGAAGGGTAATCATTTAACTTTTAAAAAGCCATTTGTAAGCACCTAAAGGCAAGAAGCACACATGCAATGGCCACCCTAGCTAAGTCAGAACTTAAAGAGTCTGATTAGTCTTCATTAGCAGCATGAACAGGCTTCAAGAGCAGGAAAAACAGCAGATGTTGTATCTGATACAGCAGCAAAATCTACAAAGCAAAGTCTACAGAAATCTTTAAGTAAAACTGGCCTTGGAGCTGGTGCTGGGACTGTCAGCTATTTAGTGCTGTCACTGTCAGACCCAAACTGCACACCAAGTATTTTGTTAGCCACACATACATTTTAGTTTCAGCAATTTGGTTCCAGCGTCCAAGCAACAGGTGTTAGAGAAAGAAAAAACATAAGATACTTCAGAGCTAGAAGCACAGCAGGATAACGTGGTGTAAACGTAAGTAATGTCACCAGGAATACGGTGCCCCAAGCACATTCTGAGGTTATGCAGTTGTTAATGAAAGATTAAATTTGTGACAATGAATATTAAAAGAGAGAATCCTAATACTGGGTTCTCTCCCCTCCAACGCTGTGTCACGACAGCCACCCACTACTGCCTTCATCTCACACTGAGATTCCAAAAATAAGAAAGTCTCTCATTGTTAAAGGGGATAGTGCTTTTAATGTTTGCATGTTCTTTCTTTCTGAACAGAGAAAACTCCGTGCAATACCTACATGTATATATTTACAGCTATGTATCTGACTATTTGCAGAGGCAGACCTAAAATGTAAACTCTTGAATCGTAATTTCTAAGTTTGCTTAAACAGCTAAGGAGCAGTGAGCTGGAAGAAACCACCAGAGTCTGAAGGGGGATTTTATGCCATAGCCTGTCATGACATTGTAATTAGGTGGTTCATTTCCTTTGTTACTCTCCGAGCACAGATCCTGCATTTAAGGAGCAGTGTAACTTTTTGAAACTGCTGCTTTGCCTGGAAGTTGCACAAATGGTCACAGTTGACTGTGCAGTGATGTAAATACAGTCAGCTTGCTTGGTCTTACAGACCAACTGGACAGCCGTCTCCCAATTTTCAGGTCGAAGGACTTTCATCTCTCCTGATGTTAACAACAGGATATAAGCACTGCTTCAACTAGACACTTTCTCTTCCCCATCCTCCCCAAAGCAGAATTTAAACAAAAAAGCTTAACCACCACAAAAAGGGCCAGGCTCTCATGATGTAGCAGAACAGCTTCCATATCCCATTAAGATGACTGCAGGCTGAAGCATCTTCCCTATGAGAAGAGGCTGAGAGAGCTGGAGTTGTTTATCCTGGACAGGATGAGACTGAGGGAAGATCTCATCAACATTTACAAATACCTAAAGAGTGAGCATCAAAAGGATGGGCCTGGACTCTTCTAGCAGTGCCCAGTGAGAGGACAAGGGTCAATGGGCACAAACCTGAACATAGGATGCTCAGTTTAAACATAAGGGAAAAAAAATTCCAAATAAAGGTAACAGAGCCATGGCATTAACTGCTCCAACAGGTTATGGAGTCTTCTCTGGAGACATTCAAAACCCACCTGAGGATGTTCTTGTGCAATCTCCTATAGGGGATCCCCCACTAGCAGGGGGTGTCAGACTAGATGGTGTCTAGAGGTCTCTTTCAACCTCTACTGTACTATGATTCTATGATTCCACCCAGCTTCCAAGCAGCAGCAGGTTTTGCTCTGTGCTCTCAGCCTGGAACCTGTCTCACAATGGTTACATGGGACAACCTGTAAGGCTGGAGAGCGTAGGAAGCGTTTGGACACAGGGAAGAATGCTCAGCCTCATACCAGCAAATCACATACAAGTGGTTAGCGACACCAGAGGATCGTTCTCAGTAACAACAGTAACTGGGAGGCAACAAGTTCAATGGATTCCATAGTATTAATACTGCTGCCATACAGATGAACACCCAAGTGTTCTTCACTCTCAGAAAAGAGCTGCTTTGTTGTTGTGATTGCCATTTTCTTCTAGAACCATGTTTCTGCCATAATATTAAAGAAAGCAGTATTACATCGTGGATATCATCACCCTTGCACCTCCTCTGGTAAAATTTTCTACACATAAAGTATGTTATGATAACCCCTTAGGAAGCAGCTCTTACCTTTTTACCCAACAAAATTCCATGTCATGCAGTGGTTTCATCAAAAATAATTGCAGTTTACTGCTCGCATCTACAATCAGAATTGCTTTTTCCAATATCTGAATGCTCTCAAATAGAGTGTTTATGACTGCATGTTTTGAATTCTTTCTCTGTTTGAGCAATCAGAGAGATGTATTGTTAAAAGCACTGCCTGAAACGGCGGCTTCTGCTGATCCAAAAGGAACAGTGTATTAACAGGCCCTACAGGAAGCTTAGACTTGAACCTGAACACTATGAAACCAGCCCAAACCCTAGCCTTTTAAATAGGCACTCAAGAAAAAGTTCTTCCCCTCTCTCCATTCAAATTATGGGGCTGCTTTAAAAGCACTGTCTAAATGAAATAAAGAAATGTTAAGACTTGTTTGCAAGTGTGAAAATACAAAACAAGGCAAGCAACAAAAAACTGAGCTTTGCGATCCCTATGCAAGGGAACAGACTAACAAGGAAAGCAAAACAAACTGTGAACTGACAGTGATGTTTTAGAAAGAAACCAATAAAAAGCTTTCAAAAGAAATTTTCAAAGTTTGAAGAGTTAAACTGTGCTGGCAGTGAGCAAGGCTCATTAGGCTGCTACCTCACAAGTCAGGAGGCAAGCCTCTATCCCTGAGAATCCGTGGTTAGGTGAACATGCACAAGCAGCACTGGAAGACACAAGACCTGGATGGTGAGCCATGGGTTGATGCTACTTCTGCAACAATTTCTGTCAACTGACAAAACCAGGGGAGTATTAAGTGGGAAACGCAAACAAGTAAACAACCTAAGCAAGTTTGTAGTTTAAAAGGATGAAGCTGGTTTGCAAACCACAAGTTATTACAAGAAAAACATTTAAGTATTGTAGTCAGCCTGGTACAAGTCCAAAGCCAAAGCATTTCAGCCTTAAGCACAGCAGGCAGACAATTCCAAGTAAAAGCACTGCCCTCCATTAGGTTGTTACAAAACCACTACAAACTTCAAGTTAAAACCTCTAAAAGTGTTTTACAGATTGAAAAACTGGATGTCAGGGCAGGCTGTTAAAACGTGTTATCAAAATCACTGACTGTGCTTATAACAATTCTGGTTAAGAAAATTACTTAAATGCATTTATGACATCTGAATTGCTGGGGTGGTATTTGGAAAAGAAATAAAGGAAGAGAGTTTTCCACTGAAGTAAAATTACATTAGCAAGAATCTGATGTGTCAAGAGATGCACCACAGATGTCTCTCCAGAGACACAAGCAGCTTGGATTATAAATAGAAGATACATGAGAAGATAATAGAAGATGGGAGGGGGGGAATGAAATATTCACCTGTTTAAGTGGAATTACTATTCTTCTACAAAAGTACCCTGTTAGAGTTACATGAATACAAACAGGCTAAAGGGGATTTGTAAATTTTCAATGAGCTGTTCAAACAATTAACAGCATTACTCAAGAAGTGAAAAGCTTAACTGTCAAAGAGAGGTGAAATGCTCGTGCTCAGAATCAGACATTTATGTAGTGATGATCAAAATAACAGGAATGGTTTCAGTAAAGGAAAGAGGTTAAGTTTGGAAAAGCAGATGATTTGCTTAAGCTGTAGTGGTTACACAGCCAATCCTTTTAAAGTGCTGTGATACCTGAAGGAAAATAAAATATCAGGTATTAATGAAGTTTCTTTACTGATACTGTCTGCATTCATCTGGGGTTTGGGGAGGCTTTTGCTGCTGTGTGGGGTTTTGTTTAATGCAACACCAAAAGCAAGCTTTAAGCACAATTAGACTTCTGGCAATTGTTTGACGCCATTCTAGTCATCATTTTCCCTGTTTTAGCACAAGTTGTGTTGCATTTGAAAAGCAAGCGTACACTGTTACACCAGCAAAGGTGTACTTGCTCCACTGGCTGCCAGGTAGGTACTTTGTTCACAAGTGTCTCTGCAAAGGCATGCCCTACACAATCCTGTAACAAATGGGAATTCCACCAGGAAGGGGTTAGAAGCATATTTGTATTCTCTGCAGAAACTGCAATCTGGTAATTTTGAGCAGACCTGAAGCAAAGAGGTAATAACCACTTGCATCCTATTTGGTTTCTTCTCAAAAACTACTGCTTCACAAACACTGCATGCAGTTAATCTTCATGGCTTAGGTCTTCACACAGCTTTTCAAGGTGAAGCAGTCCTAGCCTTGCTCATACCCACTTGTACAGAAATTTAACTTTCTGTCTTGTCATCCATTTCAGGTTTCTTCTATCTCCATTCTGATTTTTATGGTGTAACCTGAACTATGGCAGTACTCAAAACAGAGCCAGGCTCAGGCCATATCATCTGGCTTGCTTTCAATTTTTCTTCTGTATTTCTCACATACTCAGACTCCTCTTTTGATTTAGAATTAGACAGACAGGCTCAAGGAACAATGAACTCCTTCCTACCTATAGCTGCTAATTAAGAAATTGCCACCAATTCTTTCTAGCACTTCCTACAAGTCCATTAGTCTGCAGTTAAAAGCAAATGGAAATGGAAGCGCTTTTTCATTCTTACAGGAACCTTACATGCTTCTGCTGCACTTTCCAAGTCTTCTCTTTTGTGGGGTAGCACAGATCTCTACAGATAAAACAGCTCTATTATGAAGATGACCATTTAGTCACATCTTTTATTCCCTGCTCTTCCAAGACCATGACAAATTGGAGAATTGTCTAGAACTAAAGAAACGACAGGAAAGAGAAACAAGAGTGATAACGGCTATAAAAAAGCGTAGAAAGTCAGATTAAAGAAATGTTAATTGCTGAACAGGCAAAGGGAAAGAAGAGGCAGTGTGATAATGTTCCATTACATCAAAAGTAATCGCAAAGCGTAAGAGAATTCATCACTTGCCATATATTCTCAGCACAGGACAAAAGGAATGTTTCACTGAAATTGCCTACAAAGCTTATCAGACACTCGAAGAAAAAATGTTAATGATAGGAACTGCTGTGTGTAAATGAGATTACTCTGGGAAACTGTGAAGACATTAATTGGTGAGCTAGAGAAGCATCTGATAACAATGATCTGAGCAGTTGATCCTGCCTTCAGGAAAGGGGGTGGAATAGGTAGGTGACCCCTCAAGGTCTTTCCCTTTTACATTATCAAAACAAAATCATCTCTCCCGTTTGTCCCACTCCAGGCAATTCAGGCACTTTATCAGGATTGTCAGAGCCTCATCACACATCAGTCCTGCAGAAAAAATGCTGAATAACAGACAGGCCATTAGTCACTTACTTGATTTCACTGACAGGTACTTTCCTCTGTGCCAGCTGCTCCACCATGCCTTTTTCTTCTGAGGGAAGCAATACTAACAAAGCTTCACCACCTTCTTTGTATCTGATTTGGGAGGCAGAGCAAAGGGGAGAGAGGAAAAAAAAAGTGAGAGACCCCAGGCAAACAATGCAACAAACATGTCATGCTTTCAATAAACAACAAGAATTTGCACTTGGTTCCTCGGAGGCAGTCCACACAGCACACAAACACCCAAAGGCAACAGGCAAGCCGCTTCAGTGACTTGCTAATATTCCACTTGAGCTGATTTCAAAGCTACACCTAGAGCCCTAAACATCTGGGATGAAGACACAGATTCACACCAATGGATGTTCATGTTCAATAAAGGCTACTCTTCTAACAGTTCACAGAGGCACCATGGAAAGGAAAGCATCAGAATAGGAGCTATTTCACTTACAGAAGTTTTTAGGTGCAAAAAACCATACACAATCAGATTGATCCCATAAGAACACAACTAGCATTTACTCCTCAATGCACTCAATGTAGCCAAACTGGCATTTACTCGGGGTACATGGTTGGCAAAGACATAAAATTTCTCCTGTTTAATTCTTCATGCATCTACTTCATTTTTTGTGTGCAAATGATGTGACTTGAGGATGGTCATGGATAAAAAGATACCAATAGGACTAGGAAACAAACATGACGGGGTTTAAGTCTTGCTGAAGAAGCACCAACAATAGGTTAGCTTGTAGGCATCATCTAAGTCCATATCTATCATAACATATATACTGCTTCTTAATTTACATTTAAAAATAGTTCTTGAGAGTATAGATGGTTAAGAAAAACATTTTGTAGTCTTCCACTACATAACAAACAAAATAGCTCAATGCCAAAACTGGACAGAATCCAACTCATAAGCAATGAATGAGAACAAAGTGTAAGAAAAGCAGAGTGGAAATTTATAGAGTAATTCTAAGTAGGCCAGAGCTACTCACAGCAGAGTCCCTAGGCAGCCCCAGCTATGACTACAAGTATTCTGCTTATTTGAAACTGAAAATCTTTACTGAATTATTTTTCTAGTGTTGGTTTATAACAAATCATTTCCTGCCTTTAGTTAAGTTTCCACTCCAGTCATATTTGCTGGTGTTTCCTATGCTGGTAGGGCTTTTCATTCATTTTAAGCGCATCTGCTTGGTCTTTTCCATTTTCTATATGGAAGTTAACTGTTTCCTCCACCTTTATTCTGTTCAGTCTGATGCCATTTGACACATCTTCAACTTCTGTTACTCGATTACACATTCTCCTCTGGAGTCTGTACTCGACTGACATTCACTTTTCTCCATCTAGAGAATCATCAAGGAAAGGATGTCACACAAAGAGTATAAAGAGTGGGACTAGTTTCTCCTACAATCAGAGGCCACAGAGAACAAGACTATGCTAAGGTAGGTCACAGAGTTCCCCAGTAAATGCTCTGCATTAAGCAAAACTGTCTTTGTGCACAGAAAATGGGACATAAATGCTATTGAAGGTAGTGTCAGAGTCAAGAATCCTCAGCTTAAGCTTACAGTTGAGTCCAGAGAGCGAACAAGAATGTTCTTAGACACACCCAGAGGAGTTCTATCATTAGCTGCTAAAAGTCACAGAATCACAGAACAGTTTCAGCTGGAAGAGGACTTCAAGATCCTTAAGTCCAGCCTTTTCCTAGCCCTATCAGCACCGCTAAACCCTGCCCCCCAACACAACATCTACCTTTCTCTTCAACATCTCCAGGGATGGACACTCAATCCCCTGCCTGGGCAGGCTGTTCCAGTGCCTGCCAACCCTTTCAGGAAATAAATTCCTCCTGATATCCAAATCGAACCTCCCTTAGTGCAGCCTAAGGCCATTTCCCCTCATTCTATCACTTGCCACTAGGGAGAATAGGCCAACCCCCGCCTCTCTACAACTTCCTTTCAAGTAGCTGTAGACAGGAATAAGGTCTCCCCTCCATCTCCTCTTCTCCAGGCTAAACAGTCCCAGATCCCTCAGTCACTTCTCATGAGACACCTGTTCCAAACCCTTTACNCACTCAATCCCCTGCCTGGGCAGGCTGTTCCAGTGCCTGCCAACCCTTTCAGGAAATAAATTCCTCCTGATATCCAAATCGAACCTCCCTTAGTGCAGCCTAAGGCCATTTACCCTCATTCTATCACTTGCCACTAGGGAGAATAGGCCAACCCCCGCCTCTCTACAACTTCCTTTCAAGTAGCTGTAGACAGGAATAAGGTCTCCCCTCCATCTCCTCTTCTCCAGGCTAAACAGTCCCAGATCCCTCAGTCACTTCTCATGAGACACCTGTTCCAAACCCTTTACCGGCTTAGTAGCTGCCTCTTAGAGGGCCTCTCCAGCCCTTCAATGCCCCTCTTGTAGTGAGGGGCCCAAAAGTAGATGCAGGACTCGAGGTGTGCCCCCCCCCCCCCCAAGCTGTATAGAGAGGAATGATCACCTCCTTAACCACCTAGTCGTTTTAGAGGGAACACAGGGAAGCCCACGTTTCTACGAATATAAACAGTCACCACTTGGCAAAAACAGGACCGCAGAACTGTTTGAAAACTACAAACACTATCTGTCACAGCACAGTCAGGAACACAAGTAGCAACAAAATCTGTGGTTAGAACAGTCTGACAGCTTTTATTACAGCTCTCTGCTTTCGTTTGATGAATTTGGAAAAATCACAACAAAAACGCTTTCAGATGCCTTCTCCTCCTGCCTGCACCCCCCAGTGATGCTTTTGCAGACCAACTTAAAGAGAATTTCAAAATGTTTAATAAACTATTTCATCATGAGATTTTTAACCTTTAAATGTATAATTTTAAGCTTTATATGGAAAGTAAAGGGATACGAGAGTCTTTGCAACACGCTGTGTGAACTTACTGGGCATATATCATTTGATAAGAACTAAGACATTTGTCCCAAGAAAAAGTGTTTGAGGGTTGTGGGTGAGGGGAGGTAGAAAAGCTCTATTAACTTGATTTTAATCTATTTAATTAATGCTCAAATATCACCCTACAGAATCTTTTCAGAGAGAGTTCCAAAGCAACCCATATGCTTGGTGGAAGGCAATTTATTATCTTTCTTAACAGCACAAGAGGACCAAAGTCATTGCTGACCAAAAACCCCATGAATGCTGGTGGAGAATTACTTGCTTACATAGATCAAGTACTTTCTTAAGAAGCTCTGCATTTCTTAAGCCAGCCAAATGCCAGATGAGTTTTCCACAAAGCGGATGCAGTGTCAGACGCTGCCACTGCTCGCACAAGCAGTAAAATCCTCGAAAGCCTCTGAACCTTAGAGAACTTTGCATTTTATGGCAAAAATTGATGATCACGGTTCCAAGGCAGCTAATTATTCATCAAAAGAACCTCAACTCTCAGAGCACTGTTGGAAAGAAGAACGGAAATATTCTCTTTCATCTGTCCAAGGCTCATATCAGACAGGAAGACAGAGATAATGTTGCTGCCAATACCAGTCTCACTGATTTAGAGCACAAAATAAAGCACAGCTCTGCTCTTCTTCTCAGAACAGTCGCTATGAAAGGAAAGGATTCCAAAAAGAGCTCTGTGAATGATCCAATATCTGGGAAGAATGTCTGCTCAGTCTCTTCACAAAAATCTTCCTCAGTTGTCAAGCAGGCAAAGTCTTGACTGATCATGCTATACAAACACCTACAAAAGATTATTTTCTGCAGATTCCAGACATTTAGTCAAAGGCAGCGTGGGGATGGTTGGACTCAGTGATCTAGGAGGTCCTTTTCTATCATGATTATTCTGTGAGATCTGTGTGTTCTGAGGCTTAAGGCATTCCTTGCCCTGGAGTGCATGACTTGGCCTTCTTCAAGTATTACTTTAATACAAACAGTGTGCAACACACTGTGAAAGATCAGTGCCATTCAAATCATAGAAGAAACACCCACCAAGGGTCAAAGATTGAAGATGACCCCTGTGCAGAGCACAAGCCCAACCTCTAGAATCAAACACTATGGGAAATATCATTCTACGTTAGATTTGCTGTTACAGCTTTTCCTCAGTACCCCAAGGTCACCCTCAAAACACAATACAGGATCATATGGACCTTCCATCTTGAAAGGAGGTCTTGTGTTAGTTACTACTAAACAGAACCACACAATCCTCATGACTGGAAAGAACCTCCGGGATCATCAAGAACAGCTCTCATGCCAACACTGCCCCAACCCCTAGACCATGGCCTTTAGGGTTCTATCTATTTGGTTTCTAAACACCTACAGGGATGATGACTCCACCACCTCCCTGGGCAGCCTGTTCCAATGCCCAACCACTCTCAGGAAAGAACTTCTTCCTAAGATCCAGTCTAAACCTCACCTGACGCAGCTTGAGGCCATTTCCCCTCATCCTATCATTAGTAATTTGGGAGAAGAGACCAGCACCACCCTCACCACAACTTCCTTCTAGGTAGCTGCGTGCTGAGTCAGTTCTCAGACAGTGCAAAGCCAGGACATGTCATTCTTAGACACATTCCGTGGGTAACTCACAGAAAGAAAACAAGTGCTAAATCTAGTCTCGATGGACAACTAATTCCATATTTACATTTACAACAAGCCTTGCAAAGCCTTTACGCAGAGAAAACAATACAATAGCTAAGGCACACATAAATACAGATGAAGACAAGACAGACAATCCTAAACACCTGTTCTTTCTCTCCTTTTGGCAACTACTGAGAAAAATATAAGCAATATTACAATTACTTGTCAGGCCTGATGCCTTCAGAAATTCAAAGGGACTGAAAGACATCTGGTAACTCTTGATGCAGAATGATGTTTTTCCTTACCTCTTCTGGAAATCTCCGCTATTTAAATGCCAGTATTTTAAATGTACTTGAAGTTAAGGAGGGATGGTTTTTGCCCATTTTTACATCCCCAGTGTGATTTAATTAATTAAAACAGACATGTTAATATTGATGCTGTTCTTCAGAGCTCCACATGAACAATTAGATCATTACAGAACTCAAAACCAAATGATCTTAAGTGCCATCTAGGAAGGTTTGAATCTGTTCAGAGTTCCCTGTGGGTGTTAAAGAAAAGTGAAAGCCTATAAAATACACTTGGCCCAAGCAAAGCTCCCATCTTATCTATCAAAAGGACAATTAAGGGAAAAAAGGAGGACAACTTATTAATGCATGATCTGAAATACAACCTCAAAAAGAGAGGTTGCAGTGGAGAACTGTTTTCTCTGTTTCTTTCACACTAAAAGCTTTTAACCTGCTAAGCTTTTGCAAGGACAACCTACCTGTGGCACCAACCATAAGGAACACTCAGATCTTCCACTCAGAATTCATTAGCATTACAGTGCTTAAAAAGCAGGACACTGAGGGATGTTCTTTTCTCCTAAGGGAATGACATTCTCCACTTAAAGCCAGCAAAAGAACATTTCTGAAATTGTTTTCAGCAGACAGATAAGACCTCTAAACCTTTATAGACAACAGGGAGCAGTCAACCTCAGCTGCTTAAAACTCTTCAACAGCAGAACTACTTTTGCAGGCAAGAAATCATTAGCAGTTCTCCTCATTGCAGCCTGCAAACCCAAACACCTGTCCTTAAATGACTAATTCATTCTTGAGCCAGCAATGGGCTCTTGTGACCAAGAAGGCCAGTGGCATCCTGGGGTGGATCAGAAGCCGGGGTTGTTAGTAGATCAAGAGAGGTTTACCTCCTCCTCTACTCTGTCCTGGTGAGACCACATCTGGAATATTCTGTTCAGTTCTGGGTCTCTCAGTTCCAGAAGGGCACAGAACTGCATGAGACAGTCCAGCACAGAGCCACAGGGATGACAAACGGTGGGGAGCACCTCCCTGATGAGGAAAGACTGAGGGAGCTGAGTGTCTTGAGCTTGGAAAAGAGGAGACTGAGGGGTGACCTCATTCATGTTGATCAGTATGGAAAGGGCAGCTGACAGGAGGAAGGAGCCAGACTCTGCTCAGAGGCACCCAATGACAGGACAAGGGGCAGTGGGTGTCAGCTGGAACAGAGGAAGTTCCACATCAAGATGAAAAGAAATTTCTTTTCAGTGAGGGTGACAGAGCATTGGAAGGGGCTACCCATGGAGGCTGTGGAGTCTCCTTCTCTGCAGACATTTAAAACCAACTTGGCCGTGTTCCTGTATGACTGCATCTAGGGGATCCTGCCCTGGCAGGGGAATTGGACTGGATGGTCTTCCAAGGTCCCTTCCAAAATGCAATACTCTGTGATTCTGTGATTATTCACCAAGGATCTACCTCAAGTGTCCTGGAGAAGAGTAAATTAAAAACCTCTAAGTAATCAAACTTTTTTGGACTGTGCAATAATTGATGATACTACTTATCTTGTCATCTCATCAAGGTGATCAAGAAACCAGAGCAGGGACTCATCTTTGCATAGTAATTTTAAGACTCTCTTAGGACACCAGATAAAATTCATTCCAATTCTATAGAAAATTGCATCTTACTTACAGAAAGTCTTTGGGGAAAATAAAATGAATCACAAACTTCGTCGTTCATATCTGTCTTATTTTCTAGTATCTATTGGCTTCAACACCCATCAAAAAGGTAACTAACTTCTCTGCAACTCAATCTTGACTTACAAGCAAGAAAACTGTGACAAATTGTTATCAGCACTGTGAAGCAGAGGGTAGGAATGATAAATTTACACTGACTCCAGGTGAGGAAAAAAGGATGGCTACAGTCAAAGACAAGCACCAAAAGGCGGGACAGAAGGAAATGGAGTAAGTTAGTTAGGACAAGGTGGTACTGGCTAATTACAAGTAGACAAAAGTGGTTTCAAGTATCAAGCACTAAAAAGAAAATGTATCTTAAACTTCTGCTGAAAACCACTGAGCCAACAGCTGGTATCAAGCATGAAGGAACTGATGGCATAGCAACAATTCAGAGAGGACAGAATGAGAAAAGCTTTTCAAGTAGGCCAAACAGACACTTGATTTTTACTAACCTTAACCCACCCCATCGTCAGATCCAGCCAAGGCTGCACACATCCCCAGCCAACACCATTACAGCAAACACTACAATCACCACAAAAGCATCAGATGAACGCACTGTGGTTATTAACCAACACCACCTTGCCATGCAGCTACAGTTGTCACCTTGTTCTTTCTCAGTACAGTCATTTTACATCCTGGCCACAACCACTGCAGCACGTGATTCAGTCCACTGCACCATATTTTAATTGTCAGCAATACACAAGTCATGGTGAGACCAGCAAACCACCTGACTGATATTCTGCTGTAGGGGAGTGGGGAGAAAAAGGAGATGAAAAGCAATGGGATGAGAACTATAAGGATACCCTGAGCAGATATGTTGACTTTACAGGAGATGTTGTCCAGGTTGTCTTGAATAGATGCATTGCAACGTGTTTCCCTAACATTTATATTTCAGAAGATATAAGCCAATGCCAAATTTTAAGAGTTGAAGGCAGTACTTCTGCTTTGTTTGGCAAGAAAACAAACAATTTATTTTAAAAACTGGCAAGGGACAAAATGGAGATGAGACAGTTGTAAAACTTAGGGGAGGAGGGTTGCAGATATAAAGGTACTTGCATTACAGTTTCCTGAACTGGAATATTTCCCTTTACAGCAAACTCAACATAAAGGAGGTGATAATGTTTTTGAAGCTATTTACCACACACAAACATGAACAGAACCACGAGTATGTCAGCTTTACGCTTTGGAGGTCACACACCTACCACCACACCAGAAATACCATCAGTGGGGTTTTTTTTAATCTGTAACTTAAATGTGGCTTTACCAAGTTGATTTGATTATAGATCTAATTTTAGCCTAACTGGGCCAAGATGGATAGTATCAACATATGCTGTCATCTCAACTGTCAAAAGACCAGAAGGAAGTTAAGATATTACTGCAAAACTTGTAAGCTTCAATCAAAGCCCATTCCTAAAAAATCTTGCCTTCCAAGCCAACAAGCCACCTTCAGATCCATTAGCAATGCAGAAACTCCACAGCAGATCTCTGCTGCAAAAGGCACAGAGGAAGATTAATCAACTTCTCAACTGTTTTTCTCACTCAGAGCAAAGTTGCTAAAGACTCAGCACAAGCAAGCAAAAGACTGCTTTCATTAAAACATTAATGTCAAAAGTTCAGGTTTGGAAGAGCATCAAAACCAAGCCCACTACATTTGCTCAGGTTTGCATCCAGGTTATACATCCTAACCACGGATTTTCACTTTGCTGCTGCTGGACCCTTTGTTCATCATTCATGGTTGCCAAACTATTACCACAAAACTATTTAATAGCTGTTTCCACTGTGAAGCCAAATTATTAGCCATGCAAGTCGACCACTTATGCACTGCACACCATTCACACTCTGCTCAGAACATAAATACTCAGGAGAACTTGATTTGGCAACAGTGCTCTTTAAACTTGTGCACACAATTTTAGTTTCCATGAAGAATCTCGGACAAGACATTTCCACCCTGTGGAACAACTGACCAGCAAAACGCCAAAGGAGCAGAGATCCCTAATTCTACAGTAAAGATTCACTGCTGTAGACTGAAAGAACACGCCAGGGAGATCATACCAGTACCTGTTAATATACCCAGTACTGCAAGTTAGACCTGAGGGTGAAGAAAGTGAAAAATGAGATCTTCATCTGTTGTAAGAAGTATTCAAAAGAAGCACATCGCCATCTGAGTAAGCAAATAAAACCCCAGTTTTTAGAAGCTTGTTACTGTGACTTTCCAATCTACAGGTTAACTGAGCAGCTGACAGTCATGTTTAACGAAATACAAAGTTAGTGAGTCAAGGTGAGTCAAGCTTTGTTTTTTATAAAGAGTAATTTATGTTTTACATTTAAATTGTCAATTTTTGAATAAAAACTACAGTAGTGCAGGAAACACTTCATCGATGCAGACATTTGTGTAGCACTCTTTTTATGTAAAGGAACAATATAAGACACCTATAGGAATATATCCAAAACATTGCAGAATGGACAGCTGTATTCTGTAAAGACCTATTTCAGTCTGATATATACATATGAATAAATCTGTTCACCCACACACTGTCCTTCAACAAAGAGAAAGTAATATCCATATCTACCCCTAAGGCCTTCCACAGCAATACAATAACTCATAGCTTTGTTTTAAAATTCAACTAGTAAATCTGGTTATATAAGCTACCATTTTAATACATATTTCTTGCACAAAGCAACAGCTTTAGGTCTTCTCATATCAATGAGATCAATTCAGGCAAAACTTTGCTTCCAATTATACTACCTTCCAGGCCTCTGACATGATGAAGAGTGGTGAAATCTATGCTTCAAAAGAAGAAAACATTATTTCTGCAAGCCCAGGAGCAAGAAGAGTTTCATCCACTGTTTATCATACCTTCTACACTGCTGGATTCCTACCCTAACTTGGTGATTTTTTATTCTATTTTTTTAAGTGACAAACGAGCAGAGAAAACAAATGCATGAATATTGGAATTTCTATCCCATTTACATGATCGATGGCCTCTTTTTCTGTTATTTTTCTCCAAAACTACAAATCTTTAACAAGAGATCTGTGCATGCTGCTAACTGAAACCAGGCCGTATCATCTACAACAAGTCTCATTAAAGTGACCCAACAAAAATGATGAGAGGCCAGGCTTCCAGCTGAGCCCATGGTCACTGCTGCCCCTTAATGCAGCCAGGGAGAAGAACCCTCTCCCATGGGATGTGAATAGTTCAACATCCCAGAGAATATTGAAAACAAATGCCAGAAAGGGAACTGGCTTCATCTTTTCCATTTTCCTTTCGCTCTCTTTAATGCTTTGCTCACTACTAAACCTCCATTGCACAGACTTTAGCTCAGTATCCACAAAACCTTATCAGCAAATACTGCTACGAAGTCAGAGATTGCTTCAGGGTTTATTCTGGAAGTTGTTTTGTTTTCTTCTGATCACTTAATAACCTTTTCTTGCCTGGACAGTAGCCCATTTATATCAATTGCCAAGTTCTGAGAACCAAGCAACTGGATTTTATTCATTCCACAAAATCATAATCCTCTTCATCCTGCCGTCCTGGCTAGGTGTCCTTGTCTGCCAGACACATTGGTTTGCCAGTCAAAAGAAATAACAGACAAGAATAGGCAACGGTTCACCAATCTTATCATGCCAGTCTCAGAATAAATTGAATTCAAAAGGCCTTGGGAGGTTGTTAGGTCCGCCAGCCTAGATTGTAAGCAATCCATTTTCCACAGCAGCTGTGTCTATTCTACTGCATTAAAATACATGTGCTTATTTATTTTTTCATTACAGCTTGCTGGACAGCTTCATGTCAGCAGGCAATACCTTAGGCACTTAGGATTTCAGTGTTTTGGAACATTCAGACCATGCCATTACGAAGATAATTCTAAGAGATAACACAGCTCCAGCCAGTACAGTTCCAGCATTGCAGACCATCGTCAGGACCGTAGCTGAGGTACAGGGATTAATTTTAGATAATTTAATAATGGTAACTGCAAGTTACATTTGTGGTGTCAACAATTTCAGGTGACTTCCACTAGCAGCCATTTTCACTTAAGTGAGGATGATGACTTGACTGCAATATAACATAGGAAAGGCTAAATACTACATTTACTTCCACAGAAACATCAGTTGAAGTGCTTCAGTGGGTCTTCAATGCTAAACAAAATTATCAAACAGAGCTGCGTTGTTTACTGTTCCATTTACTCGGAACCTAAGACATACATCCCTGAGATTAACGTTCACAAAAACAGAACAGGTGTGTGTCCAGAGGAAAGAGCCAGACTCTGCTCAGTGGCACCCAATGACAGGACAAGGGGCAACATTTGTCAGATGAAACAGAGGACATCACACAACATCCACATCAAGATGAGAAGAAACTTCTTCCCAGTGAGAGTGGCAGAGCACTGGAAGGGGCTGCCCAGGGAGGCTGTGGAGTCTCCTTCTCCAGAGACTTTTAAAAGTTACCTGGACTGTTCCTTTGTGACTGGATCTAGGGGATCCTGCTCTGGCAGGGGGACTGGACTGGATGATCTTTCGAGGTCCCTTCCAATCCCTAACACTCTGTGAGTGTGTGATCTATTTCACAACGCAATAAAAAAGAAATCAAGCTTCCATCATTGACAAATGTTTCATTAAGTTACATGCTTTAATGCTATACTGCCTCTTGCAAGGACTTCTGCAAAGGTTTCTTAGTGTCACTTTCACAGGGATAATGTGCAGCTACTGAAGGAGAGCCCCAAGGGGCACAATTCAAAGCATTTCACTTCACGACACAATAGGATCATGGTATGACTGCCCCTGCTGCCTTTCCCAAGTTTGGGGGTGTGTATTCTTAGACAGTAAGTCTGTTTGTCCTTCTTGGCCCCAATCATGACACCAACCACTACAAAGATGGTGGGCAGCAGAGAATCCTGCCCTGGGGAGATAGACTTGCATTACAGCATTTGTTTTCACAATATGATTCACCAAAAGGAGAAGAGCACATGCAGAGCTAGACAGATCACGCATGCCTGGCTGTACACCGCATTTAATGATGACAACAATCAAATTTCAGTGACTTTCCTAAGTCAGTTCAAGCAGCTAACAAAAATAACCAACTAGCTTGGATTAAACACCATCAGAAGTCTGAGCCTGAGTCAGACCTAAAGGTTATATAAAATTCTGGCCATACCACAGATCAAAAAGATTTGCTCTGTTCAACACTCCACTGTCAGTATCTTTTAAAGAAAAAACAGAAAGACTCCTGACAGGAAAATCACTAAACTCAAGTTAGAGTTTTTAATAGTCTCCCCTGAAGGGGAAAAAAATATATGGAGTTGAAGGAGAAATGTACTGCCAGGAAAGAAAGAAACCGCTGAGATGTGCCAGGATACAGGGGCATCCAAACCGCCAGACTTCCACACATGAATAGGAAGATGAAGCAGGCTTTTCAGTGTCTTTCCTACTCATCAATGCAATCGCGACTGAACGAAAACATCCCTCAGTATGTTCTTTTCAGGCCATACAACTCACAAATTACATTTGGAAAAACAGTTGGGAACAGAAGGGAGGAGCAGTGTGCTTCAAAAGTGATGGTGTTCTGCTGTCCCCTAGCGGCATTGGAACTTGTGTCACTACATTGATCACATCATTTACAACTGTAGGTCTCACAGGCCAGAGAACAGAAGGCATCAATAGGAATTAAAAGCCAGAAGAAATTAGTTTGACAGGAATTAGTACAAGAACTTCTCATTACAATTTTTAAAACCAAATCCCAAAAAAAAAGCACTCGTCTGATATTTTAAATGTCAGTTTCATAAGACATTGTGATGTCAGTTTCATAAGAGATTGTGTCACAAAAACATAGCGCCAAAAAGAAAATCTACAGGCCTGGCCATATTATTGCTTAGTATGCGGAAATTCTGTCACTTAAAACTTTAAATAAATACTTCAAAAGTTGGAAAAGCTTGCTTCAAATCACTCCAATGTATTAAGTAAGTAAGTAAGTCGGAAAAATTATTTATTTATTTAATAAATAAATTTATTTTAATAAATAAATAAATCGACATTTCATTTCAAGTCCAGATACTTCACTGTGAAGTAAAAGCATTCCTGGAAAATAACCAGACTTTCTTCATCTTACTTTGCCATAAATCAAAAGCGCAGGAGCTGCTATTTACACCCTACAGCAGGATAAAAGGCAAGTGAAATGCTACCTGCGGAACACTGTGGTCTCTCCCACTTAAAATAATCAATCGTTACCTTTCATCTTAGATAGGGCTTTGCAAAATTGTAAAACAGAAGTAGGAACACATCCACGACCGTTACTCAGGTTTTTCAGCCCCGCTCCCAGAATGATTCCTCTGTCGACTTTCGTATTTACTCTTGTATCACAGAATAATTTGATTTTGAAAGTAAATGGTATTTGGCGTCCCAGTTTTAATTACAGTTTAACACAGTCTCTCAATTAGGTGATATATTTAATTTAGCTTTCATTTTATGCTATTACACACTCTCATAACCCTTGAAAAGTTGCAATTATCTCTAACCTCATTAATGAGGACTACTAAACTGCAGTTCGGTTCATCGTTATCAAGTCTGTAGAAGAAACACAAGCTTCTTATACTAACTACTGATTACAAGTGAAGTTTCCTACTCAAGAGTTCACCAAGAAGTACATTCTCAATCACCCACAACTGGAACTGCATTTAGCTTATTTACTTAGTGCACACTACTGACTTTAAACTGCTTGGCGTCTCCCTTGGTGTAATTTCAACCGTTTATTTCATGCCCTTAAGTTCACTGAATGGATCTCTTTTCAGGGCTGCCTCACTTTAAGGACACAGAGAGTCTCCACGGTTCTCCAAAACGAAAGCCCAGTGTTGGCAGAACCTTCCTCAAATCTTTCTATCAGATTAAGAAAGATGGATTATCCATAAAGCTTCTCCTGCTGAAAGAATTTGCTTTCAGTACTGGTCACCACCCTGCCAGCTCAACCAACTTGCTCAGGTGTACTCCCAGTTTCTGAAACACTGGCTACTGAAAAATTCATGTAAAAGGAAATGTAAACAGCAGCCTGGTGAAGCAAGGGGCAGGCACCAGCATAGCCCATGTCCCACAGGGCAGATCCTCTGCTCCAACTTTCTGTCCAAATCTGATCCCTCAAGCAATGACAGAAGGCTGTATTTAAGAGGCCACTGAGGACACTGTTAAAGTTGAAAGGCTAACGTCCTCATCAGAGTGACATTTTATTAACGACATTACAGAAAGGGGGGTTAATTTGTCTTCATGTAGCTATTTCTCCTCTTTAAAGCTGTTTACAATTGCCCCTCTCTACACCTAATGACAACATGATTCTAACTGAATCGCCTGAGGATTATAACTCCAGGGAGTTGCTTTAACTCGGTGTCACAGCTCAGGAACAGCTCAATAAGCCTCTCAGGAACTGCCAATTAAACTGTGCCAAATGCATTGTTTTCCCTTCCACGATGACAGGATGCCATAAAGAAAAAAATATCACAAGCCTTCTGCAGAAGCTATACAGGGTGATTAAAAAAGGCAAAGAAAAAGGTAAAAACCAAAACCCCGCACGTCTAACTAAGCCTACATGCTTTTCTCTCTGACGTGCATAAGATTACATCCAGATTGAATTTAGCCAAACAGCTCTCTGTTCTATCTAATTACATGGAACATTCACTGATTTGGCTCAAAGACTGACTTTTTCAAAAGCATTTAAAATTGTATTGCTCCTTCCTCCTAACAGCAGGTAGACAGGAAAATGGAGAACAAAGGACAGAATGGAGCAGAAATGGTACCAACTTCAATGAAAACATGGCTAGAATCTCCACATTCTAGAAGTGCATGCTCCTATTAGCCTCTAAAGTTTAATGTCTGATGAAGACAGATTTCAAATTCCTATGATGCAGAGTGCTGAAGTTCTATTCTAAGAAACTGCTCTGTCATTAGGTTTGACAGCCATTTATACTACTAACCCTACTACAAGCAAATTAAATTCTGTAACAAGATATAATGCCAGGCCTTGCATTTAATCCTCCAGACAATTGCATCGGGTTTGACCTACTGAATTAAACACAATTACAGCTCCTGTTTCTCTTAAAAATCTACTTTGGAGATCAAGGATCAGGTGTTCAGTGTACCTGCTTACCTCCCTTCCATCATAAAGGCTTAGTCACAAATACAGCCATCTCTAAGGCTGTAATTTCACAGAAGACTTGGAAAATTCAAATTTAACCTCTAATTATTTGTCTCCTTCTTCCCAAATTAAAATAAGGAATAAATATTTTCATTCTTCTGAAGTCTTCAGTGACACAAAGAAATCTGACCCACAGTCGAAAGCCTTATTTATCTGTAAATGACAGAGGCAAAACAAGATTTTCCACCCACAAACATGCTCAACTCAGCCGCTGAGCTAATCCTGCCAAGTGAAGAAGATTTTTGCTTTCTCACTATTAATCTTCACTGATAAGATGAAACAACTGGTTGTTTTTTTCTGTCTGCTGTAAGGACTGTCTGAAACCCACTAAGAAATGATTATTCAAGAGTAATGATTTGACATAATCAGAAAGTCTTTTGGTGACAGCAGCTTCTCTTTTCAATTTATATCTTGATTTTTTTCAAGTGAGTCTTTAGCCAATCATCTGTCCCTGTTCCAATCTAGTTGTAAACATCAAAAGATGTAATGAAAAGTGAGAACAAACCTAGCTGTTCTTCCCACTCTGTGGATGTACGTGTTTGCATCTTCTGGACAATCAAATTGAATGACCCAGTTCACTGCTGGAAAATCTGCATAAAGATAAAATATACGTCAACATTTAAGTTCATTATATTCAAACTCCTCCTACTCAAGAGCACCGTTATTTTTCTGGAATATCAATTCCTATGACAATCATCATTTAGACCAATTTACTGACTTTGGGTTCAACCTCTGAAATAAAAACAAAATTAATTGCATGTATTAGCATATCATAAACAATCACCCTCTTCATCAAAGAAAGCCAAAATTAACGATGCCTTCCTTCCCTAAATTATGCCAGCGCACTGCATGGAATGTAATTTCACACTTGAGAAGAACAGACATGCTTTGTGTCACACAGATGATAAAAACATCACTACGTGAATAATTCAATAACAATATCTGACCTACTTTTCACACACAGCATCACTATCCTACAACACTGGGGTTTAAAGTTGGCTGTGGTGAGACAGCGTGACTTTCGCTTCATACACAAAAATTAGTCTCTCTCAAAGACAGGAGAGTGCGACCAACCCTGACAAAGAAGTCAACACTGCATGTTAATAAGTACTTTCTAGTTGCCTCTGCTCTCCCTGCAGTGCCCTGTTACTTCATGACCAATGCTGTAGCTGCAGTGTTGTCCACATTAGATCCTCACTGATGTGATTCCAACAGCACAGCATGCACGATCTATGGATTTCATTACTGTCTTCAGCACCTGCCTTCTTTATGCAGCACACTAACAAAACTGACATCTTGGAAAACTGAGTTTGCTATCTAAAAGAATGAGCACACTCCCGGAAATAGTCTTGTGTCATTCCTAAATGCTCGCATATAGTGAAAAAACAACACACAGCCTTAAGCAGCCACTGAAAGTATACAGAGGCAAATCATAATTCAGCAGGTAATGACCAGAGGAAATAAAATCAGGCCAAAACAGGTCCCAAAAATATCCTTGCTTTTATCTCTCCTCTGATTTTCTGCCTTCTTTAGAATACAATGCTACAAAGGCATTCATATTTCAGACATTAGAATTTCTCTAGGTTTTTATTTCCACATACTGATAGGTTGGTAACTTTTCATATACCTTGGAATAACCCACAGGATAGATATCTTAGAGATAAGAGAACTACTTAGAACTGCTGAAATCTTGCCTTACAGTGTGCTGTAAGCAAATACATCCCTGGCTGCATTTCCTCTGGTTCCAGACCATGTCACAGAGCATGGCTAGAAAAAACAGCTCATCTACAGACTATAACCAAAAAATAAACAACTTGCACTGATCACCTCGCTAACAAATGCCATCAGAAAAACAGTGACAACACAGGTGCTACTGCGACTAAAAAAAAATCAGCACAAACCAAGTGGGTCTCTTCAATAAAGGAATGTCACAACTCTAAAAACTGCATCTCTTCTTAAACACCCTAATGAGCTTTTTAACAAACTTTTGTTTCTCACAAATCATAGAATCATACAGATTGGAAGAGACCTGTAAGACCATCAAGTCCAACCATTAACACAACTCTCCCAAGCCCACCACTAAAACGTTCCCCTAAGCTCCAGATCCACATAACTCTGAAACACAGGGATGGTGATTCAACCCCCTCCTTGAGCAACCTGTTCCAGGGCATGATGACTCTTTTCAGAAAGACCTAGGTTTCTCCTACTATCTAACCTAAAGCTCCCCTGGCGCAGGGTCTGATAAAGTCTCAACAGTGGTAGATTCATGACTTTGTGAGTCACTGTTGCCTTTGTGAGTACATACCAAGGCCACGAGCAGCAATATCTGTAGCAAAAAGTACTGCTGCCTTTTTACGAACAAAACAAGTGTAGACTTCCATTCTTTTCATCTGATGCTGCTTGCCATGCAGTGCTAGTACAGGAAGACCAGGCTGAAGCTTGCAGAACACTCTGAAGAGGTATTGTACCTATGAAGCAAATCAAGGGAAAATAATTACCACGCAATGTTAAACTTGTACAGAGCAACTGACTTAGCACAGAGCCAAACGCACTTTTCTCCACATGAGAGACAAGAGATTCATAGATTCCAATTCCTAGAATGGCTCGGATTGAAAGGGACCTTAAAGATCATCTTGTTCTAACCCCCCTGCCAGGAGCAGGGACACCCCCACCAGACCAAGTTGCTCAAGGCTCCAGCCAATCTGGCCTTGAACACTTCCAGGGAGGGGCAAACTCTTCCAGTGTCTCACCACCCGCAGTGTGAAGAACTTCCTCCTGACTAAACCTGCCCTCTTCCAGCTTGAAACCATTCCCTCTGGTCCTGCCACTTCAAGCCTTTGGAAACAGCCCCTCCCCAGCTTCCCTATAGCCCCCTTCAGGTACTGGAAGGCTGCTAGAAGATCTCCCCAGAGTCTCCCCTTCTCCAGGCTGAACAGTCCCAACTCTCTCAGCCTGTCCCCATATGAGAGGTGCTCCAGCCCTCCAGTCATCCTCATGGCCCTCCTCTGCACATGTTCCAACAGTTCAATGTCTTTCCTGTGTTGGGGGCTCCAGAACTGGATGCAGTACTGTAGATTGGGTCTCACAAGAGCAGAATAGAGGGAGAGGATCACCTCCCTCAACCTCAGTCACACACTTCTCTCAATGCAGCCCAGGATGTGGTTGTGCTTTTCTGGGCCGCAAATGAACATTGCCAGCTCATGTTGAGTTTTTCGTCAACCAACACCCCCAGGTCCTTCTCCTCAAGGCTGCACTCAAGTCTGTTCACCATCCAGCCAGTGGCTGCGCCTAGGATTGCCTCAACCCAGGTGCAAGACTTTGCACTTGGCCTTGTTGATTCTCATGAGGTTGGCCCTGGCCCACCTTTCAAGTCTGTCCAGGTCCGTCTGGATGGCACCCCTTTCTTCTAGCGTGCCCACCACACCACACAGCTTGGTGTCATCGGCAAACTTGCTGAGGGTGCACTCAATGCCACTGTCCAATTCAATGTGGACACTGTCATAGAGTACATTCTTACCTCCAGTGCCATGATGCAGCATTATTTTATAGCAGACAGCTATCTAATACATTTTAGAAACTACCTACTGCAGGAAGAGCTGCAGCTCAGAAAATTTCCCTACAGCACCTCACTGTACTCACCAGCCAACTGTAGAATAGTATTGCAACCTCCCACACAAGCAGAAAAACTACAACGAAAATTTACTAGACCATTGTATGTTGCAAAATATTCAGTAGCTGCAGTAGTTATAGGAATTAGTAACTGGGCCATAGAAAACATACAAATAAATTCAACAGAATAATCCCAGGACACTTACATGAATAGCTATGTGAAGGATTTCTTCTCGTATAACCATAATGAAAAAACTTCCCCTCCACTATTTCACAGTTCTAATTCCTTATGTAAGAAGATTTTCAAGCTTGCAAAGAAAGCAGGTTCAGCTACAAAAGTACTCTACCACCCAACTGTAAAATGTGTCTTAAGACACAAGTGAAGTAGATGGCCCTCAGTGACACAACTGGTAGCACACAGCTTGAACAGAACAGCACAAGAATGGCTGAGTGCAGCAAAGTCCTCCACAACTTTCCTGCATCAAGCCCGGGTCGCTGAGCTTCCACCAGCCAGGCCCAGCACAACATGCCTACAAGGAGCAGGAAACATTTAGTTCCTCCCCTGATTTCCAGAGTCCAGAATCTCACATCTCTGACACCTTGAGACATACATAAGTATCTTCATCATAATAGTTTCCAAACGCTGCGGGTAAAGTGGGAGGAACAGCCATACCTCTTTGCAGCTTGCAAAAAACACAATGGTCTTCTTTTTCAAGTGACTTCTCAGGAAAGAGTACAGCATGTTTACTTTTTGCTGAAGCTCACAAACAACATAATTCTGGTCCAAAGTTGCCGGGGTGCTGAAAAAAACAAACCAAAACACCAACCCAGGAAGTATGTTTAGATACTGGTAACTCCGACAACACTGAAATAGAGTATCTACAGAGCTGTCTAACCTCTCTTTTAAGTTAAAGGTGTCTGACAAACACCAAGAAAAGAAGGAGGAAAGAAAAGACAGGCTGAGTTGTTCCCCAGTTTGAGAAACAAGTCTTAGCAGCAACATTAGAAAGCTGGTCTTTTAAAACAAATCAATTCCCTAACCTAAAGCCAGTGTGGAGGGGTGGAAGACTTTTGACATTCGTTCTCAATTCATTCACTACTCTAGCGAGCCAAACTCCCCAAGAAGCAACATTCAAATTACCTTGACTTCAAATCCAATTTTGTCTATTAATCCTACTAAAGCATCACTAGTGCAGAAAGGAATGTCAAAGCACAGTAATTATGCACCGAGAAAAGAGCACTGATGTACTTCTACTGATAACATTCCGACATGCAAAGCATCTTTATAAAGCTCTGAGCGCTGTCAACTTTACAAAATCAAATGTAAAGAAAAAGTTCTTCAGCATATTTGTCCTTGAAATTAATCTAAATGCTCAGTACAGCCCCTCTGCTTCACCATAAACAGACCAAGGGCGTTCTAAATTACTTCACCAAAGGGAGCCACTTAGGATGAAATTACAAGACACTCCTCCAGTTTTTATTCTGCTATGAAATTCTAATTATACACAGCACCTTCCACTTTGTAGGTCTTCCAGAGGAAACTGCTTCTGTAAGGGAATAACATCCTAAGGCACTAAATGCTGAAGCAATTGAGCAGTTTATTACTGAACTGCACTCTCCCAAATAGTTAATAAAATTAAATGTATTGTAGGATGAGCTCCACAAAAAATGTGGGATCTGTGAAACTTCAGTGCAGTCAGTCCTCTAAACAAAAACTACGTGCTAGGCTTGCACAGACTCTTCTGCTGAGGATATTATCAACACATGTACAATGCACAGTTTCAGTGACACACAGCGTTGCTGGAGCTTGGCAGAGCATACGCTGCACTGCTACCAAAAACCTCCTTCTCTGAGCCAAACTGTATGGCACAATCCTTTTATTTTGGGCACACAGGGCTGGAGTTCTGAGCTCCCAAACAAGAGTCATTGTGCACTTTCCCAACAGCCCACACTTGCTTGAAAGGGCAGATCCATCACCGGTATCCAGGACTGTAGCTGTGTGGTTCCACACCGTGAGTGTGCACACACACAGGAGGCACAGAGGCCAAACAACAGAAACAAGAGGCACCCACGACACTACTGCCACTCTGGGGCTTGCTTCTTAGGAAAAACATTTACAGTCTGAGAAGATGCCTGCAGGAGCCATAAGGAAAGCGCTGATTCAGCCTCCCTGTAATGAATCGGGCAGAATCAGTAACCCCTTATCTGCCAATTTCTTGCTTTCAGGAAGACACACAACAGGATCAGGCATCGAAGGCAGGAGAAGAATGCTCCAAGTAACTGCTGATTCGCCACACCAGCAGTCAGAGAAGCAGTTAAATAGGACCACTATCTGTTTAACACCACCACCCCATAAAAACCATCACTCCAACATACCTAAATTTGGCTTTCTCATGAACCCAGACATATTCTGGATCTTTAAGGCTCAGTCGTGCAAGATCCTTCACAGATTTTGTTTGTGTTGCAGAAAAAAGCAAGGTCTGGCGTGTCTTAGGCAGATTTTCTATGATGGCGTTCATTGTATCAGCAAACCCCATGTCCAGGATTCTATCTGCTTCATCAAGAACTGGATTCAGAGACAGATTTGAGAAAAATCTGGGTTTAGCTTTATTTATTTTAAAAAATATACTAATAATATATCAAATCCACAAAGTACAAAAATCCACACCTACTAGAACTGCAGAGATTAACTTAATTACTGTACGTGACAGGATTCTCTTCAGATATTCCTGTACTCCATAAAAGGTTAACACTGCTACAGAAGTCACAGTGTTTCCTATAATTCATGTGCCACAGCCCTTAGTTTCACATGCTGAAGCATAAACGATGGGAATTCCAAGTACACAGCAATTTGCAAATTAAAACAAGCCCCTTTCTATTACACAGACAAAAGCACAGAACATAAACCAGGGCCCTGCTATTCATGACAGAGCAAAATGCACACTCCTGTATCCAAGCCGAATTTGCCACTGAAACACAGGGACTAAAGAGAGTAGCACAGAGACAAAGAGCGACCTGAACAGACTGGAGAGGTGGGGCCAGATGAACTTTTATGAAGTTCAACAAGGCCAAGTGCAGAGTTCTGCACCTAGAGCTGGGGAAACCAGCCATTATCACTACTGGCTAGGAGAGGATCTACTGGAGAGCATCTACTGGGGAGCAGTTCTGTGGAAGGGGATTTGGGGGGGCTGGTGGATGAAAAACTGGCCATGAACCACCAGTGTGCAATCACAGCCCAGAAGGCAAATCACAGCCTGGGCTACATCAAAAGAATTGTGGCCAGCAGATCAAGAGAGGTGATTGCAACCCTCTACTCTGCCCTGGTGACACCTCACCTGGAGTAGTGGGTCCAGTTCTGGAGCTCCAACCATATGAAAGATGCAGACATATTGGAGCACATCCAGAAGAGGCCACCACAATCATCAGGGGAATGGAGCATCTCTCCTGTGAGAACAGGCTGAGAGAGCTGGGACTGCTCAGCCTGGAAAAGAGAAGGCTCCAAGGGGAACTTCTTTTGACCTTCCAGTACCTGAGGGGGTCCTACATGAAAGCAGGGAAGGTCTATTCCAAAGGGTTTGTGTGGACAGGACAAGGAGCAATGGGTTCAAAGTGGGAAAGGAAAGATTTAGGCTGGAGATTAGAACAAAGCTCTTCAATGTGAGGGTGGGTGATGGCTGGAATGGGCTGCCCAGGGAGGCAGTGGGGGACCCCATCACTGGAGTCATTGAAGGTCAGGCTTGATAAGGCTGGGAGCAACCTGACCTAGGCAAAGATGCCCCTGCTTGTGTAAGAAGGTTGGACTAGCTGACCTCTGGAGATCCCTTCCAGCCTGGAACATTCTATGATTCTATGATTTAAGGAAGGGCCTAAGTTTAATGCAATTCTTGTCTAACTGTCAGGAATTGTGCTCTGTGTAGCAAGCACAATTTCACAATTTATCAGCTTAATTAGCTTCTTAATTGCTTCTAACTTCCTCAAGCTATGCTAAAAATAATGCACAGTTTTTAGAAGCAAGGAAATCTTTTCATTACACTCAGATTTTTTATTCAAGTTGGGCAAAAGAATAGAAACAATGGTGACAACGCTAACAAAATGATGAATGGAACAGTCATCTATCTTAAAATTCAAAGGGTGCTGTCTAGAACTGGCCCAAAATACACTTGCTGTAATGGATATTCCATACCATTAACTAGCATGTCAGGAATGAACCAGAAACAAAGAAGCCACTGTCATCCAAGACAGATGTAAAGGATTATACAGGACACTGCACTGATTTGAGGTTCTTACTAATTCACCTACTTGTTCAAATCATCCTAAGGGAGACATCAAATCACCCTAAGTGGGTTTTCTTTGTTTCTGCTTTAAATTTGTATCTGTGAACTTAAACGACTTTTTATCTGCATCTCAAGACACAGACAAACTTCTTATTCAAGGAACTCCTCCACACAGTTATGAACCACAACACAATACTGCCGACTGCTTTAAAGTACTTTAAAACTTACTCAGCATTTGCAGATCAGATGCATAGAAATATGAAGTTTCATCCATGTGCTGCAGAAGCCGTCCCGGAGTGCAAATCAGCATATTTATGTGGTGGATTCTTTCAGTCTCTTCTTTCAGATCCTGAAAAGGAATCAAACCAACTTAGCTTTTTCCCAGACTTATCACTTCACATAATAATTCTGGTTGGAATAGGCTTTTAAGGTCATCAAGTTTTTAAGTCATGCAAGGTCCCTAATCAGCACTAAATCATGTCCCTCTGCTCTAAATCTGTATGTCACAGAATCCTAGAATGGTGCAGGCTGGAAGGGACCTCCAAACATCATCTAGTCCAACCCCCCTGCAGTGAGCAGGGGCACCCTCAACTAGATCAGGTTGCCCAGAATCTTGTCCGGCCTCCCAAGTATCTCCAGGGATGGGGTCTCAACTACCTCCCTGGGCAACCTGTGCCTGTGTACAACCCCCCTCCTGTTAAAGAACTTCTCAACATCCAATTTAAATCTACCCTGTCCCTGCCCCAGTCTCTCTTAACCTTCCCCTTCTCTCCTAGAACCTGTTGTTGCATGGAACTATGTCTTTTAAATACTTGGAGGGATCATGACTCCCTCCCTGAGCAGCCTTCCAATAGCTGGTAGATTCTCCAGTGAAGAAATTCTCCCGATATCCAATCCGAACCTCCTAGTACAACTTCTGGCCATTTTCTCTCGTCTTACCACTCCTTACCAGAGGACAGACCAACCTCTATGTCACTCCAATCTCCTTTCAGGTAGTTGTAGAGAGCAATAAGGTATCACCCACAACCTCCTTTTCTCCAGGCTAAACAACCCCAGTTCCTTCAGTAGCTTCTCGTAGGGCTTGTGCTCCAGACCCCTCACCAGCTTCATTGCACCTCTATGGCCACACTCCCAACACTTCAATGTCCTCCTTGTAGTGAGGGTTTCCTTCCTAAACCAACACTTAACACAAACTCCCAGAGAGGACACACCTTTCCTCCAATGATAAGGCCAGCTGAGAACTCGTGATTCCTTCCCACTTTACGCAGAACCTTGAAGGTTTGGTATGCCAGTTCGCGGGTAGGTGATATTATCAAAACTCCCAGCCCATCCGCTGATGTCCACTGATGGCGATAGAGGAGTTCCAAAGCCTGAAAAGAATTATAGGAAGCTCATTATAAAAATCTCAGAAAGGAATTATGTACCAACAACAAACTTGTAACAACCATAAAAATGATAGGGCCCGCTAATTACAATAGTGGCTTGAAGAAACACCAACATGCATTTCACACAGCTTGATTATATATCAATAGTAGTGATGCTAATGATACTTGGGGTGGTGGGGATCCCCCAGCATCCATCCATAACAGGCTGTAATGGCTGGTAGATCACACAGGCTTTACTGCACAATTAATCTTACTCTGCTAAATTCTGGAAGTTAAATCTTGATCACTTGTATGAGATTAGAAATCAGATGCAGCAAAACATGACAAACTTCCCTACTCATAAGGTTTTGCTGGAACTAGAACAAGCAATTGGAAGAAAATCAATTACTGGAGCTCTGATTCTTGTACCAGCACGGTCCACACACACACATACACACACACTGCAGAGATGCCACGCACCCCAGAGCAGGACTATTCCTTGTTTTAGCAATTCCCTTTCAGAAGCAGTGTTAGATAGTGCTACCTCAAAGATTTCATAGGCATCGATACAAGAAAAATTCTGAAATACTGACGGCTGCTGAGCACCCTTGTACAATTATTCATGTTTTTTCAGTCTGTAATGAAAGTGATGCTAAGAAAAATTCGAGCAATGTGCATCTTCCCCTTCATCTAACCATTACACAAGGGAGTTTGCATCCACTCACACATTCACACTAAGCAAATGACTCAAACATCCTTTCAACTGAAAGCAATGCAATGCACACCAACAGGTGTTGAATGAAACACTCAAATGCATATTCACTACATCAGGAGTTTTCACCACACTTTCCCCCCTCTCACCTAGAAGTGATTTCCAGGGAGTTCACAAAAGACAACAAGGAAATGGAAGTCCTTCTCGAGGAAATTTCACCATTATAGTTCACATATTTAGTTTTCCAATTTTAAAAGGAAAACAGATTCCCGAGAGATAAAGCACTTCCTTAATCACAGAATGACCACTCAAATAACAATGCAAATGGGATTTCTAAGTCTCAGAATATTCCTAAGGTCAAACATACTGTTCCTTTCTCAACTTCGAGCAACTTAGTGAATGTGTGTTTTGGCTTTCTCAGAACACCTAGATCAGTCCAATTAAAACAAACATTTCCTCCTGGGATGTCCCAAACTGTCTGATATCCAAAACTTCTCAGATAATTTGTTTTAAGTACAAATGGAAGGATACAAATTACTTACTGGGACAATAAATGCCAAGGTTTTGCCTGATCCAGTCTTTGCAGCTCCTAGTACATCTTTACCTTGCAAAGCCAAGCCTATGGTTTGCCTCTGTATCTCCGTTACCTGACGATACTGAGCTTCTTGCAGTCCTAGAATTTGTGGTGTGGGAAAAGAAGGGAAAGTGAGGAGGGAAAGGGGAAAAAAAAAACATATGCAGTTTTGCTTATTCAGGGATGTATTTTTCTATTTGGAAAACACTGTGCATGGCAATATTTATGTAAAATTTGGTTTAAAGTTGAAGAGTGTCCAGGTCCAGATAACAGAGCATTCACTTGTACTTACTTCCCAAAGATACCTCTGTACCCACCTTTCAGGGTTTTCTTTGACAACGGAAAATCTGAAAATCTTTGAATTTCACTCGGATTTATCTGAAACAAAACAAGTTTAATCAGTGCTTAAAATGCAAATGTAAGTGAAATTCAATAGCATTAAGCTGCTGTCAAGATAAATACATAGCAGTGCAGTATCATCTGGTTCTAATTAGCTGGTTAGGCAAACCCGTATTAATATGACCTGAATCTACCATAAACTGTTAAGTATGAAAGTGTTTATGAAGTATGAAAAATGAAATCACAGAACAATTCAGGCTTGGAGCCTCTGCTCCCAACCTTCTGTTCACAGCAGGTCAGCTCTAAGGACAGATTAGGCTGCTCAGTTTTCACTCGGTCCAGTCTTGAAATCATTCAAGGATGGAGACCAGGCAGCCTCTCTGGGCATCCTGGCTGCCCTCATGGGGAAAAAGTGTTCCAGGCTGGGCCTCTCTTGTGTCAGCTTATACCAGTTTCCTGTCATTCATCCACCCTATGCCATTTTCTCAACTGTATTCCCATCGACACTGGGGACTTTGGTAAGGCCCCAATCCCAAAGCCATCTGCTGTTCCAGACTTGCAGTACTGCTGTATGCAAGGACGAGATCTTCTAGAGCAGTGTGTCTACTTGTACAATGTTCTAGTAACTTGTACTTGTACAATGTTCTAGTAACCCAAGTATTTCTACAGTTACCAAGAAGATACTGCTGAAACAAATAAACTCAAAATTTACCCACAACATAACCATTTATACAATCATCATCTTTAATTCTCACGATTAAAGCAATGAATGAATAGTCCATATTTTTTGCCCTAGAGAAAATCATTGCTGTGATTCAAAACAGTAACGCAACCATCTGTGGAAGCACTTTACTCACTCACAAATCAGAAAGTCAACAACTGTGTGAAGCATCATTAATTTGTTGAACCTTAACCAAAGGAGCCACTATCACCTTCTCAGTGTAACAGACAGGCTTCTTCTACACTTCATCATTTGCTTCTATTCAAGAAAATACAGCTACCTAGAATTCCATACTATCAGCTACATGGGGTGCTTCGTAACCAAGTGAACTGCCACACTTCCCCACCTGTAAAAGCAAAGTTAGCAGAGGCTGGCAGGCTGGGGAGCACCACCACAGGCAGAGCCCGTTATTCATAATGACAGAATTCCCTGCTAACCAGCATGGCTCACCAGCCAGCCATCTCCCAGGGGAAATTAAGGGAATCAGGGTGATAAAACCAACAGCATTGACCCTGGCTCTAGCATTCAAATTATCACTTCCTGAGCTGAGGCTAAACTCTTCTAACAGGATGCACAGAAGATATCCTTCAGGCAAACCAGTCTGAAGGGAGACGTTATCACAGTCTACAACTACCTGAAAGGAGGTGGTAGAGAATTGGGTGTCGGTCTCTTGTCACAAGTAACAAGTGATAGGACAAGAGGAAATGGCCTCGGGCTGTGACAGGGGAAGTTTAGCCGGCCAGCTGGGAAATCTTCTTTGCTGAAACGGTCATCAGGCAGGACTTTTCCAACCTAAACGTTTCCGTGATTCTAAGGGTCAAGTTCCACTAGTTTCACCCTCCTCCCTGTGCTCTCCGCCACTCACTCCCCTCTTGACGGTCTACACCGTTCCCCAGAGCTACCGGGACGGCGGATACTGTTCTTTCCACTGTCTGGAGAGAAAAAGGAAAGGCACAGAGGGTCACCCCTGTCCCACGGAGGCGAAAGCCCCCCCTTCGGCTCGCCACGGAGCAGGGTCACCCAACACATGTGGGACTACAAGCACCGCCACAACCAGCGCACAGCCGGGGTTACCCCACAGTACCACCTACTGCTTCTCCTCCCCATGGCCCCCACCACCAACGAGCAGAGAGGCCGCTTTCTCGCCCCGCCGTACCTGGGGGTATCGCTGCACCAGCCGGCTGATGCCCTCCCGCTCCACCTGCCACTCGGGCCGCTTGCGCTGCTGCCGCTGCAGCCGCAGCCTCTTGGTTCGCCGGCTGTATTTCTTCTTCCAGCGCTCATAGTTGCGCACCGGGTCCACCTCCGCCGGTCCCCCCGCGCCACCATCGCTGCCCGCTCGGCCCATGTTGCAGCCCCTCCAACCCTCGTGGGCTCTCACAGCCACCGGGCTGGGCGCAGGCTGAGCGCGTCAGCAGGGCGCGACGCGGCGGGAGGGACCAGCTCGTCCCGCCCCGCCTCGCCCAGCGCAGCCGAGGGAGAGGCGCTGCGGGATGTCCGGTGGTGCTTGGCACAGGAGTTTAATGGTTTCATGTAGAGTAACCCCAGAAACACTGCAGCGCGGAAAGTGTGACAGGGATTATAAAACGGGAGATTAAAAAAATAACATTAAAAAGTAAAGAGAACAAGTGGAGCCTTAATAGGAAAGAAAGGACTTGGCACTGGCAGACACTGTGCCCTCTGGAATGGGGTGTGAGGGGCCTGAGCTGGAAGAGTTGTGAGCTGTGTGTCTTTGCTGTGAGGACAGGGCTGAGGCAGCTGGGGTTGTTCAGCCCTGGGAAGAGAAAACTCTGGGGCAACTTATTGCTTCCTCCTGATTACAAGGGTGGAGATGGACTCTTCATAAGGGAATCTAGCAGCAGGACAAGGGGTAATGGTTTGAAACTGAGGGAGAGGAGGTTCCGACGAGATCTTAGGAAGAAGTTCTTCAATGCAAGGGTGGAGAGACTGTGGAATCAATTGTCCTGGAGA
>VZRI01001479.1:188511-256081 GCA_013397515.1 Upupa epops
CTTGAATGGCCAAGTCTAGCTGAGAGGCATCACTGCCCATGGCAGGGAGGTTGGAGCAGATAATCTCTAAGGTCCCTTCCAAGCTGAGCCAGTCTGTGATTCTGTGATGAGTTCTGTTGTTGCTTTACTTGCTTATTTGTTACAGGGAAAAACTGACAAATTTGGAAAAGTCAGAAAGTAGCTGAAAGAGAGGAGGTCTTGGGTCTAAGAGGTGTATGTTTTGGCTGGTCCTATACCAGCTGTAGTCAATATTAATTGTCCTTGGCTCAGAGCCACAAACTGACACAAGTGTTCTGTGCTGAGTGGTCTAAGTGGGGTCATTGTAAGAGAATCATTGCTCTCATAGACTGGTCAAGCATTGGAACACACTGCCCCAGGGAAGTAGGGGAGTCACCATCTCTGGAGGTGTTCAAACAACAGTGGTTTAGTGGGCATGGTGGTGTTGCATTAATGGTTTTGACTTGACAATCTTGGAGGTCTGTCCCATTCTTGCCAATTTTATGGTTTTAAGTAAGCAGATTTCATTACCCTGTGAATGTACAATATGCTATTTCTAGGATTCTTAACCCCCTCCCTACAGGGAATCCCCGTATAGCTCTGCAGTGATTCCATGATCAGAAACTATTTGCTGAGTCAGTTTTAGCATTTGATCAGCTCACAGAATTAAAAACAGGCTGCAGATTTATTGTGCTACACCAGCAAGAGAAAATGCTAAACAGATGTATAGTGTCATAAGAAGGAAGTAAATGCATAGGACTACCAAAATAATTACTGTCTCTGATGAGGGCTTGAAGTTCCACAAAGCCAAGGGGAAAGGGAGTGTCTCTTAATTAGCAACACTGCTGCCATGCTTGTGTTGAATGTATCATTGAAGATGTTTTCCCTCATCCTTGAGATCAGGGAAACCTGTGATCATAGAAATGGTTGTTTTCCCTTTAAAATTAAGTTACTAATTTAGGAAGGGCTGGAAAAATCTCCATGAGATATCTCCCAGTGGGATCTCTCCTCCCAGGCACAGCTTTGAATGGAATGGTTTTCACTAGGGCTTTACTTACTGTTAAGATGAGGTTTTATCCTTGAAACAAAAATGATGTTTTTTCCAGAGGTGCTGGATCAAAACCTGTTTGTGGATGGTGCTGCTCCACCCAGAAGGATGTGCTTCTGGGGGTAGCACGTCTCTTTCCCATCATTACAGCACATTAACTTCCCTGTTTAACATCCCAGCCCAACCCAATTTGACTGCTCCAGGTCTTAGCTGCTGCTCTAAGCTTTTCTATCCCCCCTGTCTATAACAGAAAAACAAATAAAACCCCTCCTGTGTAGAATTCCAGCACTGCTGTAAGTAAATGTACAGGTAAAGGTGTTGTGTTTGAACATGCTGTCTTTGGTCATCTGGGCTGTGTTTTGCCCACAGGCTCATCTGTCTCATAGCAGCACAGCAACAGCAGTCTGTGAGTCACTATGGACTTAAATCCTCAATCAAAAAAGTGATCTGGAAAATAATATCTTCCTGACCTATTTCTAAACAAACTTTTTATGCTGCTCTCATGAAAAACACTGTTAATAGTTCTTATATTTTTCTGTTGCATTTTATGTTTGTAGGTGGTTTTGATCATTTGCTGGCATACAGCTAGGAAGGTAAAACAGAAAGTCAGAAGTGGTCAGTCCTGTGTTCTGCAGTAGGAGATAAAACACTGGAGAGCTTCTTGCACAGTACTGGAGGTCTGGGATCCTGCAAAGGTCTGGAAGCCACCTTTTTGTTTTCTCTGCTGTCCTCTCACCTTGAGGGGCTTGCCTGAGAAACAGCCAGTGGTTTGAAAAGTTTTCCTTTTATACAGGAACAAGTTCTACCTCGTTGGATTGAATCTATCTATAGTGGGCAAGACTACTTCAGTTGCCTTGTAATGATACTGCCCCTAAAAATGCCAAAACCAGAGATTCCTTTGAGTAATAGAGAAAATAAAACATGGCTTCTGCAAGCTGACAAATAAAGACAGAAATAGCTGTTTACTTGCAGTTTGGGAAACAGAGGCAGCATGACTATAGCAATAAAAGTTTTAAGGTTCTGTTAAAGGCCATGGAGAAGGATGCAGCAACTTCTTTTTAACCAAAACCTATGTCAGTAGTCATTATTCTCCATAGATTTTACTCTCATGCATATTCAGTCTTTCCTACTCATAAGAACAAACATGTATGTGCATGATCAGGGTTATTTATAGTGACAAGGAGCACAAGGAGCACCAAATATCAAGGTCAGGACCTTGAGGGCACTCACAGATCTTAATGGACCCAAACAGCCTCATCTGAGGCCTCTCCCTACATCCTGGCCTGACTTCACCCAGTGGCTTCAGATCCTGCCTGAGTTATGCCCTGTGTCATGTTGATTCCCAGCTCAGACACAGCTGTACCTATCTTTGACCATAGACCCCACTGCTTGGGACTCTGAACTGCAGAACTGCTTGGTCTGGCTTGACCTGAGACCTGCTTTGTTGCTGTGAACCTACCTGGTCATCAGCAGCTGTCTGACCCTAATTATGATCATCAGACCTCATCCTTATCCTCATTCTGACCTTGAGCATGGAATGCTTTCCCAGCTTGATCTGTGGCTTCATCACCACGGACCTGTCTGATGAGCCATGCCCTGCACCCTCACTGTGTTATCAGACTTGGATTCTAGCTCTTAGACAGCAATAAGCGCTCGCTGTACCCTGACAGTCAAGCTCCCATCACTTTTTCTGGGTTTCTCCTGAGTGCTGACAGTGGTGCACAATCTTTGGTACCCTTTGTATTCTCTCCTCACAAAACCTCAGGGCCAAGTCAAGTTGTATCACACTGTTGTGAGGTGTTTCTAACAACTGCTGTTGTTCTATAACTGTGTTGTGGAGCTTTCTTCATGGCATAGCCTGGGTACTGTTGGGCCTACACCAAATCCTGCCAATCACACCATGTCAGGGATTGGAAGGGACCTCAAAACATCATCCAGTCCAATTCCCTTGCCAGAACAAGATCCCCTAGATCCAGTCACACAGGAACAGTCCAAGCAGGTTTTAAACATCTCCAGAGAAGGAGTCTCCACAGCCTCCCTGTGCAGCCCCATCCAGTACTCTTTCACCCTCACTGGGAAGAAGTTTCTTCTCATCTTCATGTGGAACCTCCTTTGTTCCAGCTGACACCCGTTGCCCCTTGTCCTATCATTCAGTGCCACTGAGCAGAGACTGGCTCCTTCCTCCGGACACCCATCCTTTTCATATTGATCAACATTAATGAGGTTACCCATCAATCTCCTTTTTGCCAAGCTAAAGAGACCCAACTCAAAATTGTCCATTCTTGCCTATATTCTTTCTTGCATTTCATGATTGTTCTTAATCTCTTGGCCTACTGCCCATGCATCACTCCCCGCATTCCTGCTGGGCCATTGCTTTCAGTAACTCACACGACTGCCTAGATTCTCATTCACATACTGTGTATCCCAGTGAAAGACCTCCTTTGCAAGCCTCTACAGAAAGCTAAGATAACCAGTGGTTGATTTTATTTAATTTTTAAAAACAAAAATAACATTGTATGTGCTTAAGTTAAACTTTGGGTGTTTAATTAAATCTTTGATTGTTTCGTACTAACCTGATTCCATCGGTCATCATAATCTTGATCACCTATCTGAAGAAGTAATCATCAAACCAGAGAGATTACCCCAGAAGCACAGGATGTCAGTGAGACACCACTAAGGCCTTTGACAATGAGAGTGTCAGTGGCTGTAAGGTGGGTCTCAGGGTCCTGAGGGCACTACTGGACCTAACTGTCCAGTAGTTTACCCTGGGACGTCTCCCAGTCTCTACCTGTGGCCTCAGGAGCCTGTTTCAGCTGAGCCTAGAGGTATTGGTGTGAGCTCTGCAAGTTGAAAAAAAAACAGTGCTACAGATACCTAGATCACAGATCATTAGGGATGAGAAAGGACCTCCAGGGGGCATTGAGTCCAAACACCCTATTCAAACAGGACCACAGAACCTTAGGAACACATCCAGACAGATTTTGAAAGTCTCCAAAGAAGGAGACTCCACAACCTCCCTGGGCAGTCCCTTCCAGTGCTCTGTGACCCTTACAGTAAAGTTTTTTCCTCATGTTGAGATGAAACTTTCTGTGCTGCAACTCACACCCATTGCCTCTTGCCCTATCCCAGGGTGCAAGTGAAAAGGGATTGCCTCTTTCTTCTTGACACCCAGCCCTCATGGATTTACAGAAAGTGATTAAATCTCCTTGTAACCTCCTCTCCAAACTGAAATGTCCAAGATCTCTCAATCTTTGCTGTGAATTTGAAAGAGAGATTTCAGTGCTCTTATGCAAATCCAGGGTTAGTAGCTCTAAAAAGGAGTCCAGTAGGTGTCTCTAATGGAAAAAAAAAGCTACAGAAAAAAGAGTACAGAACAAAGTGTTGGGGTTTCCTATACTGGGGAGCCCTACAGTAAAAGGACTATCACTATAGAAATGAAATTTTAAAGTTATATAAAAACATTACAATTAAATTTTAAATTTATATTAAAACATTAAAATTATATTTTAAATTAAACATTTACAATTAAATTCTAAATTTAAATAAAAAATTAAAATTACATTTTAAATTAAACATTTGCAATTACATTTTAAATTAAACATTTGCAATTACTTTTTAAATTAAACATTTAAAATTGAATTTTAAATTAAACATTTACAATTAAATGTTTAATTAAAATTTTAGATTTAAATGAAAACACAGTAGAAGCACTCTGCTTCAGGAATTCCTGGTTGAAGCAAATGGGTAACTTGTGATGAATAAATATTGTCAATTATGACCAAGACTCTTGTGTGGTGACATTGAGAGCTTGTGCTTTCCTCTTAATAATGAGCTGCTGTTTCCCAATCCTAAAATAACTGTGATGTTGGTGGTGACATCATGGGCTCTTCTTGTGAGAGTAATAAAATGGAAATGCTTTTACCCAGCATATAAATTACAGAAGCTTGAGTTTATATTTGGTAGACACTCCAAAACGTGTTCTGCTTTGGAAAAAAGAGGAGTCATCCTATTATTCTAAACATCAATGCATGATCCAGCTTTAGCTCTTGGAAGGGCAAATGTAGAGTCTGGCATCTGTGCAACAACCCCAGGTACCAGTATAGGGTGGGGACTGACCTGCTAGAGAGATGCACAAGAAAAAGGGATGAGGGGGACCTGGTGGACAGCAGGATNTGGAGACTTTTAAAACCCACCTGACGATGTTCCTGTGCAACTGGATCTAGGAGATCCTTCTCTGGTGGGGGGATTGGACTGGATGGTCTCTTGAGGTCCCATCCAATCCCTGACACTGTGATTCTGTGATTGTGATTCTGGAACACACTACTGGTTGTAGCTCTGAGAACACAGATGTACATGGGCAACAGAGTTTATTCTGAAGTTTTTCTTCTGGGGATTGAAATGTTCCTACCCCTGAAAATTTTGGAATTAAACATTTTCCTTCTCTATTACTAAACCTTTTTATGTCTTAAAAAAGTCCAACTAGCGGGTATAATATTGCAAAATACCTGTTTCTTTTTTCAAGTCTGAGCCTATAAGTGGACAAGCAAAGACTTCACTGAGAGAAATGTGGTTCTTTTCAATCAAATCTTTCACTCTTTTTGGCCTTGGACAGTTTAGTAGCCACTACCATGGAAGCAGCCTTCAGTTCTTAAACTTGGCCTTAAAAAGGTTCTAATTTGGGATTCTTTAGGTTTTAAGCCTATTTCCTTTTGACACAGAGTTCTGAAACATACTGGAAAGAGCTGTGGAGGAGAAAGGACTTAGACTTTGGGGTTCTCTTGATTAACAGGATTTGGATCAAATGCCAGTTATATTGATCAGAGTGACAGCAATGAGCTTGTTGAATGTTCAAATGAAAACCACCCTCCATTTTGATGGGAATAAAGTCACGCTAGAACATTTATGCACAAAAATGTGGTGCTGTGATGCTTCGGAAACACTCAATGCATGAAAAAAACCCCAGCAATGGCAAAAAATTAACCAAGTTTCTTCAAAATCAGAATGAAAACCAACTCGTCCAGCCTGCAGGAACAGCAAACACTGATACCGCTGGTCAGGAAGCACTGGATGATGTTGTGTGACACAGCAGAATGCTTTACGGGAACACAGCTGTAACACTCTGTAGTGAGAATAAATGCATTTGTTATGGAAAGAGACAGGACTTAGTCTTTCCTAAGGGACTACTGAACACCAGAGGATTGAGAAAGTTGTTATGAAAGCCCTGGCCAAAGAGAATGCTTCCATACTCAAGGAAAAGATGTCCCTGCTCATGGTAGCGGGGTTAGAGCTCAATGATCTCTGAGGTCCCTTCCAACCTTAACCATTCTGTGATCCTGTGTCATCATCAGACAACAGTAGGGCCACCTATAAAATGGGAACAGATTTTTAAAATTAACTGCTGCTGGTGTCATATTCTCAGTCTTCAAATAAAACCACCTGTCCCTTCAAAACATTAAGACAGGTAGATTTTTAGTTCTCAAGGACAGGATGGAGAGTGAAATGAACACCAAACTGAAACCTTGTTCCTTTAAGCTGACAAGGGTGGTTTTATTCAAAATTGTAACCATGACAAATCCTGCAAGAAATAGATGACTGGGGTTGCTGAAACTTGTTTTCCCTCACAGAGCTGTCAAACACACCCGGGCTCAGCAAGCCCCGTCGCCTCCCTCCTTCCTACGGTTTGCCCTGTAGCACTTTGCACTTCTACGAGCGTTTGGTGCCAGGACCAAACGATGATGTCTCGGTACATCTGAGCCACTAGGGGCCGTAACTGACTTGTGGAAATGAAAGAGTAATTAACTGTGATCGTAACAGATCCTCACTGAAAACAGCCATTAAGCAATGGTTCTGTGATGACTGGGATCTGCCTGCAGTCCCAGAGCACAGGCTGCTGTTCCACTTCAGGAAACTCCATCATTTTGAACACGTTTGACAGTTCTTTCGCAAACCGTGCTGATTTTCTGAGTCAGATAGGGTTGACAAATCATATTATGAAAGATTAGTTAACCTTTCAGACAATCACACAGTTTGGATCACCCATTTCCAAAGCAGAACAGTATACAGCACCATGCTACTGAGGCTGTGTTTGGAAACGACACGTTCAAATAGCTGTCCTTTGGTTAGAAGAGAACTCTATGGGGGTGGGGGAAAGGGGGAACTTGCGTTTAGCACAGTTCTTGGCTCTTTGTATTTCAGGAGACAGTTAATGCATTGGTTTCCCCAGCCCATAAGCATAGTGCAATATATTTAGTTTGTCAGATACATAAAAAATGGCCCCACACCTATATGGCAGGTGCTGCTGCCTTATTATCCTTGGCTTTAGGTGCTTGATTATTCCTGCGTTTGGAGGGTGAGTTAGTGTTTATTACTTGGATTCTGTAGTTTATTCATTAGATCCATTGCTTAACACTGAGGTGCACATTTCTCTCCTATTTATAATGACTTCATAACACCTCTCTGTGTGGCTCCAAAGTGTAGTCCGCACAGGCTGCCTTATCTGTCTGCATATTCCTGACGGCACAAATTACATTTGATTTAAGTGTTTATAGTCGTTAGATATTAATTTGATGGTAATGGGTCATGAGACTGAAGGACACAGGGTGGAAGACAGTCACAGAATGGCCATGTATGAAGGCAAAATGAAATTGGAGAGAAATTACCACAGTTGTGCCCGTTTACACTGACAGAGGTGAGGCTGGACCTGTGCCCATGTCCATACTACTCAACCATTCCTCCTGACAGTCGATACAAATCAGTTCAGAACAGCTGTGCTAAACCATCTCTTCTACATGCTCACTAATGCAAGGAAAGGTACAAGTTTTTCTTCCAGGGGCAGATTTCTGTACAGTCCCGATACAAATCAGTTCACAATGGATGGAGTAGAGCCATCTGCCTTGAATAGTTGAACTTCTGAAAAAGAAAAACCTGAAACAATGTTAAGAAAAATAATGTGCGGTTTTGTGGGAGGTTGTGGTTACTTTTGTTGGACAAACCATCACTGATTCAACATTTCACACACACAGAATCATTCAAGTTGGAAAAGACCCTCTGGATCATCAAGTCCAACCATTAACCCTGCTCTACAAGTTCACCCCTAAACTCTATCACCTAACACCACATCTGAGTGACTCTTGAACACATCCAGGGGTGGGGACTCAACCACATCCCTGGGCAGCCTAATCCAGTGTTTGACCACGTTTTCTTGAAGAACTTTTTCCTGATGTCCAGTTAAACCTCCCCTGCTGAAGCTTGAAGCCACTGCCTCTTGTTCTGTCACTAATGGCCNCAAGGTTTGGCCTAATGAACTTTCCTAAGAATCAAATTCCAGATTTGGGATTCAACCCCTAATTGTGGGTACAGGCAGCTAAAGGGAGGACCTTGTTCAGTTGTTCTGTTACACTCCAAGATGTCATAAAGCATCCTGCCTGAGCTTCATCTGCCACTCCAAAGGGGACATAACTCTTATGTACCCCATGTCATATCTGACAGTCTAGTGCAGATGTTTCTGTACCCTAGGGCACTAGATACTTACATTTATTCCCACTGCAAACTGTAGAGCTATTTGGATCATTTTGAAAGAGACATCTCATTTAGCCATCTGAACCCCCCTTCAGAGTCCATTAGCTGTATTGACTAGATCTCTACTTACTGTAATGGCAGCATGACCTGTAGATACCTCATTGAAGTGCCTACAGACTGGAACTGACGGTCCCACAGCCCTCCCACAAACATTTAATGTTTACCAAATGTAAAGATTCAATAAGAGGCATGTGAAAACATGGACCTAAAAAGCTTCACTGAGTCTCTCAGCAGATTAGTGTTCCAGTTTCATTTCATTTACTAATCCTTTAAATCATTTTAACAACAACAATAACAGTCAGGAAACAGGTTGTTTCAGCAGATGTGGTTGATTCGTGGTCAAAGTTAAAGCATAAACAAATCTTTCACAGGCTGTTTTTTGGATCGTGTTCACAAAATGCCCAGTATTGTTTAATGAAATTAGCATCTCCATTTCAGATTTAAATTATACAGGTTTAGCAGCTCATAAAACCAACCAAACAAACATCCCATGGGAGCTACCCAGCTCTACAGAAGAATGGTTCCTGCCAAATTCAGGAGCTTGACAGCCACAGCTGCTGAGTCTAAGCTAAAAGGCTGTGTTGCTCAGTAGTTTGGCAGCACAAACTTCCTACCACAGGGCTCAGGTTCATGGTTCCCAGGGGATATGTGGATAACCGTGCAAGTGTCGGCAGTCCTCTGTGCAGGTGTTACTTGGTAGTCACCTCTTTTGCTCACAAAGGAACAAATGAACTGGAGCCTGGAGAAGAGGAGACTCAGTGGGGACCTTATCCCTCTTTATAACTCCCTGAAGAGAAGCTGTGGACAGGTGGGGGTCGAGCTCTTCTCCCAGGCAACTACAGACTGAAGCTGCCAGGGGAGGGTTAGGTTGGATGTTAGGAAGCCCTTCCTCACTGAAAAGGTGATCAGATACTGGAATGGGCTGCCCAGGGAAGCAGTGGAGTCCCCATCCCTGGAGGTGTTTAAGGACACACTGGACATGGCACTTAGTGCTCTGGACTAGCTGATCTGGTGATGTTAGGTCCTGGGCTGGGCTGGATATGGTCAGAGGTCTTTTCCAGCCTCAGTAATCTTGTGATTCTGTGTTTGTCTAGTTGGAAATTATCCTGTGAGACACAACTCAGAGAAACAGAAAGTCAAAGCAACAAAAGCCCTCATGCTGTTGCTGCCTGTCATGATGTTGTATGTGTGTATGTTGTGCAGCTGGATGGCTGATGTGGAGCTTTAATGGTGTCATTGCTTAGCTCTCTACACCCAAACTGCAAACCGTCTGTGAAGCATTTATGCTGCTGTAAAGTCCAAAGGGAATATGCTGTGTTCTGTTTTTTCTTGACTGGCACAAAATAAAAATGCATTCATTCACATTAATCTGTTATCAGTCAGCTTGGCTTTTCCACATCATCTGGGCCCTCAACAGCCTTCTGACATCAAAATAGTGGCACTTTCCCTGTGCAAAAAGGGTAAATAAAGTGGACGACTTCTGAGCGTCTTAGCCTCTCTTAGAAGAAAACCCGGAACACTCCTTTCAAAAACAGCAGATCTGATACTGCTAAAACTTGCAAACCAGACCTTACTGAAGTTCTGCTGTAGAGGTCCACAAGGCTCAAGTTTCACTGACTGCAATACTGCAATACATGGAAGGGTGGCAGCTCTTTTCAGGGATGAGTTAAACTGTAAGGACATCTGATCACTGTTCACAGAATCATACTGGGGAAGAATGTGTCCTTTCATCTGCCTTGGCTTCTGTGCTCAGGGTTATATCGACAGGTCTAGAGAAAAACAAATAAGAATTCAAATCTGGAGTGACAAAAAGCTTCTGTTGTTCCTTCTGTGCTTCATTGTAAAGCTGTGTCATGAAAATTTGAGTAGCACATACCAGCATAGTAAGGCACACTCTTGTGTGAGATTCAGTGAGAACCAAAACAACAGGTCTAGCCTAAAGAGCACATGCTTCAGAAGCAACTCAACATCAGAGGAGAAAGCCCAGGGTTCACAGTGAGAGTTTAATTTTAGGAAAAAGGAAGAGGCATTTGAGAATAAGAAGATTTCTTTTCTGTAATGTTAAATTGTTTGAAGGAGTGCAGCACGAGTGAACTCAGTGGACTGAGAATCCAGACCAACAGCTTCACCTTACTACCCTACCAAGAATGTGTGTGTATTTGTTCGGCTTTGTTTTCCCTTCAGTCACCTTTCAAAAGCAATAACTACCAAAACCACCCAGTCATCACCTTCTCTTTGATCCTCGCTCTTGATAGCAGCCAGTTTGCATCTTCATTCTAATCACTCCACCCCATTCCTTGCAGTAATTTTAATGAGAAATTTCCTGCTCGTGGATGCCTTTCTGCACTGAATCCAATTACTGTGGCTCCAGGGAGGGGTTCGATGGGCAACTGCAACTGGTGTCACAGATAGATTTTTACAAGCTGTTCACAGTCCTCGAAGCTGTGAGGCAGGTGAGGCATCTGCCACAGGTCAGAATAGTTAACTGTGTTCTTTTAGGTCCCAGAAAATCTTGTACAGGACAAACAGATTCAGTTCCAGATCTTGGACAGTATGGACTGGAAAATGTGCTCAGCTGCACAGACCTTGGAGCTGCTGGGATTCACAGCGAGTCTTCTGCAGTTCTTAGAGCTGCCAGTAACTAGATCTCTTGTGAACATGTAACTTTCTGATAAGCAGCAGATATTTGTTGTCAATTTATCACCATTTCTGTTATCTGTAGCAGATTAAATGTGCAAGAATCATTTGCAGAGAATTATTTTACAGAGAATTAGTGTCTCAATGGTCTTGGTTGATACTCCTGTGTTGGATGAACTTTTTACTGCATAGATGGAAGCTGGCCTGGAATCCTTGAAGCTTCCTTTCCTTTCAGATTTTGTGGTCTATGGTCAATATAACAGGGTGTAAATTTTGTTCTGATAATGGTTCAAATTTGCTTAAAACTAAGAGTCCTAGATGTAGTTCATTACTTGCTTCAGCCGTAAGGGACCGTTATCCGAACGTAAGCTTTATTATCCAGATCAGTTAACCGTACTCTTTTACCTCTGCAGCATGTAAATGTAGAAACAGTAAAAGGAGGAAGAAGAGATTGTGACAAGAAAAGAACAAAACCCGGAAGCATTTGAGACTTTCCTTTTACTACTGTAACACAGTCTTTTAAATCTAGAGCTCTTGGGAGACTCCACTTGGAGCCCTGTGTCTAGTTCTGGGAGCTTCAGTGTAAGAATGATACAGACCCACTTGAGCAGGTACAGAGGAGGACCATGAAGGTGATCAGGAGGCTGGACCACCTGATGAGGACAGGCTGAGGCAGTTGGGGTTGTTTAACCTGGAGAAGGCTCTGAGTGTAGCAGCCTTATAGTACTTACAGGTCTAGTGAGAGGTGTCCTTTCCCCTGGTAGGGGGGTTGGAACAGATGATCTTTAAGTTCCCTTCCAACCTAAACCATCCTATAATTCTGTGATTTGTTGTCATTTGTCTTCTGCAGAGGCTTCTCCATGTACTGGTGACAGAGAAACACACTCTTTCCACAGGCACACATAAACAGGACTGAAGAAAACTTCACCAGCAAGTTGACTCAAAGAACAGTGAATGAAGGGATGCAAATCATCTGGAAATGCAGCGTTGCAGTAAAAGCACGTGCAGTTGCACTGGGAATCTGTTTATCTTTTTATCAGGAGCACAGCTTGAGAGGAGTGGGTGGAAAATAACAGTAACATTAGAATAGACGGAAGATAAGAAAAATCCTCATGGCTCCAATGCCTTGTACTTTAAACAGTAGTTTATATTATCACCACAGGAGCATAATACAGTAGCATTACTATCAACAATGCCTCCAATTTCAAGTCACTTCTTTCATAGTTATTATTAAATTCACGATGAAGTGAATCCCCATTTAACCACGTTACTCAGCCAGTTCCCACACACCTCAGTATATATCAGCTGTGCTTACCCTTGACACCAAGTTAGACAGTATTCAAGACCTTTCTGATGGATCATCTGCACTAGAAGAAAAGTATCTGCTTTCTCTCTGCATACCCTGCTTGTACAAATCATCTGCCCAAAGTCCTGCTTCCTAACTACAGTAGCTCATGGCAGGGGGGTTGGAACTGCATGATCTTTAGGGTACCTTCCAACCTGAACCATTCTATGAATCTAGGAATTTAGTTCCAGGGAAAGGACTTCCAGAGCTTGTCCCAGTGCCTCAGCACAAGCATGTGAGCTGGTTACTAAGAATAACCCTTCTTTTGGGTTCTCCTTCAGGACACAGTATTAGTGCTCTCCAACGCTGTTCTGTCCCGGTTGCTTTCATGCACTCACACAGCCTGGTAATTATGCAACAAAATCAACATCCTTCCCCTTTCCAACTTTGTAAACCACTCAGGTTTGGTCATCCACTAAATTGAAACCTCCTACAACTAGGTCAGTAATACTTTATCTTCCTGACACAAATAAGTGACCTAGTCAGAAGTACTTTCCCAGTTCAAAGTTACTCAAAAAACATTGCAGGGTCAACGACCTGCTACTAGGCTTTGTCAGATGAGGCCCTGCCTTTCTGAGCAAGTGATCTGTGAGACTCTCCACTCTTGTCCTTCTCACATATTTCTCCTACTCTCCCTCATCAGTGCTGGCAATTGTTGGGTCTGGATGCTGCAGGTTCCAGTCTAACATTTTGCCTAATCCTCCAACTCTGAGCTCAGTCAAAATTTTCCTAATCTTTTATCCAATACCTCCACACATTTCTCTTCCTCAAAGCCTGTTTTGTTCCACCCTCAGCCCTTGCTGTTGCTTCCATCATCTTGTGTACCAGCCAGCTATCACCACAGCTCACGCCAGAGCCAAACTTAGGTTTCCCAGGTAAGATCCTTTCTTGTTTTCCCCTTTTATCATTTTCTGGGCACAGAGCCAGGATCTAGGCATTTTGCCAGCACACATGCAGCTCTCCCACCCCACCCTGGACATCATGTCTTCATGCCTACCTCACCTCTGGAGCCGTGCCTAGGACTGCACTCCTCGCTACGCCCCTGCAGTAGAGTCACTCCTGGTCCTGTCCCAAACACCTCTGCACTGGCCCCACCTGTGAGGCCATGCCCCAGGCCGGGCTCCTCCCCACACCACTGACACTCTGCTTCCTCCACATGGTTGCCCAGTTCTGGAACCCAGCCTGGGCCCATCAGGGTGCAGGGCTTGCTGGGTTGAATTTGAAGGCGGCCAGAACATTCACATACATCTAACTGTAACTTACTCTGCTTGAGAGACAGAGAGAACATGGGCTGTAACAGTGTGCTTCTCCTAGATAAGAATCAATCAGACATCTGACATGTTACAGACCTCTAATTAATGTACAGGTTGATGTAGTGATAGACCATCCCCAGGCACATGAGGCTCCTCTCTGGGTACATCTTCTAGCACAGGTTTTCCTCTTTGTTTCTCTTCTCACTAATGTGATCAGCACTGTTTGGGATGGAGTTCAGTTTCTCCGTAGCAGCCCAGAGCTGTGTTTTGAATCTATAACTAAACCTGCGTTGGTAAGACACCACTGTTTTGGGTGTTGCAGAGCAGTGTGTGTACAGCATCAAGGGTTTGGATTGGGATTTTTGTGTTTCCCTTAATCTGCCTCTTCAGCAAGTAAGCTCGGGGTGCTCAGGCTAGGATGGCATGCAACCAGGACAGCTGATCTAGCCAATGCCATATGACTTTGTCCCCATGTCACATCCTGATCAGTAAGAGAGGGGAGCGACTCAGGTTCCTGGATTCACCTGGGGTCAAACCAAGGAGACTGACACCATAGGTCCACACAAAAGTCAAGGTTTACTAAAACTGTCTGGGCAGAGTCCCAGACAAAGCAACAGCCAGTTCACAGTGCTCAGTGCTTAAGCATAGTTTTGCAGATAGAGCAGCAGAGCTCCTGGGCCTGTCCAACACAGAGTGCTCACCTCTCCTGCCAGGTGCAGGCCTTCCCCAACACCTTGCTCACAAATCATCCTCCACCCACCTACAATCGTTTGAGCTATCTCACTTGTTAATCCAAGTCTGATACTCCAGCAATAAAATCTCAAGGAAAGGAGAATGTTTGTGGTTAAAGCAGTTGTTCTCCCAAGCAGCTATTATGAATGCTGAGCTCATTTCCCAGAAAGTGGCTGGGAAGGGCTGAATTAAGTCCTTATTTCACTTTGACTACACATGCAGCTTTTCTTCAGCTATTAATCTATCTCTATCTCAAGCCATGAGTTTTGCTACTCCAGATCTCTCCCACTTCCTCTTGAGAGAGTGAGTAGCAGGTTGGGTGGGGGCTCAGCTGCATCAACTCACCAAGGCACACAAATTACCTTGGCCTTGGCTGGCAAAGCCTCTTCATTGTCCTGTGTTAATACAGATCTCTTCTTTGTCACCACAGCTGGTGGAAAACACATACATGTGTCACCATGAGGGCATGGAGGAAGAACTGGTTTTGCTCTTCGACTTGAATGAGGAGGTGGTGGAATGAAAAAGTACTACTGCTACTGTAGCCTAATCATCTGTGACAAGGGTTAATTGCGATGACACTGAATCATTCCTGCCTCCTTTTTGAGCATCTTCTGCTGAGCTTGACAGTTCCAAGGAAATTAAGGAGGGAGGGAAAGGTTTTGCTCTTCTGCGTAGCAGGATTCAACTCCTATTTCTTCCCATCCCAGGAACAGTATCTGAGACAACAGCATGTTGTCCCTTCTAAGATTATGCAAAAAGTAGTTACCATCACCAGAGGTTGCCCATACATGAGAGAGAAGTTGAGGGTGTTAGGCAGCTCCTAATTCCCTCAAGATGAATTATTTGTCCAGGTGGGAGCTGTACTACTATGTCCATTGCTCCTGGCAGCTGCAGCTGCTACTGCTGAGTAACAGCGTGTCACCCAGGTAATGCAACTTGTTGCTTTACAACGTGCTGAAACACTGAGGTAGTCAATCCTGCCAGATTAAGGTAGTCAATCCTACCAGTGTCACTTTCTATTTCCTGGGGCAGCAACTCATTCCCGAAAGAGGCTGCTGGGTATGAGAGCAGCAGCACTAGGTAAGGATCATTTTAATGCAGTAGGATTGGCAGCAAAGGATTTGCAGGGTAGGCAAGTCCTTGCAAACAATCCTGTGACACTAGATAGAACATCCATGCTACATACAACACACAACCATGAGTGTGCAACACTATTAATGTTGTAATGACTGCTGCCATGCTGCTCATGAGGCAATGCTTCCACCATCAGATCCGCAGTGTGCATAGAATCATAGAATGGTCAGGGGTGGAAGGGACCTCCAAACATCACCTAGTCCAACCCCTCTGCAGTGAGCAGGGATACTCTCAACTATATCAGGTTGTCCAGAGCCTTCTCCAGCCTCCCCTTAAATATCTCCAGAGATGAGGCCTCAACTACCACCCTGGGCAACCTGTTCCAGTGTTCAATCCCCCTTCTGCTAGATAACATCTCGGCATCCAATTTAAATCTACCCTGTCCCTGCTTCAGTCTCTCTTAACCTTTCCCCTGTCTTCGGACCTGCTATCACATGGGACCATTTCATTTTATCCTGCCCTGTCTTGTGCCAAGGGCAATGGGCACAGCCCAGGGTTTGGGGAGCAGGATGGATGGCAGCCCCATAAGAAACCTGTATGAAATTCCAGCACTGTATGGCATTGGCATGATAGATATCTGGGATAAATCCCCTTGCCTTTAAAGCCCAGCCGTCACTAAGGCTTTGCCAGCTTGGTGCTGTATTTTTCACTTGCTCTAAAGAAAGAGGTTTTCAGTTCATGTGAGCTGGTAAATCAAGACACTAAAGCTGAACAAGTGATTTCGACAGCTCTTGTGCCATCAGAATGCTTTTACTACCACTTGTGTGCTAGCAATTAAGAAAGCGAAACTCATCCTATCTTTATAGCATTATAAAACTTGTAAGCCTTTCATCTGACGAAACAGGCAAACGCAAGACAAATTTATGGTTGGTATTACAGGAGAACGAAATCACATGTCAATTCTCCAGTGTGTCTCTGTTTCAGAAGTTACCAATGTTCTGCATATTTGCTGCAGAATCACCAAATTATTCAGGCTGGAAAAGCCCTCTGAGCTCATCCAGCCCAGCCCATGAGCTGACATCACCACAGCAGCCAGACCAGGGCACTAAGGGCCACAGGCAGCCTTTTCTTAAACACCTTCAGGGATGGGGACTCTACTCCTTCCCTGAGCAGTCCATTGCAGTGTCTGATCACCCTTTCCATGAGCAAGGGCTTCCTAACATCTAACTTAACCCTCCCCTGGCAGCTTCAGGCCCTGCTCTCTCATTCTGACACTGGTTACCTGGGAGAAGAGCTCAACCTCCGCCTGTCTATGGCTTCCCTTCAGGCAGTTATAGAGAGTGAGATGGTCTCTCCTGAGTCTCCCCTTCTCCAGGCTAACCAACCACAGCTCTCCTCATCAGCCTTTCCCTCCAGTCACTTCCCCAGCCTCATTGCTCCTCTGAACCTGCTGCAGCCCCTCAATCTCTTTTTTGAAGTGAGTGGCCCAGCACTGCCCTCAGGACTCAAGGGGAGGCCTCACCAGTGCCAGGACAGGGGGGGAATGACACCCCTAGTCCTGCTGGCCACACTATTGTTGATATAAGCCAGGATGCCATTGGCCTTTTGGGCCACCTGGGCACCCTGCTGGCTCCTCTTCAGCCGGTTGTCAACCAGTACTGCCAGGTCCCTCTCTGCTAGGCTTCTCTCCAGCCACTCATCCCCAGTCTGTAGCTCTGCTGGGAGTTATTGTGGCCAAAAGCAGTACATATATCAGTATTTAGATCTATCCATTCACACACAGGTGCTGACACCTTTCTTGGGACTATTAATACAGTTTCTCTGAATTTCATTATTCCTCAATAAAAGAAAACCAGTAGTGGATGGATGACACAGCGCTGTCGCTTTTAGTGCACACAAGCCTCCTGTTTCTTTCAGTATGGCGTAAAAGTCTGCAAGGTTCCTTAAGAGTGATAACTTACAGGAAAACTACTGATGAAGTTAATTTAATTGAAACAGGAAAGACTTCTTAATTCTGCATCCCTTCAGGACCCAGAGCTTCAGTGAGTCTGCACCCAATTGTCTTAAATACCTATTGACACAATTAGAACAATTCAAGCACGGATTGACCCAGGAGGAAAACACCCCAAGCGCTGAAGTTACCCTACTAGCATTACATGCTATCAGCTTCTGTGCTCACACTGAAGGGCTCTGTAGAACACACAGTTCTCTCTCACACACTGACACCAGCTATTCACAGGTGCCTGGATGTGGTGCTGCAATCAAAAGTAGCCAGAATGCTGAGGGATGAAAGCAGGAAATAGCACAGCACACCTAGCCTGCAGGAGATCTGCCCATTTAGCAGAAACCTCATGCCATAAGAATGAGGTTAGGGACAATAAAAGCCAAAACATTTGATTTTGCCTCATTGTTTGCTTCTAACCTCTTAAAGCTACTTATATTTTCCCATCTCATTAAATCCTGTTACTACTAGAGAAGTCTAGAGTGAGTCCTTTGCTTTCAGACACTCCCATGCAGACCCAGTTGTTCTAATTTAATCCTGCTGTTAATATGCAGACTTGCTACTGCAGTTTTTAATATGTTTAAAAGAAGCCTTCCACACTGTCCTCTTCTGCCTTTGCACCAGGGCAAGCTGGGGTTGGCTGGAGAACCTGTAATTCAAAGTTCTCAGCATAGAGCCAAGCAAAGATATCTGTCTCACGTATCTCCTGGTAATGCTCTGGTTTTAGGATCTCAAACATGTGCTACTCTGGAGCAGATGTACAGATAGAAACACAAACTGAATTAGAGAACAGAAGTACACACCTTAACTCTAGAGTTTGTTAGTCTCACACAGATGCTAACTCCTTCAACAGAGTTCCCCTTCCTTCCTCCTTCAAGACCTCTGTACCACTTGCACTTGCCAAACAGTGAACTCTGTAGCCAATTAGATATTTAGCAGGAATTCAGTTAGGAGGAAAGCAAGCACAAATTGTTTGGTTTCATCTCTCCCATTAGTGACAGCAGAGGCTCCTGGTCACAGTCATCCACGTGCAAGCCCATTGTTTCCTCAATTCCCCACACCAAGATCAGCACTGGACTACACCCAGGCTGCACAGCAAGTCCTCAGTGGTTTTGCTTAGCTCTTCCTTTTCACCACCTATACTAGACCCTTGAAGTTGCTATCAGAATTTCCAAACACAGCTCTGTGTCACTGTGTGCCTTTTGTTAGGTGAGGTCCAGCACTGACTCTGCAAAGCTGACAGAGCAAAGCAAGTTTCAGAGTCATCACTTCAACAGAGCAATAACATCCTGCTGGACTTCAGTATATTACACAGATTAATTAAAGGGCTAATCATCCCGTGGAAGGAAACAGCACCTGCACTTTCCTGTGTTACCTGAATTAGGATTATTAAAGACATTTATCACTAAGGACTATCTATACTGCTCACATATTTAATTGAAAAGATGGAAGAAAAAAAAGAACCTAATTTACAAAAGCACCCCTGTTCAAAGTATGAACTGTATTTATAGAAAATCCTTTCTCATTAAGCACTGGGTATCTCCTTGATGAGAGAGTAAACAAAAATAATTGACAAACCTCATTAAATTCCTCCTAAAAACATAAAGCTATTGACTTCAATGGGAGCTGAATCAACCCCTAAATTAAGATCTGAATTGCTCAAGATTAAAACAACTTGTTTTAAAGCCCGGGGACAGTTTGTGAATGTTTTGGTATTGGTATTCTTTTATTAACTGTACAGACAGGTGGGATGGGATTCCTCTTTCCTAACTTTAGACATCCATGGTGTACAATTCAGAGCTAGTCATGCCAGACTCCTTTTATATTCAGTGGAGAGAAAGAGCGTCCTTTATGGCATGATTCATCTGACCTATTTTAGATGTCTACTTTAGAATGAGATAAATTGAGTGCTCTAAGCATTTTTTTCATTGAAAAGAAAGGTAATTAGACAAACTCATTTAAAGGAAACTGTCTACACCACAGGTGATTAGCTAGTGAGATGAACTGAAGCATCAATGTCTTTTGCCTGATTGTCCAGAAGGAACCTGCGTACTATAAACAAAGCAAGGGTAACGTATTTTGTAGTCAATAAAGTATTTTGTTGTTTCCTTTGGTGGATGGTGTTCATAGCTGACCTTCAATAGCTGACCATCACCATTTAAAAGGATGTGAAGGGGCCACTCTCACAATTTCCACTGTTAGGGGTATTCAAGTGCAGTAAGAATCCTCTAGTAACATGATCTTACAGGGGGAACCTTGCAGCAACTGTCCAGTGCCTGAAAGGGGCCTATAAGAAGGCTGGGGAAGAACTGTTCACAAGGGGACAGAATGATAGGATGAAGGTTCATGGTTTTAAACTGGAAAAGGGCAGAGTGAGACTGGACAGGAGGGATAAGCTCCTCAATCTGAGAGTGGGGGATCCCTGGAATAGGCTGCCCAGAGAGCGGGTGGAGGCCTCATCCCTGGAGCCATTCAAGGTCAGGCTGAATGGGACTCTGGGCAATCTGTTCTAGTTAGAGATGGCCTTGCTTGTATGGGAGTTAGACTAGACGACCTTTAGAGGTCCCTTTCACTCCAATCCATTCTATGATTCTAGTAATCCTCAAGCAATAAAAGCAATCTTGGATTTAAGTGCTAGAAGAGTTCACAGAACTATCTGTGACCGAATTCAGTTCTCCACAATAGGATGAAAGGCATTGTCACTCCAGTAATTTATAGTCATTGACTCTGGTGCATTGGCAGAGGCATTCTGCTTTTGCTGTACTCAAGTTGCAGTACCTTGCTCTCCAAAACAGAAAAGCTGAGTATTCTCTGGGGTATTGATAACTGTATTTGCTTCAGAGTTTGAAAGGAACATGAAACGTTTTTAGCTCAAACAACCTAACTAAAGATATTATTAAAGTCTTCTGTTACACAGCTTCATTTTACATTGTGAGGGGTTTACTGTGTTTATTTTAACTTAATGAAAATAGAAGCAATAATTTCTGTAAGATTTACTACCTTCTTCACTCAGCACTGGAAATTATGAGACTCCAAGAACATCTGTCATTGTGCTGGTAGTTACTATTCCTTGTCATGTGGTTACTGTTCTCTAGAAGAAGATGAGCTGAGCTACACCATGAAGTAAACTTCCTCACAATGGTTACACTTAACTCTTGCAGCCAGTAAGCAGCACTTATCTCTGCAAGTCTCTCTCTTGAAGATTTGTATGATATACACTATAGACCACTGGGATTCACAGAACTGCAAAATAATCTAGACTGACTTTGGGAGATCATCGGGTTGGATCCCCTGCTTAAAGCAAGGCTAACTTTGATGTTAGCTGCTCAGTGCCTTCTCCAGTCAAGCTTTGTGTGTCTTCAGCTTCCTGAGATAACATTCTATAGTGCTGGGACAACCGTGATTACATCTCTGAAAAGTATTCAGTCAGGCTGAGCAGGACTTTGAGCAACCAGATCTACCAAAAGATGTCCCTGCCCATGGCAGGGGGCTGGGACCAGATTATTTTTAAAGGTCCTTCCCAACCCAACCCATGCTGTTAATCTATGGATTTTTTTTCCATACAGCTGAATAAAACTATTTGTATGCATTTTATGTGCATGGCTCCTTGTCCTTTGGTGGTTGATCTCCAAGAAGATCTTTCTGTAACCCCCACTAGAAAGTTGTACAATACCAATTATATCTCCTTCTCTTCAGGTTTAATCCCAAACTGGACACAATATTTCAGATGCAGACTCCTGAGTTCATAAGGAGTAGACACTTGCCTCACCTTCTTGCCTACATTTTACTAACACCCCCCTGAAAAGCTGCTATCTAGCATGCCAGTCCCCAAATTGTACAATGGCATAATGTTTTCATAATGATAATACTGCCAGAATCTTCAGAAGTTGAAGGAGATAGGATCAGTTTGTCTGACTTTTCCAAATATTTGCTGATACCCTTCAAAAAAGAGGATCATAAAATAGGACATCCCTTTTTGGAAGCCACGCTTACTCTTCTGAGGTAACTTGTATGAATCCAAGCAAAAATTCATTCTCCCTTTATTACAGTTCCACAGAAAGGCCCAGAGGTTTAAACAACAAGCCTATCACTCTCTTGCTTTTCTTTGAAAACAGTTGTACAGCAGATATCCGTTTGCCACACTCCAGCCCTTCAGGTGTCAAGGCTTGTAGTGAGCAGTTAACAGGCTGCACTGAGTCCTGGAACCACAGGAAGAAATAACTTCTGGTATTGGTGATTTCATAGAATCAGAGAATCGGTCAGGTTGGAAAAGACCTGCATGATCATCCAGCACTAAACCTGTCCCTAAGCTCCAGACCTATGCAACTTCTAAACACATCCAGGAGTGGTTGCTCAGCCCCCTTCCCGGGCAGCCTGTTCTGGGGCCTGATGACCCCTTCCATGAAAAGGTTTTTTCCTAATGTAGTGCAAATTTGTCACTTAATCTCTTCCACAGTCATTTCAGTCAGATCCTATTCTGGAAAAGCTTTCTATCATGTGGGTTTTCCTAGTTTCTTCCACAGTCAGCATCAATTTCTTCTCTGAAAAGGTCTGCTGTTCTCCCTATTGATTCCTCTGTAGTAACCTTGTCTACATACAGGGCTTTTCTAGAACTAAACTACAGCATTTACTCTATCACCTGGTGACCCTTCCCCAGCTGAGAATGGGAACTGGGAAGAGGAGAGGAGACCCATGAACTGGAACAGAAATCGGGTTTAATGAAACAATCAAACTAGTACCAACTGCTGTCTAAAATCTACACAGTACACCCTGCCCAGCAAACGGACAGTGGTCACAGTAAATTGGAAAGCAGTCCCCTGGAGAAGGAAGAGAAGCAGGGTCAGGAGGAGCCCAGCTAGAGGAGACCTAGGCGGGTAACTCCTCCTCTGCAAACACCCCTTTATACTGAGGGTGATGTTTATGGCCTGGGATACCAGCATGAGCTGCCCTGGCCAACTGTGAACTGCTATTGGCCTGCAGGCCCATGATTCTATCCCAGCAAAACCAGAGCATCATTGCCCTACAGACTCTCTGATGAGCTTCCTGATGTCTTTGGGGAAGGTTTTACAGCTGGTTTACAGTCCCGGAGCAAGTTGGTCCCCCTAGCTCTTTCTTTTGTTTGTTTATTTTGGTGGTTTTGTCTGGTTAATTTTATTTTCGTGTTCTCAGCCAGGATTGATGACTGTTTCTATTTTCTTCATTTTGTATGAGCTCAGCATTTTGAAAACTGTCTTCTTGCTTCTAATAACATCTCTTCCCTATTGTTTAGTCACACCTGGTTCTTTTAAACTTTAGTCAAGCCTGTCTTAAGAGGTTTCCTGATGCACTGGCATATAACCTTACTGTATTAAATGCATAACTCTGCTGTGTCGCAGGTATTGGCCTCTGGTGATTATGTTTATGCACATATTAGTTACAGAGGAAGAGAAGGTTACATAGCTTTTGCCAAGACAGCAGATGTTACACACAGTACTAGCCAACCCATGGATCTGACAGTCAAAACAGGACAGCCAGCTGTAAACCAAAAGTAAAATGAACAGGTGTCAGGGTGTCATTGTCCAAATCACTGATTGATAGGGATTGACAAGGACCTCAAAAGATCATCCAGTCAAATCCCCTTGCCAGAGCAGAATCCCCTAGATCCAGTCACACAAGTACAAGGACAGGTGGGTTTTAAAAGTCTCCAGAGGAGACTCCACAACCTCCCTGGGCAGCCCCTGCCAGTGCTCTGGCACCCTCACTGGAAAGAAGTTTCTTCTCGTGTTTATATGGAACCTCCTCTGTTCCAGCTGACACCCGTTGCCCCTTGTCCTATCATTGGGTGCTACTGAGCAGAGCCTGGCTCCTTTCTACTGACACCCACCCTTTCCATACTGATCAATATGAATAAGGTCACCTCTCAGTCTCCTTTTTTCCAAGCTCAAGAGACCTAGCTCCCTCAGCCTTTCCTCATCAGGGAGAAGCTTCTCTCCATCATCTTTGTGGATCTTCTTTTGCCCTCATGTCCTTTTTCTGTCTTAAGTGATCATCAAGTGTTTTATTTCAGCAGCAACAACTCTGTACTGGATTTCATACAGACAGCCAATGGGGTGGGAAGGCATTGGGATGAGAGGCAGCAGCAGCAAGCAGTATGTCTAAGGTGAGGTGGGGCAAGAGAACAGCACAAAGGATTGGGAAGGAAAGAAGAGGTGAATGAGAGACTTGACAAAAGGAAGTGCTTGGGAAAATTGTGAAAAGGAAGAGTCTGCAGCCACCTAGGCTGAGGGATGTGACTTGTGAGTATGGTGAACCTTAAAGACTGGACTTCCCTGTGGGAACTGGCTTACTGCCTGTGGTGGTTTCAGGGTGGACAACAATGGTCTGTGCTCTGCAACTTGCTCATCTCAGTCCTGGCTCTCAACTTGCCTCACAAGATGCTACAAACAGCTATAATAACATGGGCAACATCTGGATATTGATGGCCAGGCAATGTTCAAAGTGTGCCACATCACAGTTAAAATGCCTAAATGAGAATCCACAGCTCTTTTGAAGTGGGAGCTGAGGGCCCAGCAACAGATCCTGGAGGACACTCACTGCTCAGTGGAAAAGCCTACCTGTGGCACCAGGAGCCATGCACTGCAAACCACCACATCCCAGGAAACTCAGCTGGACCTCTAGTTGTTAATACACAGAAACCAATGATGCCTGTTAGAGTAAACCAAGATATAAATGGTGGCCTTGTTAGAGGCACCACTTGTGTTCTTGTAAGTAGTTATGGTCGAACCCTTTTTGACCTAGGTTAGGGTTAAAAATATTTATTTCAAAGACAATAAGCAGATTTCATACATTTTAAATGAAAGGCACTTTGTATTTATTCTTTGCCTTGTCATGAAGTCTTTTTCACTTAACCGAGTGAGTTAATTAAACTGTCCTGCATTAATGTGTGTGACAATTTACACAGTAATCAGTCCAACAGGAACAGACAAGACCTTACAGTTCTTCCAAGCCTCAAGGCTGAAACAAGCCTCAAGGCCAATTGCTGTAAGATTCAAGGAACACTCCTGCACACTCCTCTCAGTTCCCTCACTAGATCACCCTTTAGAAACAGCCCCTCTGGCTTTCTGGAGTCCTGTGCTTTGAAATCCTCCACCAAGAGTAAGTGGAGTTAACACCGCCCATTAGTACAAAAGTATTTGTGAAACTCAGGTTTTGAAGAATTTGCCCTCTAATTAAGGCGTGTGTGTGTCAACACCCTCCTCAGCAGCATGGGCAATTCACATTACTAATCGACGTCTCATGTCTGCAGACTCCCGTGTGCCATTTTGGCCCTCTGTTTCAGGTTACTAAACAGAAGAACTGCTATTCATTCAACAGAAAAGACTTCTGTATCTTCTTGGAACAGCTGTTTTCTAAAAACTGAACAAACATTTGGAGTGTGTGTCCTGTCTTAGGTTTATGCCATGGAACTTAAAGCACTTAAAGTGCTAGAGACTCTAAATACTGGAGTACAGTCAGTGTTTCCCTGTCATCATGATCCATATATGAAAAAAGAAGTAAAGTGAGGTGGAGTAATGAAGACACATAGAGGAAAATGGTTGGTAGAAGACCCCATGCACTGTTTCTAGTCATGATCCAACACACCTTGCACAAGGCTGATAAGACATACTAAAGATGCAGTGTCAAGTGAAAGTCTTCTTACCATACAAGACAGCTATGATCAAATCTCTACAGAGACTGGATAAAAGCCATGGAAATAATAGCCATCCCCACGTCTGGCAGCATCTCTCTAATGCCTCTACCATGCGTGCTTGGCACTCTTCTAAGTAATTCTGTCATTATACAGAATGAGAAATGTATCTCCCTGTTATTAGCTGAAGGACTGTACATGGCTCATGTATGAAATGAACACACTGTCCCTGGTGTCCTCTGCACTGAAAAGATGTTGATGTACATTGTGGTGATGAAAAAAATGAGCCAGTTAATCAGATTACAGATCACAGAGCATTAGAGATTGACAGGGACCTCGAAAGATCATCCAATCCAATCCCTTTGCCAGAGCAGGATCCCCTAGACCCAGTTGCACAGGAACAGTCCAGGCAGTTCTAAACATCTCCAGAGAAGGAGACTCCACAACCTCCCTGGGGAGCCCCTGCCAGTGCTCTGGCACCCTCACTGGAAAGAAGTCTCTTCTCATCTCGGTGTGGAACCTCCTCTGTTCCAGCTGACACCTGCTGCCCCTTGTCCTGTCATTNTGCTGGACTCTCTCACACAGTTCTGTGTCCTTCTGGAAGTGAGAGGCCCAGAACTGGACACAATATTCCAGATGTGGTCTTATCAAGGCAAAGTATGGAGTAGAACCTCTCTCAATCTACGAATCCCCCTTCTAATCCACCACAGGATGCCATTGGCCTTCTTGGCCACAGGGGCCTGTTGCTGGCTGCTGGCCATCCTGCTGGCCACCAAGACTCCCAGGTCCCTTTCTCCTAGTTGCTCTCCAGCCAGTAGATGCACAATCTATCGTGGTCCCTGGGGCTGTTGTTGCCCAGATGTCAGACTCTACACTGCCCTTGCTGAATTTCATAACATTGCTACAAATGAGGAAAAAAGGAAGAGAGAACCTTAGAAAAACAGAAGCCCACTCTACTCGCATGCTGGAGGAAATTAAAGTCACCAAGTTTACAGGGGAATGTCACCCTTTCCTTGTAAGGCCTGTAGGACACAACTACCTTTACAAACTTGCAAGAAGATACACGTCCTTCACTTGTATCCTGCATGTGTGTATTTATGTTTATCATACAATCACAGAGTGGTTTGGGTTGGAAGGGATCTGTACAGGTCATCTAGTCCAATACCCTCTGTCCAACCTGAACTCTGTCCAACTTGATCTTAGGGATTTGCGTAAGAAGTTAAAACCCCTTATCTTCTATGATCTTCACCAATACTGTTTTGAATGCAAGTGTAGGCACTGATGAGGCATTGTTGGGGAATTTTTAATACAAACCAAGCGCTGATGAAGTTCATTGCAGTGACACGGAAAAGATTGTGGGAGCAGATGCAGCCTGTGAACAATTGCTTTCCATACCCTGCAGATGCCCAGCAGAGAGTGATGTTTAATGCCCTGCCTGAAGAGTCCCAGGGAGAGGTCTACATATTCAACTTCTGCTGATACAAGTTGCTCAGTGCAACAGGGGGAGGACAGGGCATTCAGCCTTAGGAGGAAGGTCTGTAGGCTCCTAATGCATCAGGGATGGCTGTTGCTCTTGCACCTATAGAAACAACACGCTTGGACTTTGCCCAGAAACAACTCCCATGCCTTATAAACATTCACCATGTCTTTTCTCTGTCTTTTCACTGCCTCTCCATGTCTTGTAAACATCTTCATTTTTCATAACTTCCATTGCCTTATGGGGTTTTTTTTTGGTCACCAGGAATCAGGTGAGTTCCTCTCTTTGGGCCAACTAGTGATGCCAGAAGCTACTCCAAACCAAGGAGCCTCCTGCAACCCATTATTCCCACTGTGCTCTGAGGTCCCTATTTCCACTTGCACCACACAATTTCCTAATGGCTAAATGTTCTGTCATGCTCCCACCTCAGTCTGCTGAGAGGTGGAAAAGCAGCTGCAGCCCTCAGCTCAGGGTGTAGCTCCCTCCTGCTCCTGCTGTACACCCCTGTGCCAATGCATTGCTATTCCATATCAGAAATTGCATTGGATTTCCTTTCTCCATACATCTATCTCCCATCTGCAGTTTGGTACAGAGTAAAGCCCTTATGCAACAGAAAAATTCCAGTGGTGCTAAGTACTACCCCAGTAGTGTACAGATCTGACCTTGGGAAGAAGGACCCATTGTGCAGCTCCCGCCAGTGCAGAGCTGAGGTGGGTTGGAGCTGTTAGAATGAAACCAGGATGAAGCTAGTCCCGAGATGTGGTTGTAATGCCCCAGGTTAGCAGTGTGCGTTCTCTATCCTTTCTTCAACAAGGCTGGTGAAGGGACTGCAGGGAAGGTCTGATGAGGAGCGTGTGAGGGAGCTGGGAGTGTTGAGTCTGGAGGAGATTTGAGGGAACATTATCCCTCTCTATAACTACCTGAAATTGTAGACAGGTTGGAGTCGGGCTTTTCTGCCACACAACCAGTGATAGGAAGAGAGGGCAGGGCCTAAAGCTGTACGGGGGGTGGGGGGGTGGATTTTAGGAAGCTCTTCTTCATGGAAGGGGTGATCAGACACTGCAATGTACTGCCCAGGGCAGTGGTGGAGTCCCTATCCCTGGAGATGTTTAAGAAAAGGCTAGACGTGGCACTTAGTGCCCTGGTCTGGCTGATGTGTTGATGTCAGGCCATGGGCTGGGCTGGATGAGCTTAGAGGTCTTTCCCAGCCTCAATAATTCTGTGATTCTATGATTATTCATGGAAAACTGAAAGGCTGGTAAACACGAAACGCTGCCGCGTAAATGCCAGACGGTGCCCCGCTCTTTCCTCGTGCTTTGCATCCAGTCCGCAACTCTGCGAACACGTCCCGCTGCACCTGCGGAGCCCCGGTGTGGCCGAGGGGACACCCCTGCGTGGCGGGTCTGCGATGTTCGCGGAGACCCCTTATGGTCCCGCAGCAGTGCTTGGGCAGCTCCAGCCAAGCCAAACAGCGCGCCGAGCGCCCGGCGCAACCTCCTGACTCAGGCGGCGGCCCGCCCGCGGGCACCGAGCGAGTGGCTGCCCCGTTCCGCCCCGCCCCGCCGGGTCCCTCTCGCTGCCGAGGGTGTTNCTGCCCGCCCGCCCCGACCCGCCAGCCCGCCGATAAACCGAGCCATGAGCGCAGAGCCCCGGGAGCCAGATCTGAGTTTTCTGAACGAGGAGGAAGCCAGGGCTATTTTTCGGGTGCTGCAGAGAGACTCAAAGCTCCGGCGGGCAGAGAAGGACCGAGTCAGGTACCGGGATGGCGGCGGGGGGAGCCTCGCCCCACCGAAACGAACGGGCTTGGTGGGAGGTCCGCGCTGGTTTGCGATGAGCTGCGACCTTTGGGCGGCACCGGGCAGCTCCGGTGCCTCCCGCCAGAGCCGGGCGCTGCCCGGGCATCTGCAGCAGCGAGACGTTGGGGAAGCGCGTGTTGTGGAGGGGACGGCTTCGAGTCAGGGCTGCTGCTCCCCAAGCCTCCTCCGCTTCTGCCTTCGAGCGAGTCGCTGGAGGGGGCTCTGGGGGCAGACACCGGGACTCGGGGAACGGCGCTCACGGGGAAGTGTGGCGGCACCTCGCAGGAAAACGTGGCGGCTCCCGGAGCCGACCCGGGTGGCTTTTAGAAAGCAGCCGAGCTGCTCACCAGGCTGGAAGTTTGTTCGCAAGTTCTTCAAGGGTTTTTAACTGAACCCCCACCGCGCTCAGGTCCACGGGCCAGACTGAGAAACGCGCCAGTCCCGACCTTCTTCCTAGCTCGGATCTCCCCTGCCTACAACCGCCGAAGCGATTTGTGCTGCCAGTGAAAGCGGAGTTCAAGGAATTAGTACAAATTACACAGGAAAACGAGCCCTTTACTACTAGCTTCAGATTTCTTCCTCATGAAGAGGTGCGTTGTGAGCAGTTTGCAAGCGAGAGGCAGTCCTTTCCCGGTCCCTACTGAGCAGTTTTCACAGGCGAGTCTTTTGTGCAAGGTGTAGAAGGAGTGTTAATGAATAACACTTCAGTCAGGTGGATTTTTGTACCGTGGGTCCTCCATGTCAGTCAAGTGGATTTTATGATGGGCATGGTTAAACATCAAATGTCAACACTGTATTGCATGCAGAGCTTGTCTTAGCTTTGCAGCCTGTGAAGCTTGAGCGTGTTAGGTTTGGTGATTTCTTTCCTCCATCATTTGGTGTTGCCTGCTTTTCTTTGATTAATTTATTGTCTGTGTGTTCCTTTATAACCCAAAGAAAGGATCGCATTTTGCTGTATATGTAGAATTACATGTCTGAGTAGTTCTCAGGTTAAAAGCTGGAGCAAACACAGTGAAGTTTCTGATGTTGTAAAGGAGTTTGTAAAGCAATAGCCTGGTCTTAAAACTACAGGCTTTCACCTGCCCTTGTTTCTCTGTCTGCGTACTTGGGACTTGGTCAGGAGAAAGTGATAGTGGTATAAGAGAACATTGCTGGTGATGCTTTACTGGGATGGAAACTATTCTAAATCTCAGTGGAAGAGGCATCCAGCTGTTGAGCAGAAGATAGATGAAGTGTTTATGATCAAGGCGCCATAATGAAATCTAGGTTAAACCCTGGATCTGCCAAGGGCTTTGCATGTGTCCTTGGGCAAGTTTCTTAATCTATCTTGGGCCTAATAAAAGAACTTCGTTTCTGACTCCACTTGTCTTCCTGGTATGATTTAGGCTGTAAGCTCTTCAGGCCAGGAGACTCCCATTAGGAGCAGACTGGTTCCAGTCTGTGTGGTGTTGCTCTGTGCTACTATAATCTAAGTAATAACAGTGATCACCCTGGAGGACCACATCCTTCAGTTCCCACAAGTGAGTTTCAGAGGCTCTAAACAAAATTGTGTTGGATCCTCTAGGTCCCACATCCCTGCTCCCTTGGCTCTGTGTTGTTCTTATTGCTATTATTTTGATAATCAACCTCCTTACATATTTTTTTCAGTTCCAAAGTACTAAAATAATTGCTAAGCGCTGTGGCAGCCCATTCCCGGGATGCTTTCCAAGTGTGATTTTGAAGCTGGTTGTTTTATGCTGTCAGTCAAATGAGATGCACAAGAGGCTGTGCAATGGAAGCAACAGTTTATCATCAATTCGACTTTTCTGTGTGAAATCACTGAAGCTGTCCCTCAGCTGTTGCTGAGCATGGTTTTGGAAAGAAGTGGCTGGAGTTGTGCAGGGCCAGGGAGAAAGAAAGTCAGTACTAATGAGGGGGTTGCTGGTCAAGTTTGTTCACAGATCACAGAATCACAGAATATTGTGGGTTGGAAGTCCAGCCCCCATCGTCTTTATTCCCAATAGAGCCATGTCCCTGTGTAGATCAAGACTGGATTGTCAGAAGGAATGGAGCATTTACTGGCAGACCAGAGGTCAGGTTCCAATGATGTGATGTTTGCTGTCATACAACCAAGCACGCAGCTCTCTGCAGATCTCTTAAAAGATCAATGAAAAATTGAAACCCACTGCCAGATACAACTCTGGAATCGTAAAAGCAGGAACAGGCTTTTCTCTCTTTACAAGCTGCATGTGTTGTACAAAACCAACGTTAACAGCAGTTAACTTTGGAAAAGTAAGATCAGAAGGTGAATCCTACCGTTCTGAGTGTCTTCTTGTGTTCAACAAGTGACAGCCACAGTTCAGGGGATTTGACTTCCACATAAACACTAAGACAGTGCAGTGTGGCATGGCATACTGAGTCCCTCAGATTCCTCTTGAAGTGCACTGAGCTGTCAGCTGTGTAACCATACCTGTTGCTAAATGCTGTGGGGTTTTATTCGTGGTTTCTTACTGCTTGCCTACACTGGAAATTCAGTAGAACCTTGCATCAAGCTCTCTTCACCCAAAGGTTCATGAAATTAAATGCATACTGGGGGCATTCTTTGTGATACAGACACCTGCTCACACACCCCTCCATCTCCCTTTTGCTTTCTCTCTGTAGCTTTGTGTAGAGCAGCAGTAGCGTGTGACTTAACCTAGTTGGTAGTGCATGTGTGCTGTGGGCCCCACTTGCTGTCCCTTCCTACCCTTTCTCAATTCCCTTGACAACCTGGTTTGGAAGACCTCTACAAAAGCATTGCTTTTCCTTTTATGCAGAAAGAAACTGTTGGACATTTAGTGGTTCTTGCTGCTGACAGGAGACTGAGGTGCTTTGGGCTGCTGGTTCCAGGACTGCTCTTTTCCACCTGTTTTCTCCTTTCCAGTGCCCTCTCGTGGCTGCTCTCAGCAATCGGCATCTTTGTGGAGCAACAGCAGACCAGTCGGTTCCTCACTTCTCAGCAGTCAGCAGGTGTCATTTAGAAACTTAGTGATCACCTATTTAATCATTAAGAGAAAAAATACACTTTAGTTTTGGACTTGGGTAGCACACAGCTTCAGTAGTCTTTGTTGTTCATCAAATCCAGTCTCATTCCTAATACCAACCTGGAGAAAATCCCGGTTACTGTTAGTGAGGGATTGAAAATTGAATATAGGGTCGGGATGTCAACAGACATGCACTGTCCCATGGTGCGAATTGTAGTGTGAATACAGAAGTCCAACTGAAGTCGAAAAACTCTGGTTTAATTAGCCTGATTAATGAAACTCATGATTTTGCAGATGCTTGCGGTAGGTTTCTTCTCCTGAACACTTCAATCAAGGTTAGATGCCAAGGAGCATACAGGTTGGAATCCAGCATGGTCAGAGGACAGTGTCTGATTGAAATGGCTATGGAACAATTCTGTTTCCAGAAGGACACGATGAATACTTGCTGTAGGCAGTTATTGATTCCACAGGTCAACTTTCCACTTATAATGAATAGGCCTGAAAAATCATGACATGAAAACGTTCCAGGCCTTACTCCGGGTTTCCAGGTTCCAGGGTATGCCAGCTCATCTCTTGGAGATCTGTGCTGCAGCTGCTGGGAACAAAACCTTAAAATATGAAAGTGCAGCTGATACTTGCAAGCAGAGCCAGAGTTGCAAAGGCTTAACAATCCTGTAGGTCCTTCACTTTCTTTTTCCAAGAAATTGATGGGCGGGTTGGCTGCTTCCCACCTGTCCAGGACAGTACCTCAGAGCCTAGCAGGTAGCAGAGTGACCAGCAGTCCCTGCAGGAAGGCTCAGCAGCAATAGAGCACAAAGACAAGGGACACAGAGGTGGAGCTGCTGCCTTTTATCTCAGAGGCAGCTCCTCCCTCCGCAAAGCGTGGAGAGGCAGCCAGTGCCACAGCAGATGTCTTTCCAGTCAGCTTTGGGACTTCAGTACCTCAGACTGAGCACTGGGTGCAGAATACACCTGCACCGCTGAAACAGCCCAGAGAAAGCAGCTGGGAGAAGAGAAGCCAGGAGACATGGATCCAGCTACTTAAAAGAGGCATCAGGTAGGGTGCATTAGCATGAAAACAGGTAGCTGGAAGATTTGCTGATAGACCTGCAAAAATAAATAACAGCCTAGAGATAGAGCAGAAGAGCTATGGATAAACAGAGCATGTATTCCAGAAGGCAGAAGAACCCTGAACTTTTTAATTGTTGGCTTTTATGTGGGAGAGCTGTCTTTTCTCTAATGCTCCTGTTGTGACTACAGAGACTAGCATTGTGTCAGTTTCGTTTAGTAATGCTTGGGGAGGAGGGAATGCTGTTACCTTCACTTTCAAGCAAGACACTGGAAATGCCTGAGCCACTGACTAGGGGAATGAACCCACCTCCCTGAATAGCAGTTTACCTGCTTGATCTTGTTTCAAGACGTAGGAATTTCTGTGGGAAATTCTGTGCAAGGAATTTCTGCTTTTCTCAGGAGGAAGAATGGTGTAAAAAATCGCCAGCTCTAGAGCTCAGGTGTCTCAGGTGTCAGTCTCTGCCTCTGAATAGGAACTGAAAAGGAGTGGGAAATGGAGCTTTGGAGAGAAAAGGGCGCTCATTCCCTTTGCTTTGTTTTGTTTATTTCCAGGTTGGTTTCTGCTTTTGCATTTTGTTTAGTTAGTCATTCACACGGCTCTATAGCAACGTGACCAAATGGCAACCAAGCAGAGACCTGTTCTAATTTATCCTCAAATTTAAAGATGCAAAGCAAAAGCAATGAATTGCGAGGTACAGTCAGCGCCACTAAACACTGCTCGGAACAATGAATGATTAAAATTAATCCCCTCCTTACTTTGTTCTAGACAGTCTCCACAACAACTCATTGGAAGTACTTACTTGTTGTGGGAGCACACTTGCTCTACAGGAGATCATTTAGCGAGTTTGTTTGTTGTGAGTAATTCCTGACTGTATTCTCTTGCCAGACGTGCTGTCAGGCAACAGAAGGTGGGAATAAAATGCTGCACGAAGAATGTTTTCTTCACTTTTTTCCAAACTCCTAACCTTGGAAGGCAGTTGTTGCAGAGGTGCAGACATACTCAGCATCCCCTTGCTGCTTTAATTATTTCATTGTTTTGTCTTGATTACAGTTTGAGGGCTCTGCCGTGGCAGATTTTATTTCATTAAGTCAGGTTAATCCAGTCCACAGCCTCTCAGAGACTAAGAATCACAGAATCACAGGATGTTAGGGATGGGAAGGGACCTCAAAAGTTCCTGCCAGAGCAGGATCCCCTAGATGCAGTTTCACAGGAACAGTCCATGCAGATTTCAAATGTCTCTAGAGAAGGAGACTCCACAACCTCCCTGGGCAGCTCCTGCCAGTGCTCTGTTACCCTCACCGTGAAAAAGTCTCTTATCTTGATGTGGAACCTCTTCTGTTCCAGCTGACACCTGTTACCCCTTGTCCTGTCATTGGGTTCCACTGAGCAGAGCCTGGCTCCTTCCTCCTGACACCCACCCTTTCCATACTGATGGACATGAATGAGGTCACTCCTCCGTCTCCTTTTTTCCAAGCTCAAGAGACCCAGCTCCCTCAGCCTTTCCTCATCAGGAAGGTGCTCCCCACCCTTCATCATCCCTGTGGCTCTGCGCTGGACTAACCTCAAGCAGTTCTGTGTCCTTCTGGAAGTGAGAGGCCCAGAACTGGACACAGCTAGTTGCATGTTAGAGATCTAGAATTAGGAGCCCAACTCCTTATAATTACAACGAATATTTAGGATCAACCCCAGTGTCCTCACACGAGTGAGGAGAGCAGGCAGGATAGCAGGACAGCACCCCTTGGGTTTATTGTTGTTCCTGTGGAGCTGCCTCCCTGAACAAAGCATTAATAAAGAAATTCTTTCATAAGAGATACTCCGCCCGGGATGTTTCAGAGCACAAGTGTTCTATTGTGTCTAGTTTGTGGAGGAGATATTATTATTATTTACTGCTGATACTGTGCCACCGGCATGCTCAGTGGTTAGTAAACACTTCTGAAATCAGGCCCGTGCAGCCCTGGAGCACTAATATGCTAAAGAAGCCTAAATAGAAGCAAAAATGGCAGGGAAGGATGTGATTTACAAAACCTTTAGTGGGTTTGGTGAACAGTTACTGTCATAAATAATCGGTATTCCCTTTGTTCGAGTGGGGGTACTGTAACCGAAGGCAATTAGTTAAGTTGCTTATCAGGTTTTTTCCTCATTGCTGTATTTTAATGATCCTGCCTTGTGGTGAGGCCTGGAGCCAAGGACTTCATGTGAGCAGAGGAGGAGTGGGTAGAAAGAGCCAGGGGCAGGTGGGCACGGCCTGTGCCATCTTCTGGTTTGTATTTTAGCTCTGTGCATCTGGCTAACAAACCCAAGGCCTGTGGTGTACCTCCAGTTCTACATCTACGGCCCTGCTGCCGTCTCTGAAAGGAGGGGGTTGGAAGAGACCTCTGGAGATCATCCAGTTCAGTCTCACTGGTCTTTTCATAGTGAAATCATTTCACTGATGGTGAAAGGTCACTTCCTCTGAACCTTGGCACTTCTTTGTGTTTGAGAACGGGAGGGTTTCCACAGCGTGTGGTGGCAGAAAGAGACCCAGAAGCACCTTTGGAGGTGTGCTGTGTTTGGAAGAGCCTGTCTGGTAGTGCACTGGAGCTGTTTCTTTACATTACTGGGGCTACAGAGGCTCCCCATGGGCTGGCTGGGCAGGATCTGTCCCACTGTCCCACCACCCCAACAAGACAGTCAGGACAGCCCAGCCTGATCACCATGGTGGCCCAGCCCAGGCCACACTGTGGGTCTGAATCAGGGCCAGGCTGAGGTCCAGTGAGAATAACCAGGTCCACCACAACCTGCTGATCACAGGGTAGGGCCATGGTGGTGATGCAGAGCCAAGGTGATGGTGGCTACCAGGGTTAGCCATGGCCTTGGGATGGCTGGGCAGGTCAGAGGTGGGGTGTTTGGGCTGATGCCAGGTTGGAAGAAGTGCATGGAGTTCAAGGCCAAGATCAGTGGCTGCACACAGACAGAGCTGTGATGTTTCTGGAGCTCTAACTGGTGCAAGACCAAGTGGGAAGTCACTGCTTAAAAGCAGCTCCCAAGGGAAGGAAGAGTGGCCCTTGCTGAGGGCTGCCATGAAGACAGCTTCCTCCAGGGCTAGCAGCTCTGCTCTGAGTCTGGGCAGCCAAACCTGTGGGAGCAGAAAGGCCACACTCATGCTCGTTGAAATGCAGGCATCTGCCTTTTCTGACCAAAGTTTTGCAATTTTAAGTGACAAAATACCATAAAAATGCAAATCATAGTGGTTGTTATTGCTGTTGCCCACTTGTTGATGTCACTAGGCCTACCAGAAAGAAATGCTTGTGGAAACTGGTGGGATTTAAGCCAAGGCTTCCAGTTAAGCCCATGGGTAGACATTTTCTAAGACCAAGCTTAATGGCAGATGTAGAGTTAATTGAGCTTTGTCTATAGGGATGAACTGACCAGGCTTCAGGAATAAGTAGGTCAGGCTCAGCAGTACAAGCTAGTGCTAAGTACTGAGCAGAGAGTTGATAGGGAGAGTTATTCTGGAACAGCTAATGCTGAACTGTCCAATTTTGTCTGGTTTTCTATGGAGTTGTGACCCTGTGAAGGACTCGTACTCCACTTAGGAAGTCACTATCACAGTATCAAGGTAATGATGAGGCTGGAAAAGACCTTAAAGATCATCCAGTCCAACCTAAATCCAACTAAACCAAGTAAAGCTAACATCTAACATCTAGATCATGCCACTCGGTACTTCATCCAGACTAACCTTGAACACCTCCAGTCTGTGCGTGTCTCAGATTTGATCTTTCCAGTAGCAATGCCTCGATGTTCTCAACTCCCTCTGTCACCTCCACAATTCAACTGCAGAAGTTAAAATAGTAATTGAGATTTGTGGAAATTGGAAATAGCCATCAAGTGGAGGAAGACAGCAAGTGCTACTGAGCACGTATAGTTATGGAGATGCATGGAGAAAAGAGCCATCTGAAATGCTGAAAGAAACACGAGCAAAGCATGGTCACTCTCACTTTAGCTCAGTGTTCTCACATGTGTCTGTTAGAAGCTTTTCGTAATGCCAGTGGCACGTGCGGTGGAGTCACTGGGCAAGGTAATGCCAGTGAAGTGAAGTCTAACAGCCCTGTCTGGCCTTGCTGTGAGGAAAGGAAGGAGTGTGGGTCTGCAAGGAGCAGCTTTGTTTACCCATGCAAGGGGTTTGGAACTGGATCATCTTTTAAGTCATAGAATCATAGAATGGCCTGGGTTGGAAAGGACCTCCAAAGGTCATCTAGTCCAGCTCCCCTGCAGTGAGCAGGGACATCCTCAACTCAGAGCCTTGTCCAACCTCACCTTGAGTATCTCCAGGGACTTCAGCTAGTCCTTCACACTCAAGGCACGCCATTGTTCTGTGACCCCAATAGTCTTTCCAGGTGCTGACAGCTTTTACACAGTGTCCCAACACCTCTATGTGTTTGTACATGTTTCAGAAATACTACACTGGCTATGGGAGGAAGGCCAACACGTGTGGCGCAGGAACATGTCTGGTTCACGTCCAGACTGGCTGGGTATCTTGCCTGGTGCTGGCACAGCTGTGCTCCAGGTGTTTTCAGGTTACGTGTGTCTCGTAATCCTGTCTGACACTGCAGCACATGCTTCCCATGGTGAAACCCAGGTTATTGGACTCTTGCTGGCTTTTGGCTCTTTGGATTCTTTGATCCTTCCAGACAAGCAGCGCTTGCACCTCCTGCAGACGTGGCTCTTGGAGAGAACTGGCTAGTGGCCGAGAGGGCTGTATGTCAGGACTTGAGCTGGCATTCTTCAGTTTGTGTCGGATACTGTTCGGACAGTATTTGAAAACTGGTGTGTGTCTGTCTCCCTTTCTTCCTTCAAGTCTGTGTTTTGTGAGTGCAAACTGATTTTAACCCCCTTTTAAAGTACTTCTGTGCTCTGATTCTGGTTTTTGAACGAAGAGGAGTTTGGCCCAGGGGAGTTTTGAGCTTTAGACACAAAGACCCTACTTTCTTCTGTTACATAAGTTTAACACAGGGCTACCCAGACCAAGTAGTGACCTCAGACGGACTTTTTTTCTGTACCTGCTTTGAGTGGAAAAATCAGTTAATTCCCTGCTGTTGACAGTCTGAAAAGTTTGACAACTTGCATATTCGCCTGAGAAATGCATTACAGCAAGCCGGGAAAAACCAGGGCTCTTTCCCGAGGATTTATGTATCTTCATGTTCATCTGAAATGTAATTTTAATCCATCTTTGCATCTGGATTATCGTGTTAACACTGTTCATTGTAATAAGCTGTATTTCAATGCTTGTGTTTTAAACACCTACTAGAAACTGTGTTCTTCTCACTGGTCTTACCTCAGAAATCATAGAATTGTGGAGTGGTTTAGCTTGGAAGGGACCTGAAAAAGGAAGGAACCTTAAAGATCATCTAGATCCAACATCCCTGCCTAGGGCAGGGACACCTCTCACTAGACCAGGTTGCCCAGAGCCCCATCCAACCTGTTCACTTGCAGGAAAGGGACATATGAATAGTTCTGTGTACCAGTCCCATATTGACTGTCACCAGTCACATAAAACCTACAAAACAAGAGCTGAAATGGTGATGATGATAAATGATGCGAAGTGCAGTCTGTATATACCGCATTGCACAGAATTTTCACCCGGTTTAATTTGTGTTTGGAATAATGAAAGAACTACAATAGTTTTGGATTTCTAGGTGCAGGGACAAGAGTGCACAGAGCTGCAGGCAAGCGAGCAGCAGCAGCCAGGCTGAGGTGCTCTACAGGCTGTGTCTTTTTGCATTACAGGTTTCTGTGTTTTTAAATACATAGTTATATGCATATAAATATTTATATATCTATATAAAAATTATATACATATAAATATTGGCTTTTAAAGTGTTATTATTACATTTTTGTCTGGAGACATTTAAAACCTGCCTGGATGTGTTCCAGTGCAATCCTTCCTGCTCTAGCAGGGTTGGACTAGTTGTTCTTCTGAGGTCCCTTCCAACCCCTATGATTCTGCGATTCTATTTCTAGTGAGGGTTTGTTAAGTATACAAGCATGTAATATATATGTCTATGTAAGCATTGTATTTCCAGATGAAAAGCATCCATTGTGTTCAATTTAGAGCTTACATTCATTAATTGCTTTCATTAAATGCTTTCCTTAGTTTAAAGCAATGTAAATGAGGCTTTTGTAGTGTTACAGTAGTAACACATAACCTGTGTGCAGGTACTCTGCTGATTACCAGAACTGTTAACTCGGTGCTGTGGAGACTCTGCAAACTGTGACAACCTAAGAGCTCCAAGCTTAGCTCTGTACAAATAGGTCTAAGCCCTCCTGGAGCCTCTCGGTTTCAGAGCTCTGCTCAGATGCATGGGCTAGCATACACAAACCTGCTTGCAGAGATGTGAGGCCTTGGTCTTAATTTGAAAACAGTTCAGAGTTCTTACCAGGCCTGTGTCCGGTTTCTTGTTGTTTCTCCTTACACTGTTACTTAGGAAAGGTTTTGCATCGAGGAAGTCATGAAATAACAGGAAGAGCATCTGCACTGTTTGCAAGGCAGTGAAGTGTGTATGGCTGAGCTGTGAATTACCTGCATACGTGGCTGGCTCTGCATGCTATCAATATTTAGAAAAGGTCTCACAACCAGCTCTAGTTCTGCCCTGGAAGAGTAAACACTTGTGCTGTTAATCATTAGCTTCAGATTTACTGAGACACTTCATACAGCCTGAGTGCCAGCTGTCCAGCCCACCCTGTGGCACGCACAGTACACATCTGGATTTCCACACAAGATTTCCGAGACATAAACTCCAGACCCCATAACTTAACTGCTGTCCTGTGATGGTTTTGGATTGAGACTGCATCTATCCCTTCAAACAAATCCGAATCTCCATATGGATAATGGTATGCGTTGCACCTATTAGCATGTATTAATGCTAATGGACATTCCTATTAATGAAGTCATCTCGTTAGAGATATTAATTACTACCATTCAGAAGCTATGTGACACACTTTACAAATGATAGGTAGCCTTCCTTTCCATTGCACCATAGATTTGTTTTATCATTACCATGTGATGTTAGGAGGTAGGTTGTGCATATTGATGGCAGAGTACAGTAACACCCGTTGGGTTTCTTTTGACCTGTTATTTGCAGCCTCAGTGGAGAGGTTGTAAATCATCTGAACCACATTCTCAGAGCAGAGCTTTGCCCTGCTTTGCACTCACTGCAGAGGAAACATCGGTCAGCCTGAGCTGGAGAGTCACTGACAGCAGTGACATCACTCATGGCATTTCACCCCGTTCACTTCTGTTGACCAGCTGCCCGGAGGACTGAACGCTTTCCGGTTCTAATTGTGTGTAAACTCAATTAAAATCACAAACCTAGAGCCTTTTCTGTTTGTTCCAGCAGGGCCGAAATAATGTCTCCATCTCTACGCAGGGTAGCTGCTGAAGAAATAGCTTCATTCTAACAGTAATGTTTTGAGGTATCGGCATAACTTGAGATGGCTGGTTCTTCATCTTCAGCAGCCCCATCTCAGTTTTCAGTGCTCTGTGCTTTAAAAACTTCACTTCAGGAAGATGGTAATTGAACTTCTGAGTTTTAAGAGAGCTTCTGAGTCCTGAGCTGCCAGAGCAGTACGAGAATGAGCCTCGATCTTGCCCTTGCAACACTTCTCAGTTTTCTGTTTCAGAGGAAAGTGCCCATCCGTGCCCTTGCCCAGGGGACAGTCAAAAGCTTCAAGGGGATGTAGTCTTGGACTTAGTGAAAGAAAACAACTAGAATAAGTCCCCTACAGTGCATTTCATGCAGTTCAATGTGGGAAGTTACTGCTTTATGAAAAACAGAAGCAGTTGTAGCCACTGTAGCAATGGTGCTCCAGTTAAAACAAATTCAGACACCATGAGTCATGGAGTGAATAAGTATTGAAGGCAAGGTGTTCTGTGGATACTGATAGTCTCCTGTCCTTGTGGATTGTGTGTAATGAGTGTACACATTGCCATTAGGCTGAATACAGGCTGCATTAGGTTATCTCAGAGCAGATGAACAGCTTGAATTTAAAATGAAACACCTGCTGAATGTGGGCATCTGCCTGTAACTCTCATTCCCTGGCACACATGACAGGACTTAATGTGTGGATCTGCTGTCAGAGAACTGCTCTGACAACACTAGAGAATAATAATAAAACTAGAGATATTAATTGTCTTTTCACTTTCTCCCCACTTCCATCTCCTGGTTTTGCACATTTCTGCAATCTAAATCCTTTGGGATAATTGTGAGCTGGCAGCTTGATGCACCTTGAAAGTGGGGCTGAAAACCCATCCCGTACTCTCCAGTGCTGGATTCTGAAGCTTAGATCCTTTTTAGCACTTTCAGTTACTCCTTCCCATCCAGGCTGTCACCACTAGGTGACTCTCCAGCAGCTGGACCTGTTGCCAGCTGAGGACAGTGAAAGTCCTTTCATACATACATAGGTGTCTGGGTCATGATCAGAAGCACTGAACCTCCATGCTCTTTGCTCCTTGCTGTGGCACGTCCTCTGTGCCTGTACACTGCTTTAGTTTTACTGGTGCTGGGACAAATGCATCTTCTGAGGGCAACTTTGTGGATATTCTAACAGTACACAACAACAGACATGCCAGCAGCAGCTGTAACAATGAAAAGGATGAAGGCTCCGATAGAAAACGAGTGTTTGAAGGAAAAGAAAGGTGTATGTGAGTGGTTGATTAGCAGCTTAGGTTCAAGCATTATTGCCAGCACAACATTTTGTTCCTCAAGGTAGAGGAGGCCTTGATTTTTCAGAGAATTGCTGCAGAAATGCTTGAACTTAGATACAAAAGCTGAAGAAAAAATAAGTTGATGTTCAATCATATCTTACGTTGTCTCGTATGATGTGCAGCTAAAACAAGGGAGTCAGCTTTCTTGTCTGATTGGCCTACTTCTGCATCATGTTTTCCATGTAATAACGAAGCGGACTCGTTGAGTGACGTGAACCAAAGAGAAAACAGTGAGAAAGTCATAAACACAAGTTTGCTTTAATGTGAGTAACAATATACCAGCTGCTAAGAATGAAGGCTGCCTTAAAGAACAGACCTACTGTATGTCTGGTGTGCTAGTAAAGAGTATCTTGGCTCTGTGTATCGTTGTTTTAATTCCTGGAAGGTTTAACCTGCCACAGAAGTGCTTTCTCTGAGCCTCGCTACAAAGACCTGGAGGCGTGTGGGTAGAGATGGATGGATTCTGCCTGAGGGACTCACCCTGGTGAGGGCAATAAGGCTGCACCTTGAGTACTGGGGGCAGTTCTGAGCACCACAGTATAGGAAGGATATTGAGGTGCGGGAGAGGGGGCACAGAAGGACTACTGGTCTGGTTAGGGCTCTGTAGAGCCAGTCTGGTGAGGAAAGGATAAGGGACCTGGGGCTATTCAGCCTGGATAAGAGTCTGAGAGGAGACCTCACTGATGTCTGCAACTACCTAAAAGGAGGTTGGAGTAGGGTGGGGGTTGGCCTCTTCTCCCTAGGGACTAGTGATAAGACCAGAGAAAATAGGGTCAAGTTGTGCCAGGGGAGGTTCAGATTGGATTTTGGGAAAAACTGCTTCCCACAAAGAGTGAGGAGGCCTTGGAACAAGGCTGGCTGAGGAGGGGTGGAGGCACTGTCCCTGGAGGGGTTCAACAAATGGGCAGCCAGGGTGTTTCAGGAGATGGGTTAGTGATTGGAGGCTGTAGGGTGGGTGGTTGGACTTGATTATCTTGAAGGTCTTTTCCAACCTTGATGATTCTATGATTCCTCTGGCACCTTAGACACCAGAATGTGGTTGTTACTGCTTATTATATGTCTAGATGACTTGGTGGCTAGTGTTTTCAGAGTACTTTGGCTGTGGTAGGCTTTGCCATTGTCAGTAGTACTTCTGTTTCTTATATTAGACAACAATCCCAAGTCTCTAACTTATTTCTATGAAATTAAAATGACCTCTAAGTAAGAAAATATTCTTGCATATGGATAGTAGAGCTGCCTGTGGTTGTGGTAACAGCCAGAGTTTTCTAGAAATTAGAAATAGGAGTGAAAGAGATGCACATGTCACCAGTGCAGTGATAGTGTGCAATTCAGAGTGACGGTGTCAGGTGAAGAGAAAAACAACAGGAAAGAGCTGTTTGGTTGGGCACAGGTTTTTAACATCTCCAACCTTTTCTCACTGACAAAGTAAGGGGTATAAACAGAGTAAAGTTTTAGGTTTGAGCTGGGTTTAGGTAGCTGTTCTTACAAACTATCTGTCCTGCTATAGTTTTTATGCAGTGCTTTCACTGCTGCACTCCTTTCCCCCTTGTCTTCTGAAGACATTAAGAGCTTTGATCCAATAAGTAAATACGAGTCTGCTTATCCTTCACCTGGTGCAGTTCCTCGTGTTTGGTGGTTGCTGTGTGAGGTGTGTGGTAGCAGTCTTTTAGGGCCAAATCCTGTCTCTGCTGGAATGCAGAGGAATCACAGTTTCTGCTTTGGCAAAAGTGGGATTGAGTCCTCAGTCCTCTGCAGACAGCAGAGATGCCCCCAAATGTCCTGTTTGGCAACCCAGTTTCTGCTACTGGACGCATCTGTCTTCTGCTTTGTATTCAGGATGAAGATGGTGCAGAAAATGCCTTTCCTCTTACAGTAGCAATTAAAGCTCCTTATTATCCTGGCAGGAAGTGGTGGGGGGGAGGCTACAGCTCGTTCCACAGTATTTATGATAACCCACATGAAAGTTTAGTACAGACAAACATTTGGCTTGACTTTTCCCTGGAGAAGTCTGTATAAGAAACACTGAGACATCCTTGTGCCAACGAGGAAGAGATGTTTTTAAAAACAGTGCAAAAGAAATTGCTCCCGAGTGATTCATTAGTTTAGATGCTGTGTAGGATAATAGATGGGAAAAGGTAACAAGGTGTAGCCTGTGAGGTCATTTGGGATTGCTGCCTGCTCTGGTTTGTGGAGCAGTCCTGTGTAGGTTATTCTGGGCATGCAGCTGCCTGCAGCAGCTTACAGGTCTTTTTCCTAGTCACAGTGATGTTGTCTCCTCTCAAAACGGAGTGGCTCAAAGTGTCCAAGTGTAAGAGAAATGAGGAGGAACAACAAATGGAGCAGACAGGCAAACTGGATTAGTACATTTGGTTTAGAGGCACCGGGCGTTTTGACACTCCTACAGAGCAGTGTCTCAATATGTAATTTGCAATCCAAGTAACAATAGCACTGCCTCAAAGGCAAGTTCATCGCAGTCCTGACTGCAGATACCATCTTCTGCTGTAATTGTTTCTCCAGATGAGCTCTCCTTCTAGTGCACAACTGTTGTTCATTAGTGTCGTGAGGGGGCATGTAGACTTGACAGAGCAGGTATATAGGGAAATGATGTGGTTTGGCGGCGAGTCGTCACAGATGAGAAAAGTTTAATACTCACGCAATGTTGTAATTACACAGTGTGTGTCATAGCAATGTGAGTCGGTTCTCTCACATGGGGTTCGATACATGGGCCTGCCTGTGTGTGTAAATAGAGAAACACACATTCACAGAATGGTGGGGTTGGAAGGGACCTCTGAGGGTGATCTAGTCCAGCCCTTCTGCTAGAGCAGGATCCCCTAGGATCACACCAGATACAAATACTCACAGGCAATTTAAAGGCTTTGTAGTATGACCACACCATTCAGAAGCAGCACACTCACAGATAAGGACTACAGATAACGCCAGTAAAGACTTTACAGTGTTCAAATACTAATGGCAGTGTTGGCGTGGGTGTTTTAAGACCTTCAGTGACTGTGTGTGCACAGGGTACCTGATGTCACTGTCACTGCAGCTGGGGGGGGTTGCAATTTTTCCATCTCCCTTGCTCAGATATAAGTTAAATAGATGCCGGTGCAGAGACCCTGTGACCCCCCCAGCCCTCTTGCAGCGACTCGGTGACCTGTGCCGGGGACAAGCACAGCGGTGGCGGCAGCCTGGGTGCAGTCCCCGCCGCGGCCGCTGGGCGGAGCCGTTACCCCCTCCCGGGCCGGACCTGGAGCCGCCCGCAGGCCGCGGCGCTCAGAGTTCGGGGACAGAGCCCGGTCAGTGCCGGGGGACACGGTCCGTGCTCTGCGGTCCCTGCTGAGGGCCTGTGCTGCGGGCAGCCGCTCCCAAAACACCCTCCGTCCGGCCCTGTGAGCACTCGTTCCTCCCGGAGTCTCGGATGCCCAGCCCGCGGGACGGGGGTCCCGGCGCTGGGCAGGCGCTGCCGGGCGCTTCTCCAGGCCAGCGGGGCCGCGGGGCAGCAGTACCTGTGTGAGAACTTCTTTCAAACCGTGTGGTCTTCTTCAAGGGAAATCCTTGTCAAAAATACACCTCGCCTGCCCTCCTGGTGCCACCAGATGAGCAGTGAGGTGCTGGGATGGCCAATGGAGTCAATTCCAGGTGGAAATAGTGAACTTTGCAGTCCGTGTGTTCAACTGGATGTTCATTCTGTGCTGTAATGTAGGCTCAGGCAGCGAGAGGCTTTATTTAAATTGCCTGTGATAATTTTGTGTCATCTGAGAGCATCTGGATTCCTAGACATGGGGTTTAACACTGGTGAAGGAGCAGGGTCTGCCTGGCAGCCTCACTCAGACGTAGGTGCCACATCTCCAGGCGTTGCACAAGGTCTTCTGCTGCCATCAGAATCAGCTGGGCTGTGGGTTTGCCGCACTTGTGGGTTTACATCTGCACTTCAGGCACTTGTGTAATGTAACTGGAAAACTAGTAGTTTTGCATGTGCATTGCACAGTCCTGTCTCCTTTGCAGCTGTACCTCGTTCTTTCATGTCCAGATAAGCAATCCATCCCTGTGATCTCTTCATCTAAAACCTGAATTTGCTACTAAACTACTTCAGTTGCAGCCACATGTCTTTCGCCTTTTCAGGCTTCGCCTCTGCGTGGCAGAACATTCATATTCATTATTAGTTGCTTCCATAGCTATTGAGCACAGGACGAATCACTATGCAGCAAGGAAAGAGGAAAATGAACATGTTGCATGAATGCCTATGAGCTGAGCTCACAATTTATTACTCTCTTTTACATAGAAACTGTGTGGTGCGTCAGGGCCTTTGTGAGCTTCCTCTTGAAAATCAGAATATTGTTACTGCTTCTGCTTAAATGAGTGAATAAATACTTCAATAATTGCTTTGTTGGAGTAGGATTTATTCTGATTTGATTATTGGTTGAACTTAATCTTACCTTCAATTAGTTTTATAGTGCTTATGTTTTGCAAGGAGGAAGGATGTACTTGTTCAAGGCAGAAGTGCATGAGTTGCATAATACCATCCTTAAAATGGAGAGTTCTGTGTTACTAACACTTCTCCTTGGTTGCTGCATCTTTTGAAAAGTCAGTATATGTAGAAATACAGTGAAAATACTCAAATGAGCAGAGCAGTTTCTAATATATCTTAGTAACGAATTTGGGTTACAAGCATTTATTTTTCCTTTCTAGCAAACTTCGGAAGAGGAAGAAGTCGGAAACAGGGCTGCAGGGAGTGACTGGAGAATGGTTTGAAGAAATACAGAGAAAGAAATTTCAGAATTATGTTGATGTCAATAGAATGCTGAAAACACCACTAGAGCATCAGTTAAAGAAGAGCAAAGCCACCAGTGAGTTGCCTTTTCCCATTTCTTTATCTCTGTGATTATCTTCATCAAATCAGTGTCTTAGAGCATTTCAGAGCAGCTAAGGATTTTCAGAAATTGCATTGAGTTTCTTCTTGTGTCAAAGTTTTCCCAAAAATATACTTCAAAAATTACTTTATTTAAGCAGTTTCTATTAAAAATGCAGCTGGGAGACCCAACAGAAAATCCCTGTTATTCTTACCCCATAGTTAGAAACATAGGGCAGCCCGGGCTAGAAGAAAGTTGAAAGATCTGGTCCAACCTTTCATGGGAAGGGCAGCCTGGATGAGATTATGCAGCACCCAGTCCAGCTGCACCCAGTAAGCCTCCAGTGATGGGGACTCCACCACATCCTGGGAGGTTGTTCCAGTGACCGATAGTTCTCACTGTAAAACATGTCTTTCTTAATCGAGATGAAGGTGCCTAATTATAGTAAACATAGTGGTGGTTTCCCAATGAAAGCAGCAGTGTTTACTTTGGACAAAAACCGGTTCAGTTTTACCTTGTTTACTTAAAGAAGCAGGAGGTACCTAATTGTCGTTTGGAATAAGCAGGTTGGGGTGAGGGAGGTTTGACTGTACCAGTGGAAGACTTCCTGGTAATACTGGGCTAAAGGCATGTGGTGCTGATTACCAGGGAGGGTGACAAAGCCTGGAAAGCTGGGCTGATCAGGAAGCAGCTTCTGGAGATCTCATGTTCAGGATCTGTTGTTCATCCAAGATGAATGTGCACAAGAAACACAGTGTCTCTCTACCAAGTCTGGTGTTTTGTATCGCCCTTTTCCAGACAGTTTGCATACAAAAAATAGCTGCTCTTATTGCCTTCACATTTCTGCACCATTTCTGTTGAGCTCTTCATAGCAACTGGAGCAGTCATGTGTTTCAAAAGAAAAGTGAAGCTCTAAAGATTCACCAGAAACTCCAGACACACAGAAGAGATCTCTGTCTTTCCTGGAGCTTTTTCCCCAACATCCCCTCTATCTACTACTGTCTACTAATTTTTCTCTTTCGGAGATGCTCTAATTGATGTATTAGCTCAGCTGAACTCTGTGTAACTGCTCTCTGGTATTGAACTTTGAAAGCTGCTGTTTCTATTTCAGATCTGAAGAAGGGGTTGTGTGCCTCCGAGGCTTGTCTGGTATTTCCAACTGTAGAAGTTGGTTCTATAGAAGGTACTGCTTCTGCCTGAAAGCCTTGCACTGTCTACATCCCTAGACCATCCTGGCTACCGCAGAGTGCTGTTAGGACTCTCCTGATGTCACCTTCATTGTCAAGTCAAACAATGCCACCAAGAGGTTAGGCTCTGGAAGGGGTAAAGGATGCAGCATTTTGTGATCTGCAGCAGCTGTTGCTGAAGTGAAAGCCATGTACTGCACGCAGGATTTAAACTGCATGACACAACTAGTTCACTTCATTTGGGACTAGGTCATTGGTCCGGTCATCAGATAAGCTGTTTGCAGGCTGTTGTGTTGTTTCAGGCATGTGATGCTGTAACCGGAAAAACTAAAATATGCGGATTCCTGAGTAAAGTTGTGTTTCCTGGGGGTGTTTTTAAAGCAGACCCTGCAGTTCCTTTCCCTAGTCTGTGAGCAATACTCATCCTTTCCTTCCCAACAGCTGCCAGCTGCTCTTACAGGCAGGCTGGGTTCATGTTCCGTTTGAAGAAATTGAATCGTAACCTCAGCAAAGAAACCATTTGTACTGTCTTAAAATACAGTTCAGGTATGGAGTTTGTAGGAGAAAAATTGTGCTCCAGTGGCCATGGAAATCCCATCACAAAAGTTGGATGACACAAAAGACACCTTAGGCTGAGTTACTGTTAGGTAGTTATGCTACAGTCTGCTATTGCATATTCAGAGTTGTCATAGTTCTTACAAAGGTGAAAAGAAAGCGACTAATGATTGTGGGTGCCTCCAATTTCAAATGTCTGCTTTGCCTGTATTTTAAAACAGTTCTGCTTTTCAAGTGGTTGAGTATTGAGAATCTGAAAATCAGTCTCATTTATCTCATGAGCATCACCTAAACCAAATAACAAACACTGCTTGAAACTTATTTGTCTTTCTCTATTGATAAAACTGGATTTTCTTGGCATAAGAGGTAAGCAAAAAAGAAGTTGTTTATGCAGATGTAACTTGTCATGTTTAATCATATGTTTGGCATGAACTTGAAACCAATTCCTTTTCTGTAATATTTTTAGATCATAAAGAACTAAAAATGTCATCCCGCACAAATCCTCAAGCACAAAAGAACACTTCATCCTCCTTCCTGGGGTTCAGGTCACCTTTTGCTTGGCTTTTCTCCTTCAGAAAATCGAGGAAGAACCAAACCCAGAAGCAACCACGGTGAGCTATAATCAACACACACCTCACGTCCAGCTTTAAAAAGATCTAGACTGTGCTTTGCTTAGGAGTCTGTTACAATTATTTTCCAGTCTCTTGCTTTTCACCTTATTGGGATTTTACTTGGTCGTGTAATGAGCCATTATCTGTTCTGCCTCCAAAGAATAAGGACTAAGTGGCAAGTGGTAGGTAAAGTCTGTTGGCTACATCTGCATTGCTTAGGTTTTGCATAAAGGCTGTGAGTGTTTGAAAGCCTCTAGACTTAGCAGCGGCTGCATCCTATTTAGTTCCCTCTTGAGAGGACAAGGTGTAAGGCACATGGGGATCTGGTGCCCTGTGGCTGTGATATAACAGGAAAGAGTGGTTTTCCCAGGCCACGGCAGGCAGTACAGGCCCCAGGCAGCTCTGCTCCATCAGTTCCCACCGTTTGCAGCCCAGAGGCAGCTTAAAGGCAGACCAGCAGCGTTAGCTCCAGCCGGGCAAACAGGGTGGCTCTCCAGAGCTTTTGTCTTTTGTGCTTCACCTCGGCTTTGGTTTCAGCTGGATCTAAACCAAACATGGTCTCATATACAGCACTGGAGCTGCTGATGGCAGAGCATTCACCTCTGTTGGCATCAGCAGGGTCAGAGCTGCAGTTCAGAGAGAACAGGCAGGGGAGGATTGGTTTAGGTTGTCTGTTGTCTCCTAGCTTTTGTCCTGTGTGGTCTCATGTGTCAGCAAGACCCAAGTGAAATGTTGTTGTTTTGTGTGTGTCCTACAGTAGAGTTTGAGTCTGGCAATCATGACTAAAGGTGCTGTGAAAGCTAAGGATGAACCTGCAAGCTCTGTGGCAGAAAGAGCTGGGTTTCACTCAGTTTGTGAGTCTCAGGCTGCTCTTCTGGTCTGTGCCTGGGGCTCGTGGGTGGCATGATGCTGAAACAAGGAACAGCTATAAAACACAATGCCAGGGAACTTGGCCTCTAAAGAAGTTATGATTAGTCTGATCCGTAGGTTTTGCAGCACAGCAGCTTGCTATTGTGCAGTGTTTGTATCAAAGCAGGAGATTTAAGAAGTGGTTGAAGCAGAAGCTGGAGGTTGCCTTTGTGGCTGTTTACTCGTAACACAGCTCTGCAGCACAGAGAAAAGAACTGCAACTGCGACACGTCCCTACTCTTCCTTGTGACATGGTAATACCTCTCATGCTGGGACACACCAATCCGGAACTGTGGAACAAAGGGTCACTAGTATAACTGAGGTCAGATTTCAGGGGTTTATCCTGGTGTGCAGTGAGGCAGCCAAGGCACAGAGTGAAGGCCTCAGGTTTCCTGTAGAGTCTAAGCACTGAAATGATTTCTTAAGACGACAGAAAGATAAACTGTGGCTACTCATTGCATCAGCTCTCTTAAGATGTGTCTGTCTGGCTTTTCCACAGAAAATCCAGCCTATCTCAGGCTCAGATGCCTTTGATTTCTGACGAGTGCAGCTTGAAAAATAAACAAGTCAATCCTGACGTGGAACTGAGCTGATTGCTACATTTTCTAGTCACGCCTCTCTGTCGAAAACTTCCCCCACCCTCTTCTAGGTGTTGCCGTGGCATGCGGTTTGCTTTATGCATAGACAAAGCGCTGAAATAATCTGCCTCTCGCCAGGTAGAGTTATTTTGGAGAGCTAGTTAAACACAATAGCAGCAGCCCTGTAAATCCTGTAAGTAAGCTTACCTGACAGAAGCTCTGAAATAGCTAAATCCTAATGGCTGTTTAGAGGGTCCTTTCTCTACTGGAAAGACGGTTTCATCAGCTGCGTCGGAGTTTTGCTGTGAGAATAAATTATGGATGCTGCAGAGAAGGGAATGCTTGTGTGGAGATACAGAAGATGCTAATAAAAGGTTTGTAACCGTAGTCTGAAGATAGAGAAATGTTTGCTGACTTTTGGTTCAGAGGTGCTTGGTGTACTTGAACTCATCCTCAGTCTTGTCTGAATCTGTCAGTGCAGTTCAGTCAGGAAAAAAAAAGCCGTGTAATTGTGTTTTCAGCACATTGGGGTTACATGTTTGTTGCTTAGCTGCCTTCTTATGCAGAACTGTTGAGGACAGTGTAGAAGAAAACAGATTACACTGACATTAGACAGAGGTGGCCTGGCGAAGGCAGGTGCCTCAGTCAAAATACTAATTCGCAGCAAGTCTGAGTTCACAGATTTGTGTTATCAGTACCAGCAGTGATAGTAGTGAGTAGCGTAGTCATCTTTGACTCTTCCATTTGATTGTCATAAACTTATAAAGGTGTGTCTTCCGTGAAGTTATAAAATATAACTTGGTGTTTTTCACAGTGGCGGGTGTTCTTCTCATGGCAAATATTTGTGAAGCTAACTCAACTCCTTTTCTGTGTAAGAATGATAGATCATGTTTACAGAGATGTGTGCATGTGTGTGCAAAATAACACAATGTCCTTCACCAAAAGAGCAATTGGATTATGTTTTCCTAAATTGAAACAGTATTCCTCTAGAAGCAAGCAAAACTTTGCTTTTGAAGCACTGAAAAGCTTAGGGGACGTCAGAAAAACTAATGAGGGCGTTTGTGAAGCAGCGGGATTGGCACAGGGAGAGAAGATTAAAATGACCTTGTCGGCAGGGAGGAAAACAAAGCAAGAGGCAGTGACCAGTTATTTCTGAAAGAAGTGACAACAAAGACACAGAGGACTTTGGAAGGGTGCCGGAGGGGCAAATGGAAATGTCATTTTTGACTAGACTCTCAGAAGACTTTTCTGAGTAACGTGTCTGGTGCGTGTGGCTTCATCGCCAGCAACAAGTAATGCAACAGAAGCACAGCAGCAAGCAGGCAGAGCTGAAGATTGGCTTTGCACAGTAAATCTGGAGAGCTTCTGACAGAGCTTCTACATGTTTGTTGTGTGCAGCATTAGAATGAAGTAACTCACTAAACCACAGGCTTTTGGTGAACCTGGCTTGCAGGAAATCATTGTACAAATTCTGAAATAGGTTTCATTCTGCATTTGTTGTAGGAGCACTAAAGCATATTCAGTATTAATCTTCATTAAAGGAAGGGCTATGTATGTCACTGAGTCCTGGATCTGTAAACTGCATTCACAGGGAGCAGCTGCCCACTGAATTCGTGGCTGTTCATATCCAGTGCTACAAGAAAACATTAAGAATTTGGGGTTCAGATTGTCTGGCTGGGTCCTAAGCCCACTGAGGTCAACAGGCTTGCTTGCTTTGGTTCCAGTCAGACCCCCCCTTGTCAGAGAGGAATCCTGGTTTTTACAGTTCACAATTACAGAAGCAAAAACAAATTGCACCTTTCAAGTGTTCTTCCCTGCCTGCGAGCACATTGCAAACAAATGACAAAGCACTTGAGGAGGAAAGGCTGGGCCACAAAGAACCTGCCAACAAGCCGGTTTATACTTGCTGCTGAAGCACAATAAAGTCTACCTGAGCACAGGAAGGTTTTAAAAGTGTAAGAACTAGGTCTTTCAAAAAGATGTTGAGACAAACAGGACTGAGTAGGACAGTCTTTCCCTACTTCACTTTCTCTCAAGAATTAACTTCCTGGGAAAAAAACTGTTCCTGAGATAAGAGCGAGCTGTCAGTGAGCACAAGCTGAGCAATTTCTTCAAGGCTTTTGAAGCAACTGGCTTTGCTTGGTCCTAAAATAAGGATCTACAGATTCAAAGAGACTCGGTGAAGTCAAATCCCATTCTTGTTTCTTTATTTTGCTTTGTATTTGTATGTCTGCATGTCACCCTGTAGGGCAGAATATCTTTTGTGTTCAGGGCTTGTTCTGACCTCTGTGTTACTCACAGACACTCTAGTCAGTCCTCTACCAAGCCTTTGCAGTCCTATACAGTTTATGAGCAGATGAGCCTTCTTCCATGTGTTAGAAATCCTTAAATACAGAGTCCCAAAGTCCACACCAAAAACACTCTGCTGCCTGTCACAGTCTCTGAGCAAGGTGAGCCCGAAGAGAAAAACCATAGAATGGCAGTTGCAAAACAGATTTACGAGTTGGCTGTTTGTAGTACCTGCTAAATTATTGTTGTTTGGAAAAGGAAGTAATACCATCTTATCGCAGTGCTGGAGTGCAGTAATTACTTCATGGCTGTTGCAGACACTGAGATATCAGTAGGCTGAGTTCATCCTTGTCTGTGCAGCTATGACATTTGCAAGCTGACACGGCCAGTCTTAAAGGAACTTCTAAAGAATCACAGAATCATTAATATCTTCAAAGATCATCAAATCCAATCTTCAACCCAACCCCACCATGCCCACTAAACCATGTTTCCTACTGCAAGATCTACACGGTGTTTGAACACCTCCAGGTGCCTCCACCACTGCCCTGGGCAGCCTGTTCCAATCCTTCACCGCTTTGTCAGTGAGGAAGTTTTTCCTAGTGTCCAGTCTAAACCTCCCGTGCATAACTTGAGGCCATTTCCCATTGTCCTATCACTAGTGACTTGGGAGAAGAAACTGACCCCCACCTCTCTACACCCTCCTCTCAGGTAGTTGCAAAGAGCAATAAGGTCTCTCCTCAACTTCCTTTCCAGCAGATGGGTCAATCCAAGTTCCCACAGTCACTCCTCTTAAGACCTGTCCTCCAGGCCCTTCTCTAGCCTTGCTGTCCTTCTTTGGACACTTTACAGCACCTCACCAGCCTTCTTGTATTGAGATGCCCAAAACTGAACCAGATATTCAAGGTGATTTCTTTTGTTAGCAGCATTTTTTGTGGGGCAAGCTGGATTTTTCCTAGAGAAGTCTTTCTTTCAGGTACTTCTCAACAGTTATTAAAGAGAAACTGCTGGATAATTACTGCCTGATAAAATTCCATCCTCTTCTTTTCAAAGCCAACATTTTAATTCTTCTTGCTGCAGATATGACGGTTCTGCTAGCCCAGCTTCGAAAGTGGAGGAAATGGCAACGGTAAGTGCCTGATCAACTGACTGCCTGCAGCGTCTGAGCCACAGATTTCTCCAGAGTCAGTCCCTTTGTTTTGCTGTTGGTGTAACTCCTGTTGAAACAGTACACTTGCAGTTCTTGTTTAGAACACCAACTAAACTGTCTGCATTGTTACTCTATTGAATGCAGTAGGTTGCTCCATGAACCATGGAAATCCAGAGCTCTCTTAGCTAATCCCTGGGTCCAGCTTTGCTTAGGTTCAGTTCTCTCTTAATGACCAAGTAATTGCTCAGCTAATTTCCTCAGCCAAAACCCTCTGCCTGTTTTGGCAACTGTAGCCAAGTGGCAAATAGGTCCAAACTGACATTGAATCAATAATCTGGTGCATTTACTTTGTTTCTGAGGGTGAAAATGAGTATCTAACTGGCAGGTGGTAGGCTAGAGCCTCTCCTGCAGCAGTTCCGCCTGCAGAATTACAGTGTCAATATAAATGTTGGCAGTAGGAAATGATTTTTTGGCTGCATGTGCCATTTTCTAAGTATGAGTTCAGTTTGAGGATGAAACAACAGATTTATTTCTGATGTAATGCAAGTGCACGCTGTTGAAATAAACAGATTTCCTCCGAGGATTATATTTTAATTACTTTATTGCTCTGTATTACCAACATGTCTTTCCTCCCCTTCAGTTGTGTGGTATAACCACGGAGGGGACTCGGATGGTTTACACTATGTAATCAAATCGACAGAGGAGGTAATTTGGCCACCTCCCTACACTCGTATTTCAAAAATAAAGGGGTAATCTATATTAATGTATCACTGAACAAAGATCTTATCAGAGAATCCTGCCTGTTATAGACTATTACAGCTGGAACAGCAAAATATTACAACAGTCAAGAATTAAAGAGGAGTAAGTACTTTAATTTGAAAAGAGGACAAAGAGGCTCAGTAAAAGTAAATCAGCAACTAAGCGGTTGTCTGCACTTCTGCCATCTGAGACTGAGCTGAGATAAATGAGGATGGGGTAGGAACCTCTCCAGCTTCATATGTAAGCTGAATTCTGATGGGGAATAGGATGATATTTTCCCCACTGAGAATTCATCACACTCTGCTGTCTTGCAATATGAAAATTAGCTGTGGTGTTACATTGGGAAGTTGGTGTGTGAGGTGTAAAGTGATCAAGGAAGAAGTGATTAGAAAAAACTAAATAAAGAGATATAATGTAATAATAGTACATATTATATATTCAATTTATGGAAAGAAGTAAGATATGTCCCTTATTACAAGGCTATTATAACTCCTGTATCCAAAACATGCTGCAGTATGAGGTCCTTATTTCACACAAGTCTGAAATGCCTGCAACTTTACAGTGCTTAGGTGTATGTTTTAACAATACAGTATCTAGTGGAGCCACAAAAGTTTACTGACCTCAGGGACTTGTGGCATGCCTGGTGATGTGACATGTGAAACATGATTTGAACCCACCTGGAGAACTAAAACCATGTTGCTTTGTGGTCTTTAACAGGCTGAAGTATGTAATTCCCCAATGCCAGCTGAAACAAAGGATCATTCTTTTGATGCGAACCAAAATGAAATGATGGAGAAGAGCACAGAGGAATGGAGTGAACAGCTGGAGAAGGAGTTTTTCAGTGGTAAGTGTGTCCTTACTGTGTTCTGATATCATTGTTACTAGACGTGACTATGATGGCTGGTCTCAAAGAATTGCCTGCAAAAGCGTGGGCTGGGGACATATGGCTCCTTACTCTATAGCACTGTGGCTAATTTTGCTCGCTTTGCCTGACAGCTTTGTCTTTGTCTTCTCTGACATTAACTTCAGGATATGTCACTGGTCACGCTTAGAGTGCATTTCATCTCATAGTTCAGAAGAATGACACCTTACCAGTGTATATTTCTCTCTGCTGATTCTGCCAGACTCCTTTAGATGCAGACCAGTTGTGTGAGAAAATTTTCACCCCAGTGTCCTGCATGCGTGATTTTGATCCTGATGAATTAGTGGGCATGGTTTTATGAATAGTAAAGCCTCACACTACAGAAGGAAGAGGTGCTGTGGCATTGAGTTCACCAGTTGGAAGTTGCTGATTGTTTATTTTTAACTCACTGCTGCGAAGCGAGGCAAGGTCAGACCTGGCCTGTTGGAGTGTTCGTCTTTAGTTTTTCTCAAATCTGTGCAAAAAAATTAGCCATGAATATTATTTCTACCACCCAAAATGACAAGAGACAGCAGATCAAAAGCATGATCAGGAAGCAGTGTGTGATCTGCCAGAGCTGGAAGAGAAGAGCACTGATTGGTGGACAGTGGTTCTTCTGAAACTTGCATGCGTGTCACTGCTTCTGGGTGTCAGTCAGAACTTCACACTTGCCCACTGACAGACTAAAACTGGACAGGGCTTGATCGATGTCCTCCAAACGGAAGACTCAGAAACAACTCATTTCTTCTCTTGTTCAAACTTTCTCACTAGTCTTCTCTCTTTTGGGCCAAAGAGGAAGTCAGATAAATGGACAATGTTAATACCTTTGTAGCACCTTGAATTCCAACTATACACATGTGGTGATGCTTCCTTATTGATACTGCACTGTACTGCATAGATCTGTAATGACTGCTCCGTCAGTGGTTTTTAATGATGTGAGTGAGTTAGGTGGTGCTGTAACAAGCCTTTTGTGTTACGTCTTAGGTGTGCTCTTTTCAAACTACAGGTGGTGAAGGCATAATTAGTTTTGCCAATAAAAATGCTCTAAATATATTGCTGATGCTTACTCTTACAGCTGAATATCTTGGTTCACTGAGCTGTATAGTGTTTAAGACCAGTTCAGGAGACGTGTCAGCTTGGTTGCTAGAATGAACTGCAGGTTCCTAACCATCACTCCTTTTGTCTAGAAGTGCCATTTTCAGAGCCCATTTTCAAGTCATGAGCTGCAGTGTAGTGGAGAACTGAATGAAATAAGCAGTGGACATGCCAGACTACTGAATATCCTCATCTGTCAGTTTGCAGATTCTGTGTTGTCTTACATCATGACTGTTCCTTGTGAACACACAAGAAGGTTTCTGTTTGCCTAGTGAATTCTTTTCTGGGATTTTTTGCTTACCAACTATGTTTGGAATGTTTACACACACACACACATATCTAGTGTGTGAGTAACAACACATTGGCTTGCTTTTCTTTTAGGCAGCATAAAGACTGGTATTAACATAAAGGGCTGTTTTCAGATCAGTCATGGAGCAATGCATTTTTTTCTGTGTGACCATAATGAGTGACCACTGAAAGGTCCTGTGGAGGAAGATTGTTGGTTTGGGAAGGATTTTCAATGCTGAGAAGCTGACTTCTTTCAAAACCAGTTCTGAATATGAGTGTAGTACCTGAAATTTCAAAATATCAATAATCAGATGATTATTAAAGAAACCAAACCCAAGTCTCTTTTGTTTTTCTGTACAGTCCTCAGTGATCTGGATGACCAGCTGGCCCAGGAACAAGCCCAAGACCCACTGGACAGGACAGTTTCTACTAGCAGTGCATCGAATGTCCAATACAGTAATGCTTTCTCTACTTCAAAGAGGCAGACTGCTAGTAGGGGGCAACACAGAAATGACTGGAGTGACATGCCCAGCTCGTATTTCTCAGATGGACTGAGAACAGTAAGAGCCAAAGATGAACACAAGATTTTCATCAGACCAAGAAAATTACAGAGTGCATACATAAACTGGCACCAGACAGCCTTTCAAGAAGACTACAGATACGGTGATCTAGTTGATGGAAATCCTCGTCCACTAGGCAGAAGGCTGTCTTCCGTTTCTTTTGGGCGTTCTTCAGAAGGCAGCTTATATCCCCCTTCCGTAACACACAACAGTGGATTTAGGCACAAAACTTGTATCAACAGAGATACCACTGGCAGAAGTTACTCTGTGTGTTCCCTTCGGAGATGTCAATCGTCAATATCTTCTGACCAGCTCTCAGAATCTAGATTACAACATGTGTTGCCAAGAGAGAGCAACAATGGATTTGTACCAAGGTTTGGCCGACAAAACCCCAAGAGAACTCCTCTGTCTTCTATTGTATGGAACAACACACCAGATCCTCCCCCACAAACATCAGCTCAAGAGAAAATGTTTAGAACCCAATCGCTGATGGAGTTTCATGGTACAGACCATGGCAGGTATCCTAGCCCTTCAGAAGAAACCAAGAAATACTCATGTTATCATCCAAAACACCACTACAGAAGATCAGTTTCAAGCAGTAATTGCTTTAGTAGAGTTAGTTGCCCTGACAAAGCTACTTCACCACTGCCCCTTGATAACTGGGAAAATTATCCATTTTACAAATCGGAAAACAATCTCTCCAGACCCTACTGTAGAGATGCTTCGCATGGCAATTTGTATACAAACCAAAAAACTTCTTCGTATGGAAGAAAAGACAGCTATCCTTCTTGGGCTGATATTCCTCAGCACTACGGTGAGGAAGCATTTCTTTTGCCCGATGCCAGTTTTGATGTGATTATGGCTAATTTAAATGACCAGCAGTGGTCGTTTAATAGCAAAAATGCCAAGTTTGGGTCACAGCGCCTGCAGAACAATTTTCACGTGTATTCCCCAGAAAACACGAGTATCAAAAGGATGACCAGAAGTGCCAGTAGAATTTTCTCAGAATTTAGTGACCCTTGGCGAAGCTGTAACTCTTCAGTTTCTTCATCTGGTATCAGAACTGATGATTCAGTTCTTCCTAATTTGAAGGATCAACCAAAATTTCTAGGACTGAACAGGAATTCCGCCACCGTTACCCAAAGAAGTATTAAGGCAGATTTTGCACAACTGGAAAAGGTTAAAGTTATGAAACTGCCAGATGAAGACATGCTGTTACAGTCTGTTTCTCAACAAGCAGACACAAACTACTCTAACAGCCCTGCTTCTGTCATGCTGCAAAGCGATGCATCTCTCTTTAACCCAATGAGATCTAAGAGACCAGCACAGGTCACTGCCCAAGGAGATACTGCAAGGATGTACTCACCAAGTGGTGATAAAGGCACTGTACAAATGAAGGAAAACAATTGCCCACCCAGCAGCGTGTTCAGTCAGCATCCCCGCAGCTTGCCTGCTGGTAAGAGCAGGAAGGACCCTTTTCTTCCAAGCCAGAAAGAATGGGAACATAACCTGCATTACACAGCAAAACGAGACAGCATCACACTACATCATCAGAGTGCTGAAGCCATGAACCAAGCTGCTCCAAAGAGACGGTCCTCGCTGCTGAACACTGCTGCTGCCCCATCCTCTGAGAAGTTAACAAACTGTCAAGGCGTGTTGTCCTGTCCTCCTGGACATTTGTCTAGCTCCTCATTAAGCTCTCTGCAACCACTTCCCCATGCAGAACGTTCAAAGTGTTTAGGATCACTGACTAGCTCTTCGGTAAATTGCACAGTCACCGATTCTCACGCAGAAGGTGGAAAAACAGCTCAAGTGGGCAGAATAGCTGTTAGCAAAGAGATTTCACAGAAGACACTGCAAAATACAAGCACTTTAGTTAGTAAGGACTGTGATGGACAATTCACTACTAGCTCTCCACAAAACGCAAATATTTCTCTGTGTAGCTTTGAGGGAGACCCTAAGACCTCTGAACATAGCTTAAGTTATTTTTGCCTTGAAAAAGAAAGTGGAAAAAGAAGGAATAATTCACCTTGTATTGAACGGCTTCACGAGCAACAGAGACATATCAGTAGCTGCAGCACTACTGACTCTCCCAGGAGAAAGAGCCTCAGGTCTCCTGACCCACTTGTTATTTATTACACTTTGCCTAGAAAATCAGCCAGCGTTGCTGGGAGCATTATGTCAGATACCCCCATCTCTTTACCTAGAGAAAGCAGAACAACCCACGACTGCTTAAGGTGTGAAACTCCACGTAGAGCTGATGCCTTTTTTTCTAGTTCAAGAGATGTATCTTGTTTAGACTCAAAGCAATCCTTTTTAACAAGTAACAAGGAAAATGATTACCCCAGTCCTTTAACTAGAAGTCCTAATGATTCAGTAAGTAGTAGCACATCAGCTGAACTGACCGGCAGATGTAAACATCTCAGCCAAAGAGAATCCTCTGTGTTTTCAGATTGTAAGGAGAGGGGAAACTTTTTGCAGAAGTACAAAACTACAAGCACGTTTACAGTTTGCGTTGATGAAGATCACGTGAAGTATCATGAACTAGTTTCAATTTATTACACATTGCCACGGAGGCATTCGAGAACGTTTTGTAACCTCTTCAGAGGTAACCAGGAGGATGCAGATTTACCTGGTCCAGAAGAAAACGTTCAGTCACCAAGAATACAAAGCAATAAAAATGAAGGTCATGTGAGTTTAACAAATGTTTTTTTCCCCAGTGCTTCAGAACAGGAGGTGCCCTCACATTCTTCTGATCAAGTATCCTCAGTTCTGATCACTCATCAGAAGTTAGGATCTGCCGTTGATAGTGGAGAGAACTGCCACTTACCTCCTAGCTCTGAGACGTTATGTACTTCCAAAGCAGGGGGTACGGTACCTAACAGGAAAGACAGTCCAGCAGATCTTTCATTAGCAGTAAATGCACTTTCTGACACAGTGGCAAAAGACATTTCTTTTGGTGGTCCACAGTCCACTGTGACGGAGGTTAAGTCAGGTAAGGCTATTCCTGATGCTTCAAGCAGCCAACATGCAGAGATCTGTCTAAAAGAAAAGGAAGAAGTTTCACCGACAGCCACAGCAATGATGTCCACTTTATCATCCCCTCCCAAGTCAGGCAGATGTTTAGAGAATCCTTTGTGTTCTTCAACAAATAAAAATCTTATACAGAAGGAGAACTCTGAGAACTGCTGTCAGCCCCCTACAGTGAACAGCAGTCAAAATCTCCTCCACCCAGGAGAGACAAAGTTGCTTGGAAGGAAGGGAAACACAGAGAGTTTTGATGTGCCGCTTCCTCCTGTGGAAGACACATGCGGGGATAGTACCAAATTCAAACAGAGAGTGAACTTCCTACGCCAGGCCTCCCCTCTGTCTAATAGCAAATCTAGTCGGCTGCAGGTAAGGTCTGACAGTTCAAGAAAAAATGCAAATGATCTCAACTCCTATAGCAAAGTGCTTTCAAAGCCTCAGAACAGAGCACCTGAGGTAAGCACCGCTTCCAGTGCTGACCTTCAGCTAGACAAAGCAGTTAGAAGAGGTACAGGTGCATTAAAGAATTCAAGAACGAAGAAAGAGCAAAACTCACAGAGTGCTCAGGTGGGTAAAGATTGTAGTGGTTTGCAGGAATCGGAGAGACAGAGTGAAGGCAGCCTGAACATTAACTGTAAAGATAAAGACCACAGGGTTACACCAGATGAAAAGACAACACAGGGTGCAGAAGATGAGAACAGGTTTCTCTCTGACTGCACGAGAGACAAAGTCAAAGAGATAGAAAAGAGGAAAAACAGACCTTCAATCAAAAATAAACTGGCAGCTGTTTACAAAACCAGTCGGAAATTTTCAAGTAAAAATCTGCCCCCCAAACCACACATAAGTAACATTTTCTCACAGAACGATGGAAGTGCCGCTTCGTTAGAGGTTGATACATCCCTTGACTCTGTGGTTTCAACAGATTCCCATCAGCCGTTCCTGCAGTTGGACAACGACAATCAGAATCACAGTCTGGACCCCAATAGGAACACACCAAGACCAAGAACAGCAGAGAAGACTGAAAATCAGAATGATCCTTCTGAACTTGTAAGTAATGCCAACTGGAGGCACTTTACACGCTCATACACCCCAAAGGAAGCCATCAGCCCTCAGAACACTACAGTCAAAGTGGAAAGTAGGCCAAGCCTTACAAACCTGGTTCCAGATAAAGCAGTAAACACAAGAAATAAAAATTCCCAAGCAGCTGGTGTCAGGTTAGAAGACAAAAGCCAGCCCATCGCTCCTAGTGCTACTACATCCAGTCCACTGGAAGATGGCAAAAGAATAGCTGACAGTCGTGCCTGCAGCCCTCCCCTGCCACTTTTAACTGACAAAAACTTAAACTCCTTTGTAAACAGCCGCATGCAGGCAGACTTGTGTCCAGAGCAAGACTTCACCCCCCAGACAGTGCTCAGTCAGTGTCAAGATACCTGTCAGTCTGCCGGCTTCAAAAATGCCAACTTGCAGAGGTCTCGGTTGCACAGGAGCCATGCCAAAAGTCAGCGCGAGCGTCACCTTTCTGAGGGTGTTTATGCCCGAGATAACAGCGAGACCTTTGCCTCAGGAAGCAACATTCTACCAAGAGACGGCATTCATGGGAAGAGAATTAAGTCTTCCTCGGAGCTCTTGTCTTGTGATGAAAATGAGAACTGGGCATCGGACGAGGAGAAGTGTTACGGCACTAGGAGTCTGATGTATCCTTCTGTGGAGTTTGGCATATTTGGCAAAGAACAACAGTTGGCTTTTCTGGAAAATATCAAGAGGTCACTCACTGAAGGACGACTGTGGAGACCTTGTCTTCTTAACAACCCCGCTGCTCTCAGGGATGGAGAGCTCCCTTCTGTAAACAGGGCTGAGCTTTTGAGCTCAAGTTCTGCTGGGAGCAAAATGTCTTCTACTGCATCATCCCCCCGTGAACCAACGGAGATTTATGAAGATGACCTAGCAGCTTATTTGGACTCAGATAGTGATACCACCACTGATGATGAGTACTATCTAGATGAAGTAGACAAAGAATCAGAGCTGTGAAGGGTCTGTGGAACTAAGATGACAGGATAACTCAGTAGTTTTGGGACAGGCAAAACCATGTAAAACACTGAGCCAGTTCTTGTGCTGCTATGAATTGATACAGCTTCTTAAGTTGTAAAGAAGGTAGCATGTGGTATTAGCTGAGCATTTGGCTTCTCTGTTAGAACACCATGGGTGTCTCTGAGCAGGGAAAAAGAATCCCTTCCCAGGATAATAGAAGGTAAACAGCTGTGGAGCTGTGGGCAGTGTGACTCCAGACATGGCTTTCCTCTGAGTCAGCAGGCAGTGGCTCAGGCTCCTGCCAGCCCTGTACTGCTGGAATGGATCAATTCTGGCTTGAGATACTTTTTCCTACAAAGCTTAATGGAAAACCAAGAGGTTATTTTGCTGATAAATGGTTATTTATTTCTCCACATTTATCAGATCAAGATCCATCTGCCCAACAACCCCACCTGTTGAGTTTTTGCAGCATATTCAATGTGGATGTGCTTTCTGTGCATTCCTGGGAAGCACAGCAATGTTCCAGTGGCATTTGCTCTGCTATAGAGCTGAGGTGGATCCCTCCCTGGGCTCTTTCTTCTCAGCACTGCAGGAGCAGGGAGCAGTGTGTGTTACAAGAGTGCTGCCAGTGCATGGGAAACAGCTCAGAGAAGAGCACTGTAATTCCTGAGGCTGGCAAGAAACAGCTGAACATGGAAATCTGCTTTATGTTTCACACTTTGTGCTCAGCCAGTCTTGGGGTGAGGCGCCTGTGACCCCTGGACTCCAGGGCAGCACCACCAAAATGGCCTGAGAGGGCATCTGGCTGGATCACACCCATGCAGCAGGCTGGCAGGGTTTTCCATACAAAGCACATAGAAATCTCAGTAAGAAACACCCCTTGCCTTTCGCTGAATTACCACCCTTTCTGGTGTGTTTCAGCTGTGCCCACTGTCACCACAGTACTTTCTGTCCTTTGATCTGAACAGCCAAAAACATTTTAAAGTGTCTCTTCCTCAGCCATCACTCAGCAGCCAAAACTCATCCCTGGCTGTTCAATTTCTAACTAAGCTGCGATCTTTCCTTAGGCCAAAGAAGAAGTGGCTCAGTGTGCTAGAAGAAAATGTTTGAACAGGGTTACACATGTACTTCTGCTTTCTTTCTAATTACACACAGTCCAGAACGACAGTTGGTATTTTTGATACGCTTTTTAACTGGGTAAAATTCCCTTAGCACATAGCTATATTTTTGTAACTGGAAGGATTAGAATTCTGCTCTTTTAATATATGTCACACAAAACCAGCGATGACTACTCCTCTAAAAACTAAAGATGAAAATACTACAGTAGGTAACTGGTATCCTTAATTTTTGTACTGTAAACTTCGTTGAAGAAGTGGCTCTCTAGTTCAAACCTGTCGCAATATTTCAGTGTTACTTTATACTGGGGCAATTGTCTTTTTGTTGGACATAGAAGGACTAATATAAGCTCTGTATTTATAGTCAGAATTGATCTCTGCGACGTGCCTGGGTTTGGAAGGATATAAGCATATGCTGGTGATGCTGGAGGGCAGTGACTCCTGTATAAGTGCAATCCTGAAAATCATGGTACTCTGGGGAGATGTTTTGCAGTAAGCAGCTTTAGTCCATCCCTACAGGGCTGTGTAGAGTAAGGCAATGAAACCAGCTGAGTATCAGTGAGGAACTGCTGCTGCAAAACACATTAATCAAAACAGCAGGGAATACCAGCTGACACAAGGTAAAGAGTAATAAAATAAGCATTTACAAGGAAAGGCAGGGGTCAGACACTCATGACTGGAGAGGGATGCTTTAGAACATTTGTATTTGTAAATATTTTCTACCTGTTCAACAGAAGTTGGATTAAGTTCTCACCTCGCTGGCATTGTTTTTGGTTTTCATTTGCTGTGCTCTGTCTGTACAGGAAACTAGGCAGCTTGGTTTAACTAAGCAAGTTAAAAACTGCTTCTGTGCATAATTCACTCATGGTTGAGGATCTGTGAACTGATCTTTGCACTGAATCCTGGTGCGCTGGAAAACAGCCCCTTGTGTGAAAGCACAGTGCGGGGAACACCCTTTGAGTAGCGATCAGCTCCATTCAGTGCAGCAGAGCCAGGTTTTGACACCTTGCCTCTTCCAGACTTTTTCTTTGGCAAAGTCTATTCTGTAAATGTTCCTAATTTATAGGGTTTTGATATTTAAAATTATTTGTTTGAAATAAATTCTGCATTCAAATGGGAAAAAAGTGTTCATGCTGTGTTTATTTTAACCTGATGGGGAATGCTGTGGGTTACTGGGGGTTTTTTAAATGCCAAAACACAATGCAGGGGCCAGGGGAAGTGTCTGATGAGTGGTTTTACAGGGTGATGAGCTCCACGTGAAAATGTGGAGCCTAGGTGCCACGTACAGGGTGATGGCATGTGAGACTCACCTCTGCCTTTCAACCTTAATTACTACAGCCAGTGTATGTGGTGCCTGAGTCCAGTGGAGCAGTTCCTCAGCCTGGTCTCAGAAGGAAACATGGTTTATGAGCTGACCTGGTGTTTCTGTCTAGTTCTCTCTCCACACATTGGGTCACATGTGTCCCCAGATGACCTTGCTAACATCTCAATGGCATTAGAAAGAAGGGACAGAAATCTCACCATTTCATCACAGGGTACCTCAGGAATTCTCTTCCCCAGCCTCCTGCTCACAGCAGGCTGGCTCTGAGCTCAGGCCAGGCTGCTCAAGGTTTCATCCAGCTGGGGCTTGAAAGTCTCAGAGGATGGAGACATCAGTCACTGAGCAACCTGTGCCTGTGCCTGACTGTCCTCATACAGGAATGTGTTCCAGGCTGAGCCTCTCTTCTCTCAGCTTACACCTGGTGTTTCTCATCCTTCCACCCTGCATCATCTCCTCAATGATCTCCCTGTGGGCACTAGGTGCTTCAGTAAGGTCCATCCATTCCCCAAAGCCATCTCTGCTCCAGGCTGAACAAGCTCAGCTTCCCTCAGCCTCTCCTCAAATGGGCAGTACTCCACCACTACCATTTCAGTGGCCTCCCCGATCCAGTTTATTTATGTCTTGTCTTGGAAACACCAAAACTGGGTGCTCAATGTGGTCTAACAAGTACCGAGTGGAGGGTGATAATGACTACCCTTGACCTCTGGCTCTGCACCCTTCATACAGCTCACACTGTTGTTGGCCATCATTGCTATCAGGATACATTGATGGCCCAAGTCTCACTCGCTGACCACTAGGGCCATGTCCTCAGCACTGCTCCCAGCAGTCAGTCTCAAGCCATACCAGTACAGGGGTGGCTTCTTTCCAAGAGCACCAACATGCCCTGGTCAACTACCCCCACTCCCACCTCCCCATGACTTCCCTCACCCTGCCCATAGCCCAGGACACCATTTCAGTCCAGCCTGGAGCCATCAGTCCCTGCCCAGCAACACTGTAGGACATCTCCCCACAGCCTTGCCTGCCAGTGCCTTGCTCCCACCAAACCCAGTCCCTCCTGATGCCCCCAGGGCCCTGCAGCCATCCCAGAGCTGTCTGACCCCAGTTCTCCTCACAGGGCCTGGTGCTGATCTCTAGATTGATGTCCCTGCCTGATCCCAGCCCTGCCCTGTCCCCACAAGCCTGCTGTCTGACGTGGTCTGTCTGCTGTGTGTGGGGCAGGCCCTGATGAAACCCTGCTGCTAACCACAGTGCTGTGCTCTTCAACACTGTCCCTTGGGGAGCAGCTCACTCTTGCTACTACCTGGCATCCAAGTTCAGGACTTTGTGTTGAATTTCATGGCCCATTTGTCCACCCTGTCAAGATCCTTCAGAATGGTAGCTCTGCCCTCAGGCACACCACCCGGACCCACATTGGCATCTCCTCCTCAGCCCCCAGCTAGGTTCCTACAGTGTTCCCCTGCTAACCAGCTGTCAGCTAGAGTTGACCCATCCAGACCATTACATACTGACTTGGATACAGGAGTGCAGTGGGAGACAGTGACATCTCTGCTAAATTTAAGGTGAATGACATTCCCTGCTCTCCCCTCATCTGTAAAACCACTTCATCACCAAAGGTGACTGGATCAGCCAGGCATGGCTGGCCCTGGCCCATCCACACCAATGATTTCCAGACACCTTCTCCAAATGTTCTCCCAGCTGGTGTGGAGGGAGAGGGAAGCCACACTCACTGATTGCTGCACTCAGAGCAGCAGCCAGGGATGTTCTTGTTGCCTGGCCAAGAAGCACACACGTAACTCCAGATTAACTCCAGATTAACACGGTGCATGTTTCCTCTTGCCTGTTGGGAGTATCACACACAGTACGTTGGTGGAGATCTGTGGTTATCTGAGGTGAGGCTGTTTAGGAGACTAGAGACAAAAGCAAGGAGGAAACCCGTCTTGGCAATTCCACTTTCAAGGAACTTGTTTTTCATGGTCTCTATTGCAGAGACTGTTAGTTCGTGTTAGTCTGAAAGACAGTGTTCATCATTGCTCTCAGTGTTTTGCATGTGAAAATCCAGGTTTGCATGGAAACTGCATTTAATTCCCTGTGAACCTTCCTTCAACCAACATGCTGAAGTATTTCCTAGCAGCAAACAATTGTGATAAAAATGAGACAACAACTTAGAGGTCAGATCCTGCTCTAGCAGGGGGGCTGGGCTAGATCATCTTCAGAGGTCGCATGTGATTCTGTGATCCTACTGGAGGTTTTCCCTGTTCCAATATTTTAAATGCACAAAATTGTTAACATTTTTTAGGTTACATAACACCACAATCCCTCTTTTCCCATCACTGCAGCGCTCAGGGCCACCTGCAGTACCTGACCCTAAGAGCTCTCTTCTGATCTTGAACACATGTTGTCTGAGCTATACTGGGACCAGACACTGGGCTGGTATATGAGTTTAACTGTCTCCTCACCCCTGGGACAAAATGAACCCACGCCAGCAAGTCCCAACAGGGCCCCTACTCTGTCATAGAAGCATGAAATGAAATAATTGTTTCTATTAGAAAAGGCATTTAAGATCCAACCATTAACTGTCCCAAGCCCACTGCTAAACCTAGTCCCTAAGCTCATATCTACATGGCTTTCAAACACATCCAGGGGTGGTAACTGAACCTCCTCCCTAGGCAGCCTGTTCCAAGGCCTGGTGACCCTTTCCATGAAGTCTTTCCTAATGTCCAACCTAAATGTCCCCTGGAGCAACTTGAGGCCATTTCCTATGGTCCTGCAACTCATTACTTGTGAGAAGAGATGAACCCCCACCTCTCTACAACTTCCTTTCAGGTAGTTGCAGATAGCAATAAGGTCTCCTCTCAGCCTCCTTCAGACTAACCAACCACAGCTCCCTCAGCCTCTCCTCACAGGGTTTGTTCTCCAGACCCTTCCCCA